>OX439135.1:17617795-17807795 GCA_949318235.1 Ecdyonurus torrentis
TCATACATTCATTCATATAAATAGCAGTTAATGATAGGGATAGAAGAAAAATATAAGAAATACTTAATAATTGCATAAAAAAAATGTAATTTTAGAAATATTTTTACAGTAATAATTATAATAATTAATTAAAGAGAAAAAAAAGTACTGATTTTCATAAATTGAAACAAAATACGTTTTTAACAATCATTTATACCACAAATTTGAAAACAAAATAGTTTAAATTCAATTCAATTTTACTTTTTTTTTCTCCCACCATCTTAAAGATTTTGATGTTTTTCCATAGCTTTATTTATTATTATTGTTATTGAAATAATACCTGGAAAAGAAATAATTTTGGTTTTCCTTTAAACGCTGGACAGTTAATGAGTGGTTCCCAAATCTCACTTGTAAGGTATGTAGAATCGTACGAACATATTTTGCCACCTTCTTCACCATGAGAAAGTACAAACACTACGAGACAATTCTTTTCATCATCCCTGTATATTTTTTCTGAATCTGCAAATATATGGAATTTTTTTTAAGGTAAGTAGTATACGACGTGACCAGCTCATATCACTATAACTGAAAATAGTCAGTAAATAAAAACACTCTAAAAAATGGTGCATTAGTTTAGTTACGAATACTAACTTATTTTAAAGCGTAGAACACCTTGAACAAAAAACATGTATTGTATAATATACAAACATACCTAAATATCAATGTTGATTTGGTCGGAGTCATTGATTTCTAATTTATTTTACATTCACAAAATGACAGCCGCGGGTTAATGACGTCACAGCTCATTTGTTTCAGCGCGCGTGGAATAGTGAGCTGTGACGTCACAAACACGCAGCTGCCATTTTGTAAATGTAAAATAAATTAGAAATCAACGATTCCGGCCAAATCAACGTTGATATTTAGGTATGTTAGGATATTATACAAGTTTTTTTGTTCAAGGTGTTCTACGCCTTTAAGATAATCACTTTTAAGTTATTATGAGTAGCTAAAAATTAATTCATTTTAGCAAATTATTAAGGATACTTATTTTAACTTAAAATAGTTTAGAAAAACTTTAAACAACTTAAAACATCTTAAAGTAATTATATTTTATAATTTGCAAACATGCATTATTTTAGCTACTCATAATAACTTAAAAGTGATTATCTTAAATAAGTTAGAATTCGTAACTAAAGTAATGCACCATTTTTTAGAGTGATATTTAGCACCCACTTTTAAGACAAATTAAAAACTTTTTTTTTTAAATTCAACAGACATATTAAATCAAGCTAGCTGTCACCTCATAAACAGAAGGTCCCATAAAAATAGTCAAGTTAAAATAAATGAAATTAGAATAAAATATTAATAAATATAGCCAAATTGATGCCGATTTTCAAGAAAGTTAGAATAATCTATCATTATTTAGAGAAGTAGAATAATATTTAAAAAGATTTCTGTGGATAGTTTAATATATGAAAATTTTAGTTACTCTCTAAAAATTGGTGCATTACTTTAGTTACGAATACTAACTTATACTTAAGATAATCACTTTTAAGTTACGAGTAGCTAAAATAATGCATTTTAGCAAGTTATTAAAAATAGCTAATTTAAGGTGTTTTGAGTTGTTTTAAGCTTTGTCAAGCTATTTTGAGTTAAAATAGCTATTGTTAATAATTTGCTAAAATGCATTATTTTAGCCACTCATAATAACTTAAAAGTATATATCTTGAATAAGTTAGGATTCGTAACTAAAGTAATGCACCAATTTTTAGAGTGTATACTTTTAGTTTTAAAAATGACAGTCAGTGAAACAAAATGATTAAAAAATATATTTTACAGACCGCTTCCACTTTTTTTTTTTTTTTTTTTTTTTTTTTTGACCCACTATTTTTATTGTTGGTCAGGAATACATAGGCCAGCATAGGAAAAACATAATTTTTATTTTCTTAATAGCAAACGAAACTTCAAACCCCAATTAAATTCTTATTTCTTGGTCCTAATAAGGTACCAGAATATAATAAAGATGCTTTCAGTTAATTTAAACTTTTATTTATGCGAAAATTGAGTGATTAAGACGTTTCTCTTATGCTGGCTAATGCAGTGCGCACCATAAACATGGCAACAATAAAGAGCAAGGATGTAAATGGGGTCTATATGACTTACATTCTTCAATTTTTTTAAGGACGTTTTGGGTAGTCAATCTAGATTCATCATCAGTAAATAATTCCACATTTAAATTGTATTCAGTTGATAGGGTTTCTTTTAAGTTAGTATGATCTTTCTCAGTACCCTTTCTTTCTTTACGGCTACTATGTTGAAAAACTCTATGACTGAATATCAAAACTGTGCCTGAAAATTTTCTGTAAATAATATAATAATTGGTTTTAGTTTTAGCCTTATTATATTATATATATATATATATATATATATATATATATATATATATATATATATATATATATATATATATGTGTGTGTGTATATATACATATATATATATATATATATATATATATATATATATATATATATATATATATATATATATATATATATATATATATATATATATATATATATATAACACCACACACACATACGATTAAAACATAATTCTACATATATTATGAGTTAAAAACTGAGAGTAAAAGTTTTATTTCTTTAAAAATTGTATGCTAATCATGAAATTGCAATGTAAAATAAATTTTATCTGCCAAACCCCCTGATAACCTGATTATAACTGAAAAGTCATGCTCTATTTAGTTTATAATTGTCAAGTCCAAATTCTAGTCCCAATGAACTCCGGAGCTCCCATAAGCGCAATAATGTTATATTTTCAACTTTTTACCGGAGCTCCGGATAGTTCCGGCTTACTTTCCCTGATTATAACTGAAAAGTCATGCTCTATTTAGTTTATAATTGTCAAGTCCAAATTCTAGTCCCAATGAACTCCGAAGCTCCCATAAGCGCAATAATGTTATATTTTCAACTTTTTACCGCGGAGCTCCGGATAGTTCCGGCTTACTTTTAGCCCTGCAATGAACCCAAGCATTCATATATTTTCCTATAGTTACAAATAAATTTTAAATTTAGTTAAATATTAGAAATATAGGAAGAGGGTTGGTAGATTATTCCTTTTTACTAACAAAAGTGTAATCAAAATATCAAGAACATAATATATTATAGTTAAATAACATATAAGTGACTTTATTTATTTTCAATAAGTTAATTTTAATTTTATAATATATAGATTATATTAAATTAATCCTTATATATATATATATATATATATATATATATATATATATATATATATATATATATATATATATATATATATATATATATATATATATATATATATATATATATCACGTATATCACAAAAAATTTGACGGGATTCTGAACCTTATATTATATCTACATCAACGAAGCTAAAGATAACGTAAGGCATCGACTGCGCATTTCGTGCGTCTGCTGCAAGATTTAAATCTTTATTTCCGGTATTTTTCACGTTTTGATGGCGGGAAAATATTATCGTGTGTAATTTTTTTTGAAAAAATGAAATTTTACCGGAAATGGATCTCGTCGATCGGGCAAATTCGGAAAAGACGAACGAAATTCGCAGTCGTTGCCTTACGTTACCTTCAGCTTCGTTGATCTACATAAGGCTCAAAATTGCATCATATTTTTTTGGATATACGAGGTTCTCACTCTAAGGTGACGATATATATAGAAATGTAACACAATATCTTTGTACTTTTTTAGTTAGCTGCCTCAAATGTATGTATGTATTTATAAAAAAATTTCAAACTGCAGTTCAAAATGTTATCTAAGGGAGTAGGGTATATATACAGACGTTGGCCATTAGACTCAAACTTTTATCGTCAAAAAAAGCTGAAATTTTCCACAATGATACTTCAGCTTGAGACAATTGTAAATATATAAAAATTTTGGGGGGTCACCGTGAAAATTAATTGTATGATTTTAAGACATTCTAAGTCTATAACTAAGGCCCAATGTTAATTTCAATAATTTTTTTTCTTTTTTTCGGGACGGTCAAACATCTTGAAATGTTTATCATGGCTAGGTGTGACCCTTAGCTACAAAACGACACAATTAGACCCAAAACTCTTCTAGTTTTTGAGATATAAGGTCGGTACCCTACTCCCTTAAACCCTTAATTTAAATATTATTTAAATATTATTATTTATACGTGATTTATCATTTTTACTGTAAAGCTATATCGTCTTTTTTTTTTTTTTTTTTTTTTTTTAAGAATTTTATTTTTATATATAGTTAGATTACTAGTCTAGTGAATTCTGATTCTGATAAAAGTTATCATAATGTTAGCAAGTTAATTGATAGGCATAAATTTTTAGCGACAATCGCATATAAAATTTTAATTGGACTTTGTAGCGTTTTTCACAACACTATGACCCTATGACTATACAGTAAACACATACATACAAACACTAAAAAAAAAGTGTAGTAGAATAATAAAGAAAAACGGGGGGGGGGGGGGGGAATACATACTTGGCATCTCCACTTCCTAGTGACGACTCCGT
This sequence comes from Ecdyonurus torrentis, assembly GCA_949318235.1. Taxonomy (NCBI): domain Eukaryota; kingdom Metazoa; phylum Arthropoda; class Insecta; order Ephemeroptera; family Heptageniidae; genus Ecdyonurus; species Ecdyonurus torrentis. Next base: position 17,622,343 of record OX439135.1, read on the forward strand.
AGCACCCATTTTTATTGCCTTTAATTATCTTGAATGTTTCCAACACTCAATCATGTTAAAATGATGGAATACATGGAGTGTATGCAAATCCTATTAAAACATTGAAAAAAAAAATGAATAAAAATAAAAACATTTAAAAAAAAAAAAAAAAAAGGTTACATATGGCAATTAAGGGTGTCGACGTCGGCCATTAGACTTTTCTCGTCACAAAAATCTGAAATTTTCCACAATAATACTTCAGCTTAAGACAATTTCAAATGTATAAAAATTTTGGGAGGGTCACCGTGCAAATTAATTATATATGATTTTTTTGAAATTTTAAGCCCCTAAGGTCAAATGTTAATTTCAATAATTTTTTCTTTTTTTTTCAGGACGGTCAAACATCTTGAAATTTGTATCACGGCTAGGTGCGACCCTTAGCTAAACAATAAAACCAAATTTAGACCCAAAACACTTCTAGTTTTAGAGATATAAGGTCGGTACCCTACTCCCTTAAGAAAAACAAAAAACTCGGGCAAAATTTACCTAATAAATATTCTTAAAAAAAAAAAAAAAAAAAAAAAAAAAAAAAACTTATATTTTATGTCTATACCCCTGTATTTGACCTGCGTGAGGCCCCATTTCTTAATAATAATAAAAATAGGGCTGTGGATAAATGCTAAGTTTTCAACACCAGTTAATCGCTACACATTTTTATACCGGTGCATATGCACCGTTTTGTGATATTTGGTGCCTTTAGTCGATACGATAATTCTTTAAAATTAAAATAATTTAACGATTTTTTTTAAATATGTATTTACGTATTACTTTATCGCTAACACATTAATCGATTTCAATTATATCGATATTAATTTCTTTCTGATCTTTTTTTTTTTTTTTTTTTTTTTTTTTTTGCTTGCCATATTGTGTTATCGTGCTATACACCAATCCCAGTCCCATCATAGTGAGTACAAATTAATAGAAAACGGTTTAACTTACAAACGATAATTGCTTTACCATTATATCATTTCCTTTATACGATTTTTTTTAAATAGTTTTTCATTACGAGTGGTCATAATTTAAAATTATTTAGACGTTCTATGAATTTGATCTTACACTTTAAAAAGTCCTTGCGCCCTTTTGCAATTTTTTTACCTTAAGGGAGTAGGGTACCGACGTCGATCATTAGACTCAAACTTTGCTCGTCAAACAAATCTGAAATTTTGCACAATGATACTTCAGCTTGAGACAATTTCAAATATATAAAAATTTGAAGGGGTCACTGTGCAAATTAATTTTATATGATTTTTTTGAAATTTTAAGCCCATAAGGTCCAATGTTAGTTTCAATGATTTTTTTCTTTTTTTCGGGATGGTCAAATATTTTGAAATTTTTATCACGGCTATAGGTGTAACCGTTAGCTACACAGTGACACCAAATTTAGAGCCAAAACATTTCTTCTTTTTGAGAAATATATTCGGTACTCTACTCCGCAATTGATCGATTTCTATTAAGGTACTACTTTAGGGTAGGGTAGGAGTGTATTTGGTATTATTATTCTGAACTAGGTTTAGGCTGCTGTACCCAAAAATAAAATCAAAAAAATTCTGTGTAAAAAACTCTCGTCACAACACAGCGTAAAAGTGTCGCAAAATGCCCCGCCCCCAATGCTAATGAATCTATATTTGAACCCCAATTTTAACCCACTTTGAATTTTTTTTAGCGGTTAAAAAAATACAAGCTTATTCATCGTGTTGAATTTTAATGAAAAATGATTTTTCAGATTTGTCTAAAAAGAACTTGCCGAGAAAGAAATTAGCGTAAATTGACCCATGTTCATTGAATATGCGATTTTCAATAATTTTTTTCTCCATAAAAATCTCGTAAAAGTTTTTTTAAAATCTCAAATTCATTAAAAGTTTATCTGCAGATCACGCTAGTATTTTTTATTGAGACGTTTATCAATTCAATTTTGCATACGTTGAGCGTTGAGCTTGAATTTTGTATCTTGTACATTATAAAGGAGGCGTGACCCAAAAAAACGCACCGACTTTGAGGCTCATTTGTGGAAGATTGCTTTGAGCAGGGCCGGCTTGGCATAAGGCCTTAGTCCGAGATCCCGGACCGGGCCTTTGCTTTTGCGGGCCTTTTATTTTGGGGGAAAAAAAGAGAAAGAGAGAAAAAAAGAAAAAGGAAAAAAAAAAAAAAAAAAAAAAATGAAGTGTAAAGTTGATTTGAAAAAATTCGCACATTTTTTATTATTTTTTTTATTTTACTTTTGTTTTAAAAAAAAGAAAGATCATCGTTGTTTCCTGAAATTGTCACTTTTAATTATAATTTATTTTTTAAATCTGTCGTATTTTTGTTTCTTCCCTTTACTTCTTGTATATTATTATATTTTTGAAAGCTTTTCAATTTAATATTAATTTTTTTAAAACGATTTAAGCCACACGCGCGCTGAATTCAATGGCTCACATCAGCATTATTCCTCCTCCTTTTTTTTTTATAATATATGTGTACAATATTGTAACTGCAATTTAAACCGGCTCGAGCTCCCACCCGGGCCAAAATCTTAGGGTACCCTTAAAAAAAATTTTAAACAAAAATAGACCTGGGTTTTGAGCTTTAAGCTCAAGAACGAGCCAGCTCCAGTTCAACCCATGAAAGACTCGTGCAAATTTCTTTAGAATTTTAATGCTTTTTTTTTTTATTATAATTTTGTTTTGTTTTTAATTTATAATTTAAACTTTTGACTTTAATAACAATCATCTGAATCATTATTTTTGTATACAATGAAAAGCGGGCTTTTTTTGCTATAGGTTCGAGAGCTCATTTTTGAATGTCTGCTCAAACATCAAGTTTTAAGAAGTTGTAGCTCATTTTTCGGATTTAAGATTTCAAGCATAACTCGGACTTAAAGTCAACCGTTCTGAAAAAATCAAACTTTTCATAGCTCTAATTAAAAACTTACATATTATATTATACGTTCTTGCTGTTTTTTTTTTTTTTTTTTTTTTTTTGTTTTTTTTCACTTTTTTATTTGCATTTTTTTATCTTAATAATTTCTAACATAAACACATAAAAGTATTTCTTTAATGAAGAAGTATCTTTTTCTTCTATTATTTATCCATTTTTGTTCTCTAAATTTTTAAAGCTTGCTAAGGAATAATTTTTAATTTCTCTGGAAGAGTGAAAAAATAAAAATTTAGTTCAGAATTAGCCAAAAATTGGGGTGCGGGCTTTTCATTTTTTCTCCCGGACCGGGCTTTTAGCTCCCAAGCCGGCCCTGGCTTTGAGCACAAACTTTTTGGAGTATCTAGAGAATTGTTCCTTGGTTTATTATAAAGCTAAAAAATGAAAAAATATATATATTTTTACGACAAAAATGCTACCCTCCCTAAAGTAGTACCTTAAATATAAAATGCTGTTACAAAAAAAAAAAAAAAAAAGATTAATAAATTAACAAATAAAACAAGATAAATGCGAAAGTCTAAAACTATTTGCATAATAAGATTTTTGTTTTATCAAATATTAAAGTGGTGGGAATTAAGTAGCAGAAAAATAAATTAACAATGAATTAATTATTGACAAGTTTACTGAAATGATTCATCGACTATGCGTGACTCATTTCTACGTAAGCAAGTAGGCATGACGTGTTCTCTCTCTCTCAAAGTTTTACTGCCAACTGCCGGTATATAAGAGCGTTATTCTCAAGTATAAAAGTTTACTAGTTACTAAATTACTAGATCTGTATACCTACAAATAAAACAATAAACTCCTTGAATTTATAACTGACATCTTCTATATATATATCGTTGCAAAAACTAGTGCAAAATTCTTCTTATGACTTTTACTTAGTAACTACGAAAAATTGTTAACAACAAAAAATGGATCTATATCGGCTGTAAGAAACTTCACAAAATTTACTGTACTTACGCTTATTATATTTTGTTTTACTGTAATTACGAATTTTTTTATTATTATTAAAAAATATATATAAAAAAATAAAAAGATAGAATGATTATGGTGCAAGTGCTGTTGTTACGATTAAAGTAATTTTTTTATTATTACAAAAGTTATTGTTGGTTACTCGGTGATATCTTATCTTATATTCTTTATCATGGCGTCTGTGTCATAACCAGATCATTAGCAAAATAATAATGTGTGTTCTTTTAAAGCAACATGAAAAGCAAAAATAATATTTAAAAAAAAAATTAAAAAAAGAGATTAAAAAAAAAAAAATAATAACACTATACTATTGAATATATTTTTGTATCGTTATAAGAAAAGAAAATAATATAATAATAATAAAAAATACTAATTTCACTTATATAAATCGACGCCATATGTGAGCGCAAAAATACTAATTAAAAAAAAAAAGTATGAAAAAATGGCCCTTTTTGCGCGTAAAACTTTATAGCAATATTTTTGGTAGAGCATTGATAGTGTTAACAGGTTGAATTAAGTTTTCAAGTATGCGAGCAAAAAATGATAAATAAGAAGAAAAAAAAACTATAATTTTCCAAATAAAATAACCAGGAACTAAGTTTGTCTTATGATGCTGAGCAATGTTATTCACTACTCCAGTATGGTGTTGAAGTACCTACAATATATACAATGCACCCAATAATACATAGTGAGAGCCGCCCAATTTGCTAAATTATGCAAATATTTACTTTAAATGGAAAACATTAGTTTTTTTTTTATTTATTTTTTTCATTTGCAGTATACGTTTTAAAAATTATTATTTTATATTTTACATAAAAAAATATGCCTCTCAACATCTTAAAATTTTTAAAATCACTGAACTGTGTATTTATTTTTAAGTTCTCTTTAAATTATAGTGACTTTAAATAAAGATCTGGTCTTTGCTTTAAATTATCATGACCACCGATAGTAAATCTATAAAATTATAATAATTGTAAAAATTATATTTTTGACGCCTATTTCAAACCGGCGTTTGCAACCAACTTTATTTAAAAAATCGAAAAGTAAAGATTTTTCTTAGCGATTATTCGGTTCATTCATTTTTGAAAAAATTCCTGCTATACGATTTTATGTGAACCGGCTTTTTTTTTCCACAGCCCCAAAAATGTACTAGAAATAAAAATAGTAAAATTTTAATCATATATATTTAATCCATTAATTATGAAATAATAAATTAAACTACATAGTATTTAATTTAATTGCGTAATTACTGTATTAATTAAGAATTAATAAAAATAAATTGCGAATATTTATGTATTTTACTTTTTTTGTTAAGTTATTTAAGAGATTTTAGTTTCATGAGTTAAAATACGTTGTGTTTAAAATATGTTACTATGTTATAAAATCCTATTGCTATTAACAACTTTAAAATTAAGAAAGTTCAGTTTAATATTTAATATATGATATATATGCTCTTTAAACACATGTCTCATATAATAAATAATTTATTTATTTTTCTTATAATATTTGCCACGTTGCCAAAAAGAAAACGAAGCTTAATTTTGCATTAATAGCTGCTGTTTAGAATTTTTTGGTTTATATAAATAAATAAATACTTACATTAAATTAGTATAATATGTATCACAGTTACAATATATACAATTATTTATAAATAATATTAATTTTATAAAATTAGCACTTTAAGTATAATTGAGCACCAATGAACTGAGTAAATATTCACACTACATGGTTAAAAAAAGGAAGGACCCACGAAGGAGGAAAAGTTAGTTCTAAAAAAGAGACCTTGATTTTTTTTTTTTTTTTTTTTATCTCATCACTCGTGTGTGTGGTTATACTCTCACTCTCATTATGAATGCCATCTAAGCTTTTAGAGACGAACTAAGAGAGGAACGAATTTTGTGGACAGCAGTTTTAATATGCCTATAATACAGTATATTAAATTTTATTTTATTTTTTTATCAATTTTTTATTTTACGGAAAAAAATATTACTAGTATAATAGCAGGTATATAAACCCTGTAATTTGTCTGAGAATAGGTATTATATTATAATTATACAAGGAAGGATAAAACTACAAACCTTATATGCTCATTTTCATCAGCATGTTTTGTTCAATGCAACGTAATCTATGGACTCCTGTTCAGTCCCCGACTTAAGAAAAAAAAAATAATAAAAAAAAATAAAACAGTCGTTAATTTTAACTACGTTTTTTGTGCGGCTCTCAGAAAATAAAAAATATATCTCTTTGGTTAATAACATTTTCTTACTTTTGCGGACGCTTTACCCATTTTTTAGAATGCTCAAAACAGCTTTAAAGAAAGGGGTAAATTCAAAGGCGTTTTCTAATCTAATTTTTATATTTAAATCTCAATTTGTTCTTTTTTTTTTTTTTTTTTTTTTTTTGTCTATTTTTTATTGAATTATCTATAATGTTTACTGTATTATATTATACTAGGACTGAAAAGGATATAATATGTTCCAAAAAGCATAATTATTATTTTTTTAACATATATATTATATCCTTTTCATTCCTTGTATACAATACAGTAAATATTAGATAATTTAATAAAAAATAGACAAAAAAAAAAAAAAAAAAAAAAAAAAAAAAAAAAAAAAGAACAAATTGAGATTAAAATATAAAAAATTGAGCATCATTATTTTCATTGTTCTAATTTAACATCATTTATGATATAATAATAACATAACTACAACAGAATAAATTACGTAACTATACACATTCCGTATATTATACTACAATATATTATAATATACATGCAAAAGTAACTTTTACAATTTAACATGTTGTCTCACCTAGATTAGATGACATTTTAACTGCATTATAATATATAGGGTAGGTATTATTTTAATATATTAATACATTTTCCAAGTAAATATTTACCAATTAAATTTTATAGAACTCATATACGTACGTACTGTACCTGTTATCAGTAGTAAGTATATATTTTCCGTGTAAAAAAAATAATGCCTTTAATTTTTTTATTATTATTATTATTTTTAAATAATCGTATGTTGCTACAATGCTATTATAAGCAAGTAAATTATGTATGTACATACAGTACAACTAAAATTGAAATTTAAAAGAAGAAGAAAAATGTATGTTCAAAATAATTAAAAACATTTTATTAATAAATTTTCTTGCAGCATAAAATATTAGCATAATTTTTTACTCAATATTAAAAAATATATATATTAAATATATATGCAAAATATATTTATTTAATTTATTATTATTATTATTTCGATTTGAGAATAAATGCAGTATTTTGCATGTTCTGTAAAATGCAAAGCAAATTATACTAAAAGATATGATCTACCCCGCTCCTTTTTATGTATAATACATGTTAAATATCGCACTCGCTTTATTATGTATTAATTAATAAGTTTTATAATAAATTGATAATGCATAATTGTGTTAAGATGCAAAAATTTATTAGCATAGATTTAATGAAAATAACATTTTGAAAAGAAAGGGAGAAAAATAAAACCAAAACATTAAAAAAATTGATTAAAATTATATAATATTAATGAATCAGCAAACTATCAGAATTTTGCAATATTTTTTTTTTAGCACATTAGCGATAATGGAAAAATTATTTATGATTTAACATAACAAATAACAGATACAATTTTCTTAGTCCCAGGACCTTTCAATTTAACTCAACTATTTTACAGTACAGTGTGTGAGTCAGTTAGGTTTAATTTATGTACGTACAAACTGATATTATATAATATATATATATATATATATATATATATATATATATATATATATATATATATATATATATATATATACATACACACATTTTATATTTATTATATATATATATATATATATATATATATATATATATATATATATATATATATATATATATATATATATATATATATATATATATATATATATATATATATATATATATATATATATATATATTATAGTGGATATGGGTGCTATTTTTTTTCTAAAATTGTAAATAATATAAACACACTCTAGAGTACAACAATACATATTAATTGAAAAATTACTTGCAGATGACCTTGTGTACTACCTTAATTAAAGATGCTCTCTTCTGAGCGAATAAAGTGACTAAATAACTCGAGAGTTTGTTAAAAAAAATTACTAAAACCAAACCTAACCTAAGAAACTTCTTTTTTTTTAATATTATTATTTTTTGTTTCTAATATAAAAAAATCAATAGTTAGATTGTAATAATTGTTTTTTAAATCTAAATTATTTATAATTCAGCAAGAATGATAGATTTAAATATCGACAAAAAATTACCTTAATATAATATTACAATTTAATACCGATTTACCCCTGATTTAATTGAAACATAATGGCATCTTTGATAATAGTTAATATAGTATAAACTGCTATTTCCCTCTTAAGAAAGCAATTTAAATCAAAATATATTATAGGAAAGGAACACAGATTCAAATGCTATATCCACTTTCTTTCGTTTAATTTCACACTACAGAATAGTATTTCTAAAATGAGTAAAAAAAAAAGAAAAAGAAAAAAAAAAAAAAAGAAAAGAAAAGAAAAGAAAGAAAGCAAAGTCTATCATTTTTTTATAGTCTATAGAGTGAACAAAATAGTCTTTAGACTATTATCAATATTGAGACTATTCAAGTTTCAAGTTTCTACTAAAAAAAAAATGTTTACGAATCACGCGATTACAATAAGCATATTTATGTACAAAATTTAAAAAAAATACGTAATGACTATTTTAGTCTCCGAGACTATATTTGGACTTTTCAGATTTAATGTGGACTACTCCTTGTCTTTTTTCGATGCTTTACGCTATTTCTAATTAAAATAACATAAAGTTATAAAAAAAAAAAAAAAAAAAAAAAAAAAAGCATGTTTTTATAGTTTTTTTTCTTTTATTATTATATTTATATACATATTTATTTTTAGATAATGGAAAACCAAGACTGATGTTGCAATTATTGAACAATTTTTTTAGACAATAGAACACCAAAACTGGTATTGAAATTATTGACCCCCCACTTTTTTTTTTTTTTTTTTTTTTTTTTTTTTTTTTTTTAGACTATGCTGATGAAAAAAAGACAGTATTATTTTCACTCTCAATTTGTTACAATTAATAGAAGGGGAAGGGTCTGCTCTGCAGATTGACTACGTAGATGATTTTTTAAATATTTTTACAATATCATCCACCATTTGTTTTGATTTAATTATAATAGGTTTAGATTCTGAAGTTTTTCGAGCTAATATTTTCCCATCATTACCATACCATACATGAGCAAAATTTAAACTTTGTTCATTTTTCAATAATTTACTTGCATATACAAATAAATTATAATTTTCTTGACTTAAACAAGGATTTACATATATTCTCATGCTAGATTCCGTCTCAATATCATTACCAATTATTTTGTTAATTCTACTATATTTAATAATTTGATCTCGTAATTCATGTGATGATAATTTTACAATTATTTTTGGTGGATATTTATGATTTTCAGTTTTGTTTTCTATTCTTATAACATTCAGAATATTGGTTTCACATATTTCGAACGGTGGTGGTAACTTAATTTTTTCACATATTTTATGTACTATTTGTCGTAAATCTTCTTTTTTATGACAGGGGACATTTTCAATGACAATTTTATTACTGTGTTTTTCTTGTTCTAGTTGTTTGATTTTATACATACATTTAGCTATTTCGGATTTTAATTTTTTCGTTTCTTCAGATTTTATGACACTTAACATACTGAATATAAATACCACAAGATATTGTAAAAACGCCAGTGTTGGAGCCTTTGTTTGGGTTGGCATTTCATTTGGATTCTGGAAAAGTAAAATATTTTAAATTACATTATTGGTCACAATAATAATAATAATACAGTTACTACAGTTGCTGAGAAGAAGAGAAAGTACCAGCCGCTTTTCATTGAGTTGAAGGATATGTATCGGCTAAGAAGTGTTGAAATTGTCCCTGTTGTGGTTTCTGTGAATGATCTGGTTAGCAAAGATTGGTTAACAGCAAGAGAAAAGTTGAACCTCGAAGACAGGCATTTACGTGTCATGCAGAAAGCTGCAGTTCTTGGCACAGCTAACACCATGTGCAAAGTGCTTAGTTTGTGACCCCTCTATATGCCACCTGCAGTTTCTAATAGATAATTCGTACTGGATTATTCTCACCTTCACCTTGAATCGAGTAGGATTCCGGTGTTGGTGTTGCAGAAGAAAAAAGATAAGAACTCATAATAATAATAATAAGCAGGTAATCATGACATGACACCATAATACCTCTATAGGTGTAGGCCAGGATTAAACATTTTCAGTATGGGCTTTAATGTATGATCTGAGGCTTATCAGATCAGACCTCAGCCTCAATCTGTTATCACACTATTCTGGACTCGACTACCAGATCTGTGCAACCTGGACCACTGAATCTCAGAAAAACAAGAGTTGTCAGCACTCGCGTTAGCAAGCAGTATTCAAACTGCCAGTACAGCCAAAATAATAATAATATTTAATTACAACCTATCTCGTTATTTATTACGGCTTAACCGCTGAGGTAGCGGATTTTTTTTTACTCGATATTTTTTTTTAAATGTAACATAACGTTGTATTGGTTTTAATAGCATGCGTATCAAATTTACGTAAATCGATTTGTCCATCGGTTATGTTGGGAAAAAAATAATATAGGGTGAGATAGGATGTCCTATATTTTCCATGTAAAATATTATTCTGAATCACATCAATGATATTATATTCCTTTTTCCTTTTCATCTCTTATCATAATATTATAAACTTACTTGAATATCATGAAATTGAAGTTCGTATCTGAGTGTTGATTCCAAGTGCGGGATTCGATCAAGTGGCTTGGAGTTCTTTTCTGCGGAATCTTTCATTGCTCTTGTAAACACGGCGTGAATGTCGTTCTTATTTATTACGCATTCTCTCAATTCCTTGCATAAACTTTTTAGAAATTCTGAAATTTACATCAATGGGCATAATATCAATGTACTGTACAGTATAATACAAACACACACACACACACACACACACACACACACACACACACACACACACACACACACACACACACACACACACACACACACACACACACACACACACACACAAACAAACAAACAAACAGTACAGATTTTATAAATAATGTTGAAAACAAAGAATTCATATACCGAAAAAAAAAATAATATTATTTATGCCATAGACGTATATAAGTCTATGATTTATGCCATATTTACAACATTTACACATTTACAACATGTATGTCATTATATATTATATAGAATAAAAGGCTTTACTAAATTAGGACGATATATAAATAATTATGCTGTACAATATAATATTTATACTAGATTTATGAATTGTTATAACAAATATACGTATATTGTATTGTAGAAAATAGGCTACTATACGAGAATTTCAAGTAACAAGCAAATATACAGTATAAACTTTTCGGCATAAAAATTTCTTAAAAAATTATCCAGGGTTTAAAACACTAGAAATTTTATGTCTTTAGTATTGTTCATTTAAATTTCTCCGGAATTGGTGGAGTAGTTTTAGCAACAAAAAAAAAAATATATATATATATATATATATATCAGTGTTGTAGTCCTAAAGTTTTACGAAACAGGGCGCTCTATTTATACCCAATGATGAATGTCATGAGCATGAGGGGCCGAAGGCCCGCTTATGCCCGCCGCAGGCGCAAAATTTTTGAGTGCCACGCCCATTTTTAGGGAAAAAAGGAGAAAAAAACAACAAACAAACAAACAGTATTTTCAATTCCTTAATCGTCATTTTGTAACTAAATTTTATTAATAATAAATGAAAATCGTTGCACTAGTTGCAACTTAAAAATAATTTTGTAGGCTATAAGTTTTATACTTCTCTCTCTCTCTCTCTCTCTGGAACACCGTCCCACTGCGGTCCCATACGACTATACAGCCCTAATATGTATTAATTTGCTACCAATGAGGAAGTCTACACGAAGTTAACCCCTGTGTATGAATACGTCATTAGAAAGAGAAAAAGTAGTAGATAAACTTAGCATAGGCAATTACTTGGAAATATGACGTTTTATTTAATAAAAGAAGAAATAAAAAAAATTCAATTCCCAACCCTTTGCCGACTGTGACGTCATTTGTTTACATTCGATTTTCATTTGTCTTCACAGTAGATGATACAGTAGTCCATCTCCTATACTGAGAATGTCAGATCAATGAGCGCCATAATTCCGACTGGGTGAAGCGGGCTGAACTACACGCGTAACGTTACTTCAGTTACTTTTAGTTCAGTCCGCTTCACCCAGTCGGAATTATGGCGCGTTTTTTGATCTGACATTCCCAGTATAGGAGATGGACTACTGTATCATCTACTGTGATTTGTCTTCTGGATTTCAAACGATCCCATTGTTGAAAGGCGGCCGTTGGCCGTTAATTTTTTTGAATTTGTAGCAGTTGCATGAAATCCAGAAAACAATTGAAAATCGGATGTAAACAAATGATGTCACCAGTCGGCAAAGGGTTGGGAATTGAAATTTTTTATTTCTTCTTTTATTAAATAAAACGTCATATTTCCAGGTAATTGCCTATGCTAAGTTTATCTACTACTTTTTCTCTTTCAAATGATGTATTCAAACATAGGGGTTAACTTTGTGTAGACTTCCTCATTATAAACTGACTTATAAGAGCTTATTATTATTAAAATAGCTTATGCTAGCAATAATTTATTATTTTTATTTACTTACCAGTGTAATCGACTTGGATGCCACTTTACTAAAGATAGTGCGCATATAGGGTCACTAAATTGAAGAAATTTAACTGACGATCTTGAGAACCTCTAGTCCGTAGCATTTTTTTTTTCTTTGTGCATTAAACTATTTATCACTGATACTAATTTTGAATGACTGATTGAAAACTCTAACACTATATGCATCACTAAAAAACTTACTGCCATTTATAAAATAGCAAGAAGCGGTCACCTAGAGAATTGTACTCCTACTGCGAGAAACACCTGATTTTTGGTACCTATTTAAAATAAATAGCAAAAATTATACCCTCTTCGTACTTTTCTCCCTCACTTTTTTAGGGGAAGCATGTTGCTTAGAAGTTATTTCTATATATATTTTAAAAATTAAGAGAGAGAGAGAGAGAGAGAGAGAGAAATTTGAAGTTTAACTCCGTCAATAATACTTAAGTGGCCTGTCAGTGTCATTTTTTTTTTTTTTTTTTTTTTTTTTTACTAAAAAAGTCGATTTAGAGGGATTAACGTATACACCTAAATGTCCCAGGAAATTGTGCTTAGATGCACAATTATAATTTAACAATGCTTAAAATAACTACTAAATAAAAACACTACCTAAGTGGTTATCATGTATGAACATGTTTCTGGCTATTTTCTTACCTTACCTCGGTTTTTCTATTCTTTCATTCATATGATTTGCTAGAAATGTAATGTGCGCATTTTCTTGTCAGATTACTAAAATTATTTTACTTGTACTTTTTTCAATTTTGCACTCAAAAGTATAAATTTTACAGAAATTAGCAGTGTATTTGCCGTACGTAAACCTTATGGAGCGCCTTATAGCGCCTTTTTCAATTCTCACGAAGCAGGGCGCAAAGCATGCAAAGTTTCACGAGCCAGGGCGGCGCCCTGGCGCGCCCTGCCTCCACTACACCCCTGATATATATATATAAATGTATCATTATTTATAAAAAGTATTTAAAAGTGCGAGTCAGTATCCTTTACTTGAAATATTGGAACCTTACAAATAGATTTTTTTTTCAGACAAACAAAAAGATAATTAGAAAAAAAAAATTTGATAAAAACCATAATGATATCATTATTCATTATTATTAACATTAAAACACATTATTTAAATTAATAAAAAATAATATTAAAAAAAAACTTAACTATAATAAATTCTTAAAAATGTGCAAAATAGAGAACTAGAAAACTATTTTTAACTAGAAAATTAAAAATAATTATTAGATTATAGTAGTATTTCTATACACACCTTCACAAAAAGCCACAACAAGTAAGAAATCTGAATGTTCAGTAACAGAATTATCTGGAATCCTGTAGTTGTCCGGTACTTCTTTTTGAACTTTCTAAAACATTTTTAATACATAATTATATAATCAAGGTGTAATTATTTTTATTATTCTAATGAGTAATGAGATTGGTATAACACCTTATCATTATATAGGTTCTTTAATATTCCATCCATCTTTCTGCTTAAATCAGGTCTTATAAAAATCAAAAGTATTTTCAGGGGGAAATATAATACAAAATGTGCATAGTATTATGTGTAGTTCCAGCATAAAATAATAATAATAATACAATCTTCCTTCATAACTTACGCTCCTATCACTTTAATCAAATCAAACAATTCGGTTAGTGTAGTAATGCATTATTTTGCCATTTGCATTCAGTGCGTGGTTGAAGCAATAGACCAGAGAAAAATATAAGCATTTATATCACAAAACACTTAATGGGACTTACATAAATAACTTTAGTTTGTCTCAAAACCCAACTGTAGCTCCGTAGCAGTTATCAGAAATTTCAATTTATGCAACCCACACAACATTTTCATACTAATTTTTGCATGTTTCTGACGTCATAAACATGAATATAGTCACGCAAATTGCATACTTTACAGTTTTTTCACGCTTTCTCGTGGGGCTACATTAAATTTCTGGTTAAAATTGTCATCAATTTTGAAGATCCCATTTCGTGTTTATTCATTAATAAACATGTGTTGTTTTATGTTGTCTATGTGGCTTTAAGAATAAAATTTTGAAATGTTAAAACTAACTGTAATGATGGTATTCGTGTCATTAGTGAATCTTAAAACTTACGCTTGCATCATCTTCGAGTCCACATTCAAAATCAATGAAGACGAAGAGCTTGGGCTTGTTTAGAAGTTTATTACACTTAGAAGCCAAGAAAGGACACCAAGTGTACTCCAATGGATATGAAGCTCGTCCTATGTTTATGTAACATCTCTCGAGTCCAGTCTCAGTCATGTATTCAAGTGATGCGAATACACAGATCAGCAAGCAGCTTGCAGATGACAGAGTTACATCGTTTTGTTCTGGGGAAAAAAATGAAAAAATAAATAAACGAAGAAAGCATGAGAAACAAATAACGAAAAAAAAAAAGCATTTTTCTCAGACAATTTTTCTGCCCCATTTAAAAAAAAACATTAGTGTGCATACTTTCATTCATTTTTTTTATGAGTGAAGGAGGGAGAAGCGTGAGTGATTTGTGCATATATTTAAATTATATTTAATATTTCAAAACATCACTTCATGTTCATGTACGATAACAATCGTACACATAAACATTATTTAATAAATAAAATATAACCTTTCTCCAGCATTTTCAGTAGGTTGTTTTTCGGGCTTAGTTTTACTAATTTAATATTAAAATTTAATATTTTCAAATAGTCGTTCATTTTTTTAGCTGATTGATGGTAATTATTGCCATCGTAGAAGATCACTGCTCGGCCTCTTCCCTCTTTTATCTGATATTGGGTTTGAGGAACAGCAAGAGTCTCATTAGAGATGGTGCCACTGGCGCTGCAAAAAAAAAAAAGTAAGTTAACATACCTTTGAAATTAGAATTAGAACCTATTTAAAAAATACGACTTTTTTTTACTGTTGTTGATTTTTTTTATTATTATTATATAACCAATCCGAGATAAAAAAAAAAAAAAACAATACTTTTTATAAAACGGTAATTGAAGGCATTTTAAGGTTTACAAATGAGCTAATTTAGAAATTGCGTAATTTTTAAAAATATAGATATTAAAAAAATGTGAAAAGAAAAAACTGGTATAGGATGTGTACGTCACTCTGAGTGCTTTTCGATGCTCTTCTTGAGCAATGAATAACATTGCTCAGCATACATAAATGTAGTTTTTAGCTATTTTCTTTGGAAAATTAGCTATTTTTTTGGTCATTGTTATTTTTCTTGCATATTTGAGGTACTAATTCTATTAACAGCGCATCAATGATCTCAAAAAAATTGCGAAATATTTTTAAACTGGCAAAATGTACCATTTTTCCTATACCGGCCAATGCTATTTAGTACTCATGCACTTATGACGTCGACTTTAACATGAATGAAACCACCCTAGAGTAAAAATATTCACTTTTTCTAAGTATTTAGTAAAAATATGTCTGTTAAACTAAAATGCATCTCTCTCTCTCACTCTCTCTCTCTCTCTCTCTCTCTCCTCTCTCTCTCTCTCTCTCTCTCTCATACATATAAGTAATGTTTACTGACTCTGAGACAATATCAGATGAGGAAAACGAGGAATCGTTACAAATGTCATCATCTGGAATATCTGGAGCATCATTTTGTATTGGTCGTGGGACACTGAAATTTAAAAGACATTTTGTTACAATTTTTTCACCGTAACTTGGTCACGTACTTCACGTGATCAAAACTCATATGAATACAATTGTCAAGCATATTATGTGTGACATACTCACACACTGACATTAGTATTTAAAGAATATATACTAGTGGTATCCACTAGTGGTTTTAAAAATTACAGCCACATTAATATATCTGGTATAACCACCCACTTACAAAAGTGAGCAATTCATCACATCTCATAGAGCTGTAAATTTAAACCAGTTCGAGCACCCGCCCGGGCCAAAATCTTCGGGTGCTCGTTTTTTGAAAATGGTTAACCCGGGTTTCGAGCTTTTAGCTCGAAAACGAGCTATTTCGAGTTAAGCTCGTGAATGATTCGTAAAAAAAACGAGCTTTTGAAAATAAATCGAGCTAAAGAAAAAATTTTGCAGAAAGCAAAGAAAAAAAGTTTGTAATTTTTGTTTAAAATGGTGTTTTTAATATTCTATCATGCAAAATAGGCTGTTTAGAATATTATTAAAAATGATTTTATTTTATTCATGACTTTTGCCTTTCAAAAACAATTTTTTTGTAATGAAAATCGAGCTTTTTTCTTCATAGGCTTGAAAGCTCGTTTTCAAACTTCGGCTCAGATATCGAGCTTTCCGAGCTTTGGCTCGTTTTTTGAGTTTAAGCTCGATTTCAAGCTAAACCCAGGTTTCAAGTCAAACCGAGCTAAAAAATTTCAGCCCGGGTTAAAAAAATTTCGAGTTTTTTACAGCTCTATTCACATCTAAAACCACTTGGATACAATAAATTATATAATTTATGCTATACATTAATCATGCCATGTAACCAAGAAAATAAATTAGATGGCTATATAGTGGCCATAGGCTATATTCATTCATTGAGCATACTCACGGCACGATTAGTATGTCGTGAAGTTGTGAGATCAAAACAGGAGTTTGTCCACTTTGATTGTGTCTCCTAGCAACCACTCCTTTCGTTACTCGAGTCATCAACTCAAATAACTGAACAGGAGAACGCAGACTGTCCAGTTCTTGACATAGTGTCTCGATATACCAAGAACCGTCCGTTCTGTGGCGCTTTGATGTGCGATCTGTAAACATGCCAGTGGAAATTAAAAAAGAAAAAAAAGTTCCATTTAGCTGCATTAGAAACTACGTAAGAATTTCAGAGAGAGAGAGAGAGAGAGAGAGAGAGAGAGAGAGAGAGAGAGAGAGAGAGAGAGAGAGAGAGAGAGAGAGAGAGAGGAGAGAGAGAGAGAGAGAGAGAGAGAGAGAGATTAAAATGAAAAACATGCGTGATTGTTAACTTTTTGCGCCTGTAAGTTTTGTTGGTTATGCAACTTGTTTAGAAGAAATGAGAGTCAAATTGCATAACTTGTAGGCGTTATATAAAAGCCAATTTTGAATTGAATTTAACTTTATTTTTTTTAAGATAATTTTTTTTTCTACATATTAAGATAATGATAGTAATATTAGTTTTAAAATATTAAAAATTAACTTTCCCATATTTTCTTTGGCTGAATTGGGTATAAATTTGTATGACTTAAACCGAAAGATGTATATTTGATGTAATGTATATACAATAAAGCCCTTCTCAACTTACCTTTTTATCATTTAGAATACTTGATTGATAACTACCATACCTTATTATCCATAAATTAGACACCAACACGTTGATTTTGTATTTATTTTAACGGTTATTTCACACATCTGACGTCACAATGTACCGATGGGGTCGTGATAAAAGAACTTGAGGGAGGAGCTTAAATTTATTACGTGACCAGAGCAGTGACTGTGATTGGCGGCGTTACATTGTGACGTCAGATACGTAAAATAACCGTCAAAAAGAAAAAAAATACAAAATCAACGTGCTGGTGTCTAATTTCATGGATAATAAGGTATGGTAATTATCAAAATGATAAAAAAAGTAAGTTGACAAGGGCTTAAAAGCCTATATTTTGTATTGAATTGAAGTGTATAACTCACGTTCTACAGTACTATAAGCCATCAAGAACTCTGAGTTGTGAGGTAACTTGGGTAACTTGTAAGAAGGTACATCATCTGAATCACGTTGAATACATCCTCCAATAGGCAGCACGGCTTCATTGGTATCTCCTCTACAAGCCTATAAACGTTTAAATGAAATAATTATATAGAAAAAAAATTGAGTATGTTATATAAAATATAGATAATTTGTTTCTATTATTAATATTGAAGATGAATTTAAAAAAATTAATATATAGTGATATTTAAAACCTGATTTTTTTTTTGCGCGTTTCATTAAGAGTACATATTTTTTATAAAATTAAATTTTAATACATATTCTGTCTTCTTCTTCTTCTCTCTCTCTCTCTCTCTCTCTCTCTCTCTCTCTCTCTCTCTCTCTCTCTCTCTCTCTCTCTCGCCGTTTGTTTTACAGTACACTTCAAAATGTATGGTAAGACCTGAAGTAAATTATTACCTGAAATATCAATATTTTTGGTTTGCCATGTAAACTTGAGTTTGTTTTGTTGAGAAGTTCCCAGACATCATTTGTATAATAATGTGAATCTTTACTGTAAATCTTCCCTCCAGCTTCACCGTGAGAGAGCACCACGACAATGAAACAGGAGTCATTGCTGTGGTTAGCAATGCTAGCATCTGAGAAATAACATTAACTTAATAAATGAAATTATATGAAAATATATTGTACTGTACAGTCATTCCAATAAAAAATGAAATTCTATTGTCATATGGGAATAACATGTATTTAGATAGAGTTTTGCGTCAAATGAAATCTCCATCTGATTGCATTGAATGGCCATAAGCCAATACAATTTCATTTTTTATTGGAATGATTGTACATGTACTATTTTTTGAAAGCAACTGTTTTATGATGATTATTGAACAAAATTTAGAGAGACAGACAGACAGACAGACAGACAGACAGACAGACAGACAGACAGACAGACAGACAGACAGACAGACAGACAGACAGACAGACAGACAGACAGACAGACAGACAGACAGACAGACAGACAGACAGACAGACAGACAGACAGACAGACAGACAGACAGACAGACAGACAGACAGACAGACATTACTTACGATATTTTAAAGTATCCTTGACTTCCTCTGTGGTCATATCAGATCTCAAATCTACAACATCAAGTCCAAGTCTTTGAAACGAAAGTCTTAGTCTGACAACATCTGTGTTTGAGCCTTCACGTTGACGTAACAAAGATTCACGACCAGGGAAGTTTACGTGGTTGAAGATAAGTACAGTCCCAAGTCGTCTGAAAATAATCAAAATAAATAAACATCACTCGATAGTCAACTAAATCTGGTTTTCTTTGTGTGTTTTGTCTGATTCAATGAGGGTAAACGGAGATCAAAATATATAATGACTCATAAAGATACTACTGTTTTAAGACTGATTTTAATTGCATTCGATCAAATCCACTTCCGTTTTAACGTACTATGCTCATGTGTATAGTACGTAGAAACGGAAACGAAAAAGTCAGCCTCAAGCTTATGAGTCTATACAATGTTTCCTGCACGTTATTTTTTTATTTTTTTTTATTTTTTTTTAAACACCAAAGGGGCTAAATTTTTAGAGCTATAACATTAAAAATCAAATCTAATAATAACAGCTTTTATTAGGCGAAATCAGGTGTACCAACGTTTAAATTTAACCCAACTGTTTAACAATACAGTCAGTGTACGCTATACACCAATCCTAGTCCCATCATAGTGAGTACAAATTAATAGAAAACGGTTTAACTTACAAACGATAATTGCTTTACCATTATATCATTTCCTTTATACGATTTTTTAAAAATAGTTTTTCATTACGAGTGGTCATAATTTAAAATTATTTAGACGTTCTATGAATTTGATCTTACACTTTAAAAAGTCCTTGCGCCCTTTTGCAATTTTTTTACCTTAAGGGAGTAGGGTACCGACGTCGATCATTAGACTCAAACTGTGCTCGTCAAACAAATCTGAAATTTTGCACAATGATACTTCAGCTTGAGACAATTTCAAATATATAAAAATTTGAAGGGGTCACTGTGCAAATTAATTTTATATGATTTTTTTGAAATTTTAAGCCCATAAGGTCCAATGTTAGTTTCAATGATTTTTTTCTTTTTTTCGGGACGGTCAAATATCTTCAAATTTTTATCACGGCTTTAAACACCAAAGGGGCTAAATTTTTAGAGCTATAACATTAAAAATCAAATCTAATAATAACAGCTTTTATTAGGCGAAATCAGGTGTACCAACGTTTAAATTTAACCCAACTGTTTAACAATACAGTCAGTTACTTATAATATTAGCTTAAATGTTAAATTAAGCTATATTTATAAGACTTACTGAAACAAAATTAGCTGATATAGGGTTGTTTCATTCATGTTAAAGTCGACGTCATAAGTGAGTACTAAATAACATTGGCCGGTATAGGAAAATGGCACATTTTGCCAGTTTAAAAATAAAGCATTGATGCTGTTAACATGTTGAATTAGTACCTCAAGTATGCAAGAAAAATAATGATGACCAAAAAATAGCTAATATTTCAAAGAAAATAGCCAAAAAAAATACGTTTGTCCTATGCTGAAAAATGTTATTCATTGAAGTGCATTGAACAGCACTCAGAATGACGTCATGCGCACACACACTTGCACAATTAAAATAACAACAAATTGATGTATATGCTGTAACAATTAAAAATCCCAATAAACAATTTGAATTTATTTCTGTACTGTATTGTATGTATCACCGATAATCAGGTACGTAAGACTCAGGTGATAGTGAAAATAATATAATAATCCTATTATATAAATACCTGTTGCCTTGTTGGCTTGACTGTGAAGATCCCATAATTATTTAATTTTGTAGTTGGCTAAACAAATTCTAAAGTCAGTCTTCCATATTGAGCTGAAATAGTTTGTGCTGAATTATTATTTAATAGTTTACGTTAAGGGGGGCGCTAAATTGATATACAATGGTGGTTTAGAATTAATTTTTGGTGCCCATACTATTTGAGTTGCAATATCCAAAGTGTCACCAACCCTGCAGACATGGTTCAGCCGTGTACTCAATTTTTTATTATAGTCTCAAAATACTTTAAGGGGTGGTTTAACCCTTAAAACTGCAAAGATTTTTAATGCATATAATTGATACAAGATGGCACTTAAGCGTTTAAAATGTTCATTTTTAAAAAAATTTTTCGTGGCACATAAAAATCAATTAGGCTTCCTTTAAATTTCGTGAAACTTTTACGGCGTCTTGCAATGATGTAGACGTTGGACTGGTGAAATTTTAAGCAAAAATTACACATAACTTCATGCTGAATTGGGGGTAAAAGCAAAATTAAGTTTATAGATCCTTCAATAGGTGGTGCTTTTTTAGTGCGTATTTAACGCCCCCCCCCCCCCCCCCCCTTAAGTAGTAAAAAAAAAAAAGATGGTTATACATTCATATAAAAGTCGATAACATATGGGCCGGTATATATTTGAAAATGGCGGACCAATAATTTTACCAGTTTAAAAATATTTTTGAGAGCATTGCATGTTCTGAAAGAAAGGGTATCGTCTTAAATTTATTGATGTGCGTAAATTTTTAACTCCAAAAGTAATTTTATGACCATGGTTATTTAAGTTTATACAATTTACAATTATTTTAATTTTGACAAAATGTATCACTAAGTACATAAGAGACCAAATATACAAATCAATATTTGCAATACAAAAGCACAATAATAACAATTAACGCAACCACTAAATGTTGTATGAGAATAGAGATATGTATATAAGAAACTCGAACATTTTATTCTACTTACTTGCTGAATAATGCCACGTATGTTAGAGATGTCACGAAATTTGATCAAACATCCATCAACCGTAATTGATAACACAGTGAGGTGATCAAATTTATTGCAGTATTATAAACTTACAAGTTAGCGCACTTCGTACTTGAAAGATAATATTTAAGGTGTGATAAGGCCTTATCAAAATTTAAAGCATTATATTATATTATGATGTTCTAAAATTTGTTATATAAAAATAACCTTATTTGGTAAGAATAAAAAAGAAAAAATTAACTTTATTTATTAATTGAATCATTCATTCAAAAAATAGTCAGAGGACCATGTAAGTGGGTATATATATATATATATATATATATATATATATATATATATACCTTTTTTGGCCTCTTAATAAAAACCTATTATCATTCATTCATTCATTCATTCATTCATTCATTCATTCATTCATTCATTCATTCATTCATTCATTCATTCATTCATTCATTCATTCATTCATTCATTCATTCATTCATTCATTCATTCATTCATTCATTCATTCATTCATTCATTCATTCATTCATTCATTCATTCATTCATTTTACTTTTTACCGCCTTTAATTCATTGTTCTGTGCCCCCTTACATTCCTTAAAAGTATTTACAGCCGATTAAAAAAAAAAAGGATTAAAAAGCATCATCATCGAAAATCACATGACAAAATGATGTCATGTAAGTAGCTGCAACTCTTAGAGGAAGTGACTAATATTTAACAAAAAATGTATTATATTTTATGTAAAATCAGTAGTATTTAAAGAAAAAAAATAATCTTAGATTATCTCTCAGCTTACAATTATACTGTATATATATTATATATATATATATATATATATATATATATATATATATATATATATATATATATATTAAATATATATATATATATATATATATATATATATATATATATATATATATATATATATATATATATATATATATATATATATATATATATGTCATACCTGTCTCTCAAAATGATATAATTGTGTATGACTAATGACAATGACGTATATAACTATATTGAAAGAGATTTAAGGGATATTCATTGCATGAATCATTAAAAAAAATAATAAAAGTTAAAAAACGTGTATAGATTATATTATTTGCATAAATGTAGTTTTATTCCTTTATTATTATTATCATATTTACAGTACATTTTAACACAGTTCAAAGTGTTTATTTGAATTTCAATTTTTAAGCATTACAATTACAACTGATTTTATCAACCATTTCACTTGATACAATTTTAATAACTGGTGAATTTTTACTTTTTCTTACTAAAGTTTCACCATCGGTATTTGTCCATATAAAATTATATCCTGAATCATCTGATTTTTTAAGTAATTTACGAGTATACTGGAATAATTCATAATTTGCTTTTGTTAATAATGCATTAATATAAATTCGATTTTTAGAATTAAGAAATCCTATATCTCTAGCTAGAATTTTTCTACTTTTTGACATGTTAATGATTTTATCTCTAATTTCAATTGTTTTTAATGTAACTTTTATCCAATCAGGATTTTTATGATCTTGTTTTTCAAATATCTCCATATCTTTTGTATTTTTGTATCTTGCAATATACTTAATATCCGATATGTTGAAATCAGTAATTGGTATGAAGTTACATATTTTTTGTAGAATATCTTTTAAATTTTCATTCTTAGTTTCCGGGATGTTATAAATAATAAGTTGACAATGTTCTTCATTTAGTTCTCTTTTTACTTGTTTTAATTCATTCTCAATTTTTTTCGTCTCGTTTTTCGTATTGATAAGTTCTTGAAGAGCATTTTCATTGCATTGTAATTTCTTCTGAATTTCAGTATTAATTTTCTCTAAAACAACTTCTTGACAATGTTGAGTTAGATGATTGGATTTTTCTTGTAGTTTTGAGAATAATATGTTAGATTTCAATTTTTTTTTAATACTCTCAATTGTTAAATTTAAGATATCTAACTTATGGAATGTATGCATAATTTGATTACCAGGGGAGGCTTCAATTCCTTTTTTCTGGAAAAAAAAATGTAAGCTAAAGTTTTTAACTATTGAAAACATTTACATTTTTAATATTAAAGACGTAGAACAACTTGAACAAAAAAGTTGCATAATATCCTAACAAACTTGAAAATCAACGTTGATTTGACTGGAGTCATTGATTTCTAATTTATTTTCCATTCACAAAATGACACTGGCGGTCACTGACGTCACAGCTAGCCCGGTTTACGCGCGCGTGGACTAGTGAACTATGACGTCAGTGACCGCCAGTGGCATTTTGTGAAAGGAAAATAATTAGAAATCAATGACTTCGGACAAATCAACGTTGATGGAAAAAGTCTATATTCTTACCTTCTTCTCTGAGATATCAGTAGACTTTTTGTTACTACACAATACAATCTGTGTTTGTAAACTTGACTCAAAAAATGGTAGTAACGTCCCAGGACCATTTTCTAAGCTACAATCTTCTTCTTTTTCTGATTTCATTGCCTCTCTTAGTATTGTATACATATCACTACCATTCTTAATACCTTCACGTAATGCTTTTTTTATTGCTTTAAAGAACTCTGAAATCAAGAATATAACTTTAGAAGTAGATAGTAAAGGTATATGTCATATAGGCATAAGAGATTCAGGTCATACTATAATATGTTACTTTTGTATAATGCCTTGCTTGCATTAATTCCACCATATTATTTTTTTTTCTCTACTTTTCGGAAATATCAAGAATAAATTTTAATACATTATTCTTATGGGAAAATGGAAAAACTGGGAACAATATGATAACAGAAAACAGAGATAACAGGTATAAGGGTAAACGTTTGACGTTTATGACATAAATTCAACATTAATTATGTAATTCTATGATCCTTACAAGTTAATATATGTGGAGATTTCTATAAATTATGCCACTATATAGGGTAGGTAGATTAAATTTTTAGCTATTTACATACTTGCACTGTAGCCATGTACAAATAAGAAATCAGAATGTTCAGTGACAGATGAATCTTCACATCCTTTCGTGAGCTCAGACACGATGTGTGGGACATAGTCAGTCTGAAAATCAGTAAAAAATTACAATTTATGCTTTGCATTGAGTGAGTGAATGAGTGAGTGAGTGAGTGAGTGAGTGAGTGAGTGAGTGAGTGAGTGAGTGAGTGAGTGAGTGAGTGAGTGAGTGAGTGAGTGAGTGAGTGAGTGAGTGAGTGAGTGAGTGAGTGAGTGAGTGAGTGAGTGAGTGAGTGAGTGAGTGAGTGAGTGAGTGAGTGAGTGAGTGAGTGAGTGAGTGAGTGAGTGAGTGAGTGAGTGAGTGAGTGAGTGAGTGAGTGAGTGAGTGAGTGAGTGAGTGAGTGAGTGAGTGAGTGAGTGAGTGAGTGAGTGAGTGAGTGAGTGAGTGAGTGAGTGAGTGAGTGAGTGAGTGAGTGAGTGAGTGAGTGAGTGAGTGAGTGAGTGAGTGAGTGAGTGAGTGAGTGAGTGAGTGAGTGAGTGAGTGAGTGAGTGAGTGAGTGAGTGAGTGAGTGAGTGAGTGAGTGAGTGAGTGGGTGATATGTGAATCAACCAATAAAAAAAAACTCACCTGTCTGTCTTCTTTCTCGTCATGGTCCGGTTCTATGAAGAAGAACATCTTGGGTTTACCGACGAGTGTTGGACAAGTGGACGCCAAGAACGGACTCCACGATAATTTAAGAGGATATATTTGTCGTTCCATATCTATGTACCATTCATCTAGTCCTTTTTCAGGGTCATATTGGATTGATGCAAATATTGCGATCAATAAGAAGGTATCTTGGGATAGAGTTTTGTCCTTCATTACTGGAAATTTAGAAGATTATTAAGTGGAACTTTTTTTTTTAAATTTATATATATATATATATATATATATTGCACTTACACAATTCATTTTTCATTCATGATTCATGTCATGAATGAATAGTTTAAAAGTTAAAATACTTTACTCCTAGTTAATAATGAAATACATGCGTTTTTTCCATACATGAATATGAAATATCTCTCTCAAAATTAGTACTCCATCTGATTCATATATTATATTAAAAATACCTTCATTTAATTTCCTCTGGAAATTATCTTTCTGATTTTTCATTTCAATGTTCTTAATTTTGCATTTAGAATGTAAGATAGTACCAATATAGTTCTCAAATTCTTTTGCAGCTATTTTGTATTTAGCTCCAGCATAAAATATCAGAATTCTTCCTTTGTCTTTAGAGACGCATTTACATTGGTGATCATACTGATCATCGGATGCTGCCTCACTGCTTTCACCATCTTCAAATCTAAAGAGAGAGGGAAAAAAATGATAATGGTAGAATATAATTCAAATTTATAATTATCCAGCTTAAATAGTAATATGCTTAATAATAACAATAATATAAAATTTACGTTTGACAATAGAAATTAACTGAAACATTGATCAGAAGAAGCTTCGTTAAAAACAATAATTATTATAGCAATAAAAATATTATGTTTAGCACGAGCAAAGCAAAAAAAAAATAATAATAATAATTAGTATAATTAGTAATAATTAGTATAATACTTGTAATCCAACTACAATCTTATATTGAGCTATGTGTACGTACATTATTTAAATTAGCAAATTGAATCATTAAAATTAAAAACCGTTCTAAAAAAGCAGTAACGTATGACTGAGAGAGAGAGAGAGAGAGAGAGAGAGAGAGACAGAGACAGAGAGAGACAGAAGAGTAAGTATACACGATGAAACAGATTTCTTACGCTTCGTTAATGTTAATTTTTAACATATTATCGCACATTTCTTTATTTTGATTTGATTCTGCTTTGTCTGTGCAATCTGCTCCGAACTCATTTCTATCCATCTTTGAATCATCACCAACACTGAGAAAAATAAACAAATAAATGAATCAATCAATCGATCAATCGATCAATCAATCAATCAATCAATCAATCAATCAATCAATCAATCAATCAATCAATCAATCAATCAATCAATCAATCAATCAATCAATCAATCAATCAACACCAATTAGCAAAACAGTATGCAGTAAAAAATTCTGTAGGTGCTAAAAAAATAATAATAAAGAGAAGAAAGCAACACTTTCAAAAACAACTTTATAACGTCCTATGGCGTACGTTTCAATATAATATGATAAATGATAATTAATTATTATTATAATGAAAACAAACTATTTTAACCTTTGCTGGTTTGGTTATAAATATAAAGTTGTATTACTTACATCCAAACATACGGTATAAGTTTTGTTTTTAAAGGCCTAATGCACTTTTTTAAACATCCTTTAGAATGCTAGGTTAATAATTTACATACCTTATTATGGCCGAATTAGACATGAACGCGATGATTTTGTATTTATTTTCATTTATTTTCCATTTGACGGTTGAAATAAAACTTATCTGACGTCACACTGTACTGATGGGGCTGCAAAGTGGTGGGGTGTTTTGAATTTATCACGTGACCAAAGAACTTGACTGCTGCTTGACTGTGATTGGCTGATGAGATGGGCAGGGGGGAACGCCGGGAAAAAGTTTGGTACTTCCCTAAACTTTATACTTCCGAGTTTGCGCGCAAAGTGTGTTTTATAGTTTAGGGAAGTACCTAACTTTTTCCCGGTGTTCCCCCCTGCCCATCTTATCAGCCAATCACAGTCAAGCAGTGGTCAAGTTCTTTGGTCACGTGATAAATTTAAAACACCCCACCACTTCGCAGCCCCATCAGTACAGTGTGACGTCAGATAAGTTTTATTTCAACCGTCAAATGGAAAATAAATGAAAATATATACAAAATCAACGCGTTCATGTCTAATTCTGCCATAATAAGGTATGTAAATTATTAACCTAGTATTCTAAAGGATGTTTAAAAAAGTGCATTATGCCTTTAATAAAGTTTTTTTTTTAAATGAATCAAAATTGAATCTTACTATTGTTGAAGTATTGTACAGTATTCATTGCATTCATACAACATGTTCAACACATTTTTTTTAATTAAATTATATAAGAGAGCTTACGTACGGTATGAATAGAGAATCATGCAAGTATGAGACAAATATCGGTGTTTGACCGCTACTCTCGTCACGTCGTCTCCTGATCACCCTCGAAGTCACACGTGACATGAGATTATGTAATTCTTCAGGTTCAGTCATACAGTTCAACACTTGACATATCGTATCGATATAATCTAAGGAAATTAAAATAATAATTACAAATTAAAAAGCTGACTTTTCAACAATTGCAAAGTGGAATATCTGCGTACCATAAATTACTAAACATCATTATTCTGCTGGAGCTTTCACATTTTTAAGAGCAATTTATATATTGTTTTAAGTCTAAAGTCTATTTTCATTACTTATTCTCTAGATACAAAATGACCATTAGAGCAAAAAGTAATCCACTGTATTTATTACTTTTTTTTAGCATCTCATGCTTATTATTATTATTATGTTACGTAATATATACTTACACTCTTCTGTACTGTACGCAATGAAGGGTAACTCTGGCCATGTTTTGATCGTCTCTTGATACTCAACTGGTGGGAATGTCGTGATAATGTTGATATTGTCACCTCCACATACCTGGCAACCACACCCACCCACGTATATATATAAATATAATATTAATATATTTTTTTGGAAAGGGCAATAATCATAAATTTTATAAAAATGTCTCACTAATGTTTACAAGGTTTCATGTTCAATATTGATTCTATTGTATTGGTTCATAACATAATTGACGTTTTTTTTTTTTTTTTTTTTTTTTCCTTTAAAAAAAAATCAGTTACAGCAGAGTCCCCTCCACAGGGGACTCTGGCTACAGTAAGGCATTGAAATACAATTTTGTAAAATTGTTGTGGAGAAAAAAAAATTTACAACCCTTGAAACTAACATCTAACATAAGTATGAGAGAAAATCCTAAAATTTCATTATTCTGATGGAAAAAAGCTATAAATTTCTGGATTTAAGTTTTCGACACTTAATTTTACATAAAAACAATTTATTTTACAAAACAAAACAATATATATATATATATATATATATATATATATATATATATATATATATATATATATATATATATATATATATATATATATATATATATATATATAAAACAATACCTACAATAACAACAAACATAAACAATGATATAAATTTAAATATTATAATAAAACATCTAATACCTGAAAGAAAAATAACTTGGGAATTCCCCTCAAATTTTGAGATGTATTAAAAGGTTGCCAAATTTCATTTATTTGATAATATGAATCATTTGAGTAAATTTTTCCACCTTTTTCTCCATGTGTTAGAATTATCACAACGAAGCATGAGGTATTGGGGTATTCCACTTCATTTGCATCTAAAAATAGAAATCAGTATAAATAAAGTGATTCTCTAAATAATATATTAATAGAACTCTACTCACAGAAAGTATATGAAAAGTCAAGTCACGGTCAAAAATGTAAATACGTAATAAGGTGTATGCATTCATTTTAAAGTCCACACCAAGTTGGATCACTCAATAACATGGGCCGGTATTAGGAAAATGATTAATTTTGCCAGTTTAAACATTCTAACTTATAAGCATTATTTTTTAATAATTTTAATAAGTTGAATTAGTATGGGAAAAAAATTAATAATGAGAAAAAAAATTCCCAAAGAAAAACAAAGTTTATCCTATGCTGAGCAATGTTGTTTATTGATCCAGTATGGCGTCAAAGCGCGCAGGGCATTCATTATGACGTCATATGGATACACTTTATTATAGTCGTCTATGCCAGTTCAACAATTTTTAAAAAATATATATAATTTATGCTATACTGTATAGTAACTAAATGCTATACATAGCAAATTAATATTATTTTCTCTAGTATAAATAGTTTTTATACAGGGTGAATCCGCATGACGTCATTTTGAATGCTCTTCGACTTCGATACCATTGGAACAATGAATTGCATTCCTCAGCGTAGGACAAACGTGGATTTTGACTATATTTTGTTAGGAAAGTCAGTTAATTTTTTATTTTATTTTCTATTAACATACTTGAAAACCTAATTTAACAGCATCTATGTTCTCAAAAATATTGCTAAGTATTTTTAAACTGGCAACATGTGTTATTTTCCCATAAACCATAATATATCCCATGTTATTTAGTGATACAACATGTTATTTAGCAATTTATACAAGCCATATTATAAAAACCTTAAAAAAACATTGCATCGTGTGATTAGAACCTTACATTGTGTGATGACCTTTAACACTTCCTCTCTCGTCATATCAGAAGGAAGTTCAGGGATGTGAAACCCTCTCTTTAATAAGGCAGTACGTAGTTTGTGTACATCACTTTCAGTACCGTCATGACGAGGCCCTAACTTAAGTCCTACAGGATGGTTGAAGTGTTTGTGACTGATAATTAGAGCGGTACCAGTTTTACTGTAAAATTCAATTTATTCATTTAATCAGTAACAGAGATGAATAAAGTAAATGGGAGAAAAAAAAAAAAAGATATGCAATCATTGTATAATATATAAAATACAAAAAAAAAAATATATATATATATATACGTAATTTATACTGTAATGCTATTTTATTATAATAAAGTAATTTTTTTAAGGGAGTAGGGTACCAACGTCGGCCATTACATTCAAACTTTTATCGTCAAAATTTTTTGAAATTTTGCACAATGATACTTCAACTTTAGACAATTTCAAATATTTAAAAATTTTAGGGGGTCACCTTACAAATTAATTTTATATGATTTTTTGAAATTTTAAGCCCATATGGCCCAATTTTAATTTCAATAATTGTTTTCATTTTTTAGGGACGGTCAAACATCTTGAAATTTTTATCACTGCTAAGTGTGACCCTTAGCTACACAATGACACCAAATTTACATCAAAAACACTTCTAGTTTTTGAGATATAAGGTCAGTACCTTACTCCCTTAAACTATAAAGCTATATGTATATTATAATCACTAATCAGTATTGTACAATATAGCATAAATTATGTTGTTATATACTTATAAATAAATGTTGCTGCATTGAGCTATAGCATAAATACTACTTAATTTATTTTTTTCAGTTAATATACATATTATGTATAAAGACATGAATTACTGGTAAATAAGTAAAAAAAAAAAAAAAAAAAAAAAAAAAAAGCGATATATTATAAAAAAAAATGAAACACAAGAAATATTCATATCTATGCAGGAAGATAGGAAATGTCAGCGTAAAACTATCAATAGCTCGTTCTGTAAAGTAAAGTGAATCTCAATTGATTGGCTGACCAACAAAATAAGACACGTTCATTGGTTGATCTTTTTTTTTTTTTTTTTTTTTTTTTTTTTTTTTTTTGAGCCGATAAAAGTGAGTCGCATATTGAGACTGGAACTTTTTTTGTGAAGTTTCTTTCATTCTTATTAAGTTCAAAGTTCTAAAAGAAGAAATAACATTGATCGATCATATGTATAAACGTAGTAAACAGGTAACGACGTCATAATCAGCTGTTATAACAAAAGGAACATTTTCGAAGCTGGCTCAATATTTGTGTGTATAGTTTATAGAACGAGCTAATATGTCAGTTAGATAAAAATAGTGAAAAATATTTCCATTAAATTAAAATACAATGTTGCAGTTATCTTCAATTATATTGAAATATTAGTTTCGATTGATTAATTATCAATCAATAAATTTTTAATAAAATGTTAAATATTTTCTAAGCTATAAAGAAAGTGAATTCATTATAAAATCAGAAATAATAATTGCATATTATATACGAAAAAATTATGCTCTTTCAGAAAATACAATTTATTTTTGACATTGATAAAAAAAATAAAAAATAAAAACTTTTTACTTTCCTATATGATAGGACACCATAAGAAAAAAAAATGTACAGTACAAAAAATAGTAATAATATAATAATGTAACATTTTCTGCAGTTATTTTGTATTAATATTTATTATAAACTCAGTATCAGTACTCACATTTGTGCACTACTACTTGAAAGATCATAAGTAGATTGAGAAGTTCCCATTTTTAAAATACTCAAACTCAAATTGACATTTATTTAAAGATCATTTTCGAAGCCTACGATTGCATGTAGATGATCGATGACACTTCCAAAAGCAACTATGAAACAAAGAGAAAACCCGAAGTATTTCTTATTATACATAGTGTTATACTTCCTTGTACACGTAAAAAAAAAAATAATAATAATAATAAAAAAAAACTGCGTAATAATTATGCTAATACATTTTCAGCACAATTGTTTCAATACAGCATAATAATATATACGCTTCACAATGACTATGTTACGATAAGCATAAACATTATGCTTTATATAGCATAATTATTTATGTTGTTTTAATTTAATATCATTTATAATATACATAAAACAAATGAAGTATAAATTACGTAATTTAATCTTTCCGTGATTTTTTTTTCCTTTCCAGGAAACGTCTCCGCAGGATATCATTAAATTAAATAACATTTGTATAAACTTATTTTTATTTTTCTTATCTGCCACATTCAAAAAACGGGAGGAAATAAAAAAGTAGCGAATCAATGATATCATGATTTATTTTTTAATATTGAATTCAGAATATCGTTCATACCACAATCTCCTTACGCGCATATCTCTAGCTCTAGCATACGTGTAAGGAGATTTAATAACCATGACATGTATAATATTTTGTATATCTCTAAAAATTAAAACTCACTTAATTTTTTAATACCATTTGAAATTTGCTTATTATAATGACACTGTTTTTTTAAAAATTCACGGTAAAATAAAAATTGATAAAAATTACATATTATAATATATATGATATGAGAATATACTGAATATATATTGGGTAAAAAACGAAGAAATTATTTTTCAACTTCTACTTAAAAAAAAATTAAGCGTATACAATAAAATATTAATTGTCTAAATATTTCACGATATATACGATATATAATTATACACAATATATACGATGCAATATATTTTTTTTAAAAAGGGAGGTGGGGGGCGTCTGGTTGAAATTTCTGTTTGTTTAGTGAAATCACTTTAGTACCTTATTTTTAGTCTTATCTTTAGCTATTGAAATACATTTCAATTTTTGTCTTTTAAATTTAATTACTTACACATACGTCCAAGAAATAAGAACATTTCAAAAATCAATTGAAGAAATATGATAACAATACCCATTAAAAAAAATATAAAATATATTTGCATAATTTGCTAATAACAATTTTAACTTCAATTTATTTTTGTTTTGATATAATATTGTAACAGGATATTATGCCAGTTTTTTTTTTTTTTTTTTTTTTTTTTTTTTGTCGCTGTAGTTCCGCATGAAATATTGTAAAACTTTTTGATATTTTATATAGATGGCATAAGTCATTCTTTTTATTATTTTTTTAACTTTATAATAAAATAGCAATGACATGTTGAAAATAGTTTAAAAAATGGCTTATTTTACATAAAATTTTTACATGAAACTGAAATAATAATAATAATAACTTTAAAAAAATTTTATAATTATATTTAAAAAGTAATAGCATGATATGAATAGTGTCTAATTTTATTCATTTTTGTATGTTTTTCCATGTAAATACAGAAATATAAATTGAAGTGCAGCTTTTATGCATATAAATAGTATTGTTGGTGTTGTATTAAATAACTTTTACAGTATAATCAAAATCTAAAAAGAAAACTTCGAGACTTTATGATGCCATTTGAAAGCTAATAGTAACAGCTATCTGTGATAAAACTTTCAGAACCCGTGACCATAAGATGAGAGAGAAAATAATCATTGAAATTACCATAGGATCTTATGGGACTAAAAGTAAAAAAAAAAAAAAAAAAAAAAAAACTAAAATTCCCATTTTTTTAAAAACATTTTTAAAGATGACGTATAATGCATCACACTGTGCAAAATTTCAGATTTTTCTTTCTGCGTAACTTTTTAGTCAAATTCCTTATATTTAATAAATAAATAGACCTGGAGGTGACGCGGAATAGATGATCAAAATCTAGAGTTATTGACCCTATTACCCCTCTCTATTGTAAAATAAAAGTAATAAAACGACATAATTTTTTACACATGATATTATTATTATTACTTTTATTTAACTGTAAAGTCTTTAACTCCAATCTCTACACATTATTCAATACAAGGATCTTATTTTATTATAAATTTTACACATAACAAATTACTTCTCTATAATATATATATGTAATGATATACTGACACAATTTTTTTTAACAATGCAATTTTTCTTAGAACACAATAAATAAAACTACATTAAAAACTAGAGCATATAATATTAATTTAATATTACTGTATATCAATTTTATCAATTGTGTCAATTTTAAATTGAACAACGAATAAAACATACAATAATACATACACTTATTGAATTAATATTATAGTATGGTAAAAAAAAAAAAAAAAAAAGAGTATACAAAGACATTTTATTTTTTATGTAACCTTAACATGCGGAAAAGGAGGTGCCGGAAGAAGAAACCACGTGATGTTAAAAGTGGGAGGTATAACTCAGGCCTAGCTTGCTGCTGGCACCAACTTTTCTCCCACTTTTAACGTCACGTGGTTTCCTCTTCCTGCCACTTCATTTTCCAAACTGGTCCAGAAGACAGTTTTTTTGAAATCCTGAGGACGAGCTGATTTAATTAAACTGGTTACTGAACTCGAACGATTAGTATTTGCCGAGAAAAAACTGGACTGATGACGTTACAGGCTTTCTAGGCCAATTTTCAAAAATTAATTAAAAATACTTCGCATGTTCCAATCGTCCTAAGAAAAAATACCACCTCAAAATTTTTTATAGCTCTTTCCAAAAACATCATTAACTCAACACAAAAAAATCCTCATTGTAGCGCGCATTGATCTGACATTCTCACTCAGTATAGGAGATAACCTCTACTGTATAATATACTGTACTGTGACATTACCCATAAAACTTTCAAAAACAAATTAACTATACTGAGTGAATCGGTATAGTGCAAAACATTCTTAGTCTCCCATCCCATAAAAAAAAAAAAAAAAAAAAGTTCTCCTTGAAACTTCAGCCACCAAGATAAATTCACATATGTACTGTCTGTTTGGTATAAAGTGACACAAATATCGTTGAATATGCCATTATAAATTCTCACTTTTTACCTAACATACAGTACAACCTGAATGTCCACAAAAACTGAGGTGCTTAAAGATGGGTGAGCTCTCGTCCCCCCAAAACAATTTATTATTGTGTAATTTTAATTTTTACAACAAAACATGAATTCAATTTTATTTTTAGGACACCCGTATAATATGATATAAATGTACAGTAGAAATTTCTTTACTATAAATATGGTTCATTGTTTGATTGATTGTTTGATTGATTGATTGATTGATTGATTGATTGATTGATTGATTGATTGATTGATTGATTGATTGATTGATTGATTGGAAGAAAATTACATTATATTATGTTTGAATATAATTTTATTGCGCTAATGCTTATTATGGCATTTTATATTTAAATTTAAATTTTTGTATAATTTAAAGTTTGTTTGTTTTCCTAGTGAAAAGTTCCAATTAATTAAATGCTTTTAGCTTTATGTATCCAAACATAAAATTTTAAATACAATATTTGTTGTTATTTATTTTATTAATTAAAGTATAATTTTAAAAGATTTCTTGTATTTTGTCATTTACTGTACAAATCAGTGCAAGTGCATTTTTATTAGTATTTTAAAAATATGAATAAAATAAAATACAGTTTTTATTCTAGAAAAAGTATTTTAAAATAACTGTTATTAAAAAAAAAAAAAATCTTCAAAATGAAACTGAAAATGTTTAAAAATGCAGTAAGAGTACAACGCTCTCTCTCTCTCTCTCTCTCTCTCTCTCTCTCTCTGTCTTTCTTCTGCGGTTGATATACTTTTTATACACCTCATTTAAAAAAAACTATTATTCTAGCGTTGTTATAATATATTCTTTATATTTTAAAAATTGTTATGCATAATCGGTAAATATAAAGAAGAATTATTTTAATCATTTCCTGACTGAGAAAAATTCAATAAAAGAAAAAATTTAAAAATAAAAACCGTTATTTAAAAATAATAATAGTCAACCATTAACTTCAATTGCTTATCTAATTTACCAACGAATCGATTTTCTTTTTATTCTCTTTTATTTCATGTGAAAAAAAATTATATATGAAGACAAAAAAAAAAAAAAAAAAAAAAGTTTGTAAACCGCAATCATTGCATTCTTTGATGGACAGTTGTAAAGCATACTTCAAGCAAGTTACAAGTGATTTATATTGACGTTTTCATTGGTTAATTAAGTTATTAATTTATTGATTATATGTGATTTATAGAATTTCTTAAGAGAGGTAAGATTATTTGATATTTATTTTGTGTTTAAAAAAATTAAAATAAATTTTTTTTTAATTTATATATTTTTAATTTACATATTTTTTAATTTAAAATATATTTAATATTTATATTTTTTTAAATTATTAATTTTGTTTATTCAAAAGTTTTATATTGATATTCGTTACGTTAATATTTTTAATTATGATAATAATTAAATAAAAAAACAAATTATATATATAATGATGCTATTACATATTTGTTATTAGAGTATTAAAATAATTGTACTGTGTGATTGTTCGTTGTTCGATTGAGTAAAGTATTGATTAAGATGGGGATGACAAAGGGATATAAAATATTATTTGGTAATGTTGAGTAGATTATTTTTTATATTATAATTGCATAAGGGCTATCAATGTTATTATTTACGATAAACAGTGCTCCGCGGAAACGCACAACTTTGCACACAGTAATTTGATTCTTATTACTTGAATAGTGTGCTCATTATTGCAATAGTGTGCGCATGACGTCATAATGAATGCGCATCGACGCCATAAATAAAAATTAAAGGTTTTTATTCTGCTAAATCAGATTAAATACCTCTCAATTTAATCCAACTGTTTCACGTGTCTGTACAGTCAATTACAATTTTAAATTCAATACAAATAAAAATTTCATTGTTTATTATAATTTTAAATAATTAAGTAATATTTAAACACACATACTGGGGCAATACATAACATTGCTCAGCATAAGACATAAACATGATTTTTGAATATTTTATTTGGAAAATTAGTTAATTGTTTTGCTAATTATTATATTATTATTCTCGCATATATCTAAAAGCCTAATTCAACCTGTTAACAGCATTAAAAATACTCTCAAAAATATTTCTCTTTATTTTTAATTGTGCAAATTGAGTCATTTTCCCCATACCGTGTGAGTTATTTCTCACATTATTATGGCGTTTAATGCTATCATCCTTTAAATTTGCAAGCGTCATTCATCGACGTCTTGTATCAATCAACAATATGGGCAGATTAAGAAAATGACTAATTTTGCCATTTTAAAAAAATACTATAAAGCAATATTTTTGAGTTGATAGTTTAAATTAGTATTTCAAGTATGTGAGAAAAATATAATAATAATAATAATAACAAAAAAACGATTTCCCAAAGAAAATAGCCATACATGAAGTTTGTCATAATATGCTGAGCAATGTTATTCATTACTCCAGTATGGTATACAAGCGCATTAAATATGACGTCATGCCCATACACTCTCCTATATTTAAATTTCTATGAACATTCTTCAATTTTATTGTACCATGTAAACAGGCTCTAAATCAGTACATGAAATTTATTAGACATGCTGATTATATAATTTATTATCAACACTTTTTTATATATAAAAAAAGTTACGTTTAATGACTCATATTTATCATATTTCCTTTTTACATTTCTTAGAAATATTAAATACATGGGATTTTACTGAATTTATATATATATTTTTTTTGTGAATGTATAAAAATAATGAAAAATAATAAAATGTTTAATTTTGCTTAAAAATATGGTAGGTAATTTAATTTGAGGAAGTAATTATAACAACAAATGATATAATTTATCATTAATTATATTATGCTTCCTCTACTATTTCTTTCCAAGATCTAAAAATTACTGTTTTAATAGTATAAAAGTAAAAAAAAAAAAAAAAAAAAAAAAAAAAAATTAAGAGGAATCAAACTGATTTGACACTACGATGAAATAAAGAATTATTTTATTTTTGATACTATCAGTAGTATTATGAACACGTCAAACTGAAAACTAACAGTTTGAGATACTACAGAGACAATGGAATGAATGAATGAGTGAATGAATGAATGAATGAATGAATGAATGAATGAATGAATGAATGAATGAATGAATGAATGAATGAATGAATGAATGAATGAATGAATGAATGAATGAATGAATGAATGAATGAATGAATGAATGAATGAATGAATGAATGAATGAATGAATGAATGAATGAATGAATGAATGAAATCTTTAATAAAGAAATACGATTTACAAACTATGATAATGAATATAATAATCTTAAAACGAGTTTTTTTTAAATAATAACATTATAATAAAATAAAAATGTAGTAAATATGATTAAAATATTAAATTATATAGATATTATATAAAGTATTATATTTAAATTTATTTATAATTAAATTATATTTAAAAAATATACAAATTTGCTGATTGTAGGCATTTCTTAAGTACGAATTAGAGTTAACATTAACTGAATTGTTATGAGAATGTCAATAATGACTATATTTTGAAATAGTACTAACGAATGATGGTATTGTTAATAAAAGTACTGATGATTGTTTAAAATTCTAATAGTTAAATTTCATAAATATTATTTAAATTTTGTACAAATTTCAGATTTCACAACACAATATTGAATATGCTGAGAATACAGCATTATATTATGATAATTTTCATACTTTTACACGTCCATTGTGAACAACAGGTGAGTTCCTTTGTTGTTTTGTTTTTATGTTTAAATTAAATTTTTGTTATACAATATAAATATAGTTTCAAAATTATTGTTGTTGTGTTGCGGTTTACTGTATGAATATTATCGGTTTAGTGCGCAGGGGAAAGATAAGGGTCCTATAGTTTAACATTACGCTTGTGGGTAATATAGCAGTATTTTTTTTTTTATTATTACGAGTATCATTTTTTTTTTCTTGCGCTTTTTTTTTCACTTTTTTTCACTTTTTTTTTCGACTTTTGAGAAAAAACTACTCAACCGATTCCAAAGATTTTTAATGAGAAATACTATAAACGTACTTTTACGTGTTTTAAGTCATATAGAAATTTTTTGATATATTTTCAAATCGACAGCTTCCAATATTATGACATAATAGTATATTATATTAAAATTAATAACATTAGCATTGAGTAAATTTTTACGATAAATAATTTTCATCTATGTAATAAATGGTAAAATTTTATATTATATACACCACATTGATAAAAAAAAATAAACGTAATTATTTTGCTACCTCAATGCAGCAAATTTACTGCATAATAACATAATTTCTGCTATAGTGATTAGTGATTAATATACTACGCAGCATAATAATTAAACCATAGCCAAAATATGACGAGAGTTTATTTCAAGCGGTAACAACCCCTTTGTCTCGAATTCTAATCAAATTATGTAAGAATTAAAATGTGTAATACGTAACTTCACTATTGCGTTGTTTATCTGTAAAAATTTGGTGTTTATTTAGTTAAAATTGTTTGAGAAAAAGTGTAATTTAAAAAACTCTGATTTTTTTTTATTATTATTATTGTTTTTGTTTTTTTGTGGCCAGGGTTTAAGTTGTTCAGTATAATTATTAATGTTATATTACAGAATAACAATATTTTATAGGGTGTATGCATTCATATTAAAGTCGATGCCATGTTCGATAACTCAATAACATGGGTGGCATAGAAAAAAAATCATTTTTTCAGTTTAAAAACACTATACTGTATTTTTGAGAGCATTGATGCTGTAAATGTGTTGAATTAGTATCTCAAGTATGTGAGAAAAATAACAAAAAATTAACCGATTTCCCAAAGAAATTTGGCTTAAATGAAGTTTTTCCTATGCTGAGCACTACTCCAGTATGACCTCCAAGCGCAATAAATATGACGTCATCCGCATACACCCTATAAGCTCTACAATATAATATAGAAATGATTCAATGCAGTATAAATAACGTGTTTTTTTTTCCTTATTTTGACTTTCTGTATAATATTCGCAGCAAGGTCCACAACCTGAACGATGGTGGAGACGCCTTAATCAAAAATCTCCAACAATTTACGCTATGGTTGCACCACGTGATCAGTTCCAGCAGACCGAAGATGATGATGATTATTTAAAAAACACCGCAACAGGTGTATTAAAGTCAGGTAAACCACATCACAATGTATAACTGTACCACTTTTTTTTTTAAATGTTTTCTTTGAGGTCTACTGAATGGGCGTTTTTTACTTTAACTTTCAGACTTTTTTTTTTTTTTTTTTTTTTTTTTTTTTTTTTTTTGCGGTAAATTAGAGTATAATTTTATATTATATAATGTATATTATATGTTTGACACAAAATAAACCTAAAATTTGATTCTTGTTCTTTGTTCTTAATCTTTATTAAAGCCTATTATATGAAGATTTCATGTATTATTAAAATTATTGTAAATATGTAAAAATTGTTGCTATGAGTTTAACAATGCTTGTTTAATTATTATTTACGTTATTATATTTTTATAATACAATAAATTTGCATGGGAATTTAATAAAAATGACATGAAATAAAATTTAATTATCACACAAATTAAAGCAAATAAAGTTAATAAACTGAACTTATGTGTATTGCCATTTTTTTTTTATCACTTTCAGTTTTTAATGACGATATTTATTAGTACATAAATCTTACAGAATTACAATATAAAATTTTATTATATATTATGTTTTGTATATTCAAAAGATCTTTAAATCTAAATGTATTTTATTTTTTTGTTTTGAATAATGTATGTATAGTTGATGCATTCACGAGAGAGAGAGAGAGAGAGAGAGAGAGAGAGAGAGAGAGAGAGAGAGAGAGAGAGAGAGAGAGAGAATTAAAAACTTAACAATATAAAAATATTAAAAATTAAAAAATGTCAATAAAAATTTACGTAATTATATTGATATATTCTGTCATTTTCGGAAAACTAGAATATTACATAATAATTTCATTAAATAATATATAAAATAGCTATGTACAAATAAATTAATTAAAGCAATGTCTATTTAAAATATATAAAGCAAAATATTATAAGATAATGGGAAATGATTGTCAAGGTAGAACTTACTATAAACTAAAAGACCAGGAGTTTTTTTTGTTAGACAACGTACTGAACTGAGAAATATAAATATGTACTTCTATTTTTAAGATTAAAAAAAAAAAAAAAAAAAAAAAAAAAAAAAGTTAGAATGTTTTGCATTTTTTAAAAACAGAAAATTAATTCTCTCTCACCTTTTATATTGAGAAATTTTGGGAAAGAAATGTATTTTCCTCGAATAAAAAAAAAACGGATTTTTCTAAAAATAGACTTCCTAATAAAAACTAATTGTTGTCTTAATAAACTGCTAAATAACATTAATTTTTTTTTCTTACTTTTTTTTCTAGAAAGAAAATCCGATGACAGTTCACCACATATTTCCTCGTCATTGAGAAACCAAATCACGCAGAAACTTTGTCCACAATCAATGGAATCAACCAGAACTGTGGTAAGATTTTTACATTATTTAATTTTTATATTATAAATAACATTATAATTTACATTATATAATAGCAAATGTATAACAAATAGAAAATATTTTAATACTTTATGTATTTTATTTTTTATTTTTACAACTATAATTTTATTTTTTTATTTTATTTAAATTATTACAACCA
Source organism: Ecdyonurus torrentis (assembly GCA_949318235.1). Classification (NCBI taxonomy): domain Eukaryota; kingdom Metazoa; phylum Arthropoda; class Insecta; order Ephemeroptera; family Heptageniidae; genus Ecdyonurus; species Ecdyonurus torrentis. Next base: position 17,664,388 of record OX439135.1, read on the forward strand.
TCCATTTGTTATATCTCAAAGTAAATAATCTGGCTTATCAATTGAAAAGCATTCTTTTTAAACAAAAAATACACTCGTGACGTGAAAAAATTCATTTAACTATTAACTCGCTTACATAGAAATTAATGTACATTACGTAAAAGTAAAGTGACAGAATAGATCAAATTCATGATATATTTTCTTTAACCTTCCATATGATATTTTACAAAGGAGGTTATCGGTTTAAAAAAATGCTTAAAAAGACTATGGCTTAAAATACGTAAAAGTATGTCTATAGTATTTCTCATTTAAATTTCTCCGAAATTGGTGGAGTAGTTTGCTCAAAAATCGCAAAAAATGTGTTTTTCCCCATTAAGCGTAATGTTAAATTAGGGGACCCTTAGCTTTCCTCGCGTCTCCCCGCACGCTTAACTTAACCGATAACCTCCATTCAAAATGATATTAAATCTTTATTCATAATATTAATAACATAATATATTTTAATTAATAAAAATGCTAAGTGTTAATGTCAAATATTTCTGAAACCGTGACCATAAGAGAAAAAAATATATTGAAATTACTATAAATAGTTTTCTAAGTTGAAAATTTTGGACGACTTCCTTTTAGCAATTTTCAGATTAGAAGGGAAGATTTTTTTTTATCCTTACTTGTCCTTACTTGAAAAAAAAGAGACTTTTTCAACGTTTAGTGTCACCTTATTGCAATTTGAGCCTCAAATTGCACGTTAGTTGAAATTTGAAGCAATTTTTTCGTCAAAAAGATTGTTATGATCGTCTTTGTTTGTTTGTTTATTTATTTATCTATTTATTTACTAATTCAGTTATTTATTCATATTTATTACAGACACAATACATGGGTGAAAGAAGACCAACAATAATAGAAGAAACACATAAATTTAATATTCTATACCAATACATGGAAGAGAGGATCTCAAATCTGACATTACTCTATCACAGTGAAAGAACACAAAACATTGAACTAACACAAGAAGTAGAGAAATTTCATGAATCAAATACAGAACTTGTAGTTTATATGGATATGTTAGAACGTGAAATTGCATATTTAAATCAAAAAATAAAAGAATTTGAAGAAAATAATATAAAAAATCAAAATAATTATGGGTTACCTGTAAATGGACATATAAATGGAATACCAATTAGTATACAAAATGGTATAATTAGTACAATTCAAAATAAATTTCCAAGTTTAAATCATCATTCAATGCCAATACCTAATAATGGAGGATATATTGAAAATGTTAAAAATTCAGCAAGTAAACCATCAAATAATATTGTTGCCCATAGTGGACTATCACCAAATATACAAAATGATGGTGAAATAAAATTCCAAAATGGACAAATAATTAAATTTCAAAATGGTCAAATTGTTGCACATAGTGGTATACCAACAAATAATAATAACGGTCATTTAAATAATGGAGAACAAATTAAATATCAAAATGGTATGCATTATAATATACCAAATAATAATGATGATGAATCTGAAATGGCTCCAGCGTCACAGGATGAAAATGAAGATAACAATAATTATGAAATACATTCACATTTAGATTTAAGTAATTATAATTTTAATACTTTACAAAATTATGATAATATTAATTTTAATACAGCACAAGTTGAAACAACAACAGTAAAATCTACAACAACAAAACGTCCAACAATTTCAAATCCATTCAAACCATCTTCTTCGATACCAATTGTTCCAACCGTACCACCAATTCCTGAAATATCTGAAACTACTTCTGATTCTAATACTGATATAAATTTAAGTGCTTATTCAGCTACTAATATTGCTGGAATGTCATTATATTGTTCTGAATTTAGATCTTTTAAAGTTTGTTCTGACAATGAAGCTTTATTAGAGAGTGTTATGGCACTTTTAATATATGCAGATCAAAGGGTAGAACAATGAAACACATGATAAAGGGTTCACTGTATAGACCGGGTTGCACTCATATTTAAGAGCCGCCATTTTGCTGGTTATCAATACATAGGCCAGCATAGGAAAAACTTCATTTTGATTTTTTTTTTTAATAGCAAAGGAAGCTTCAAAGCTCAATCAAAGCCTTTTTTCTCAAAGAACATGAGAAAAATTTGTTCAGTTAAAATAAACTCTTATAAAGTGAAAAATTAGGAGAAATGATGTTTCCCCTATGTTAGATCAATACATGAGTAACCACAAACATGGCGACAAAGCGCAAGGATGTGAAAGGAGTCTATACAATGTAGTACTGTACACATGATTGTGATAGTATATTTTACCATTCAAAATCTCGCACCAAAAATTGCAATATTATGTGAAAAACATAATAATAAAATTAGCGGCTTTTTATTGGGCAAAATCGGGCTACAAACCTCTCAATTTAACCCAAATGATTTACAGTACAGTCAGTTCCAATTTTTAAGTTAAATAATAATAACAAATCATTATGTTAGAATAATTTATACATTATTTTTAAAGAAATGCATATTGATAATTTTTAATTTTCATAATACATAATAGTTTTTTAATGCTATAATAAATTTACTGAAATATTTGAATTTGTATTTGAATGATAAAATAATTATCACAAATCTGACAAATCATGTGTATAATGGAAATTAAAAGATTGTACATCAAAAATAGTTTCTCTACAGATTTTGTTCACTGTATTTTTTTAAATTTTTTTTTTATATATATTTAAATATATCTACTCGTATTTTGTTTATAATCATTTCCTTAATGCTTTTTTATATTATATTTATTCATTTCATTTCATTTTGGCGCTAATATAATATTGTTCTAATTTCATGCATGATGGCCATTTGTAAAATTGGACAAATATAATGTATTAACAATTAAACAAAATGATTAAATTAAATTGCATATAGTAAGTAAAGTTATATCATAGTATTTATCTTAAAAATACTTCTTTAAGATGCCTTGACATTATGCAATTCTGTATGCACGAGCAAGCACAGAGTAAAATAATAATAATAATAATAATAATAATAAAGTAATACTCTTTACATGTGTAATATAAAAGTCTTCTTTTTAAAGTAATTTCATAATATGAATATATAGATTTTTTACTAAAAAAAAAAAAAAAAAAAAAAAAACTTTTTTGAAATATTGAAATGGGGAAACAACAGATTTTATTCCTTTTTTTTTTTTTTTTAATCTTCCCCGACTTCACAGCCAGTATAATTTACATATTTATTATACTGTAAATGTAAAAAAAAAAATGTGTTTCATAAAAACTATAAAAATATATAATGGTAATGGTGTAATTGTGGCAGAGGTATATTGGCTTGGCTGTATAAATATACTGTACAAAAATTATTTATATATAATCAGAAGAAAATATTGGGTTCCTTTTTTATGTTTAAGTATGTTAATACGTTAATTTTGTGTATAAATAGTAATATATTCAAGTTAAAAATAATAAAATATATATTTCTAAAACATGTAAAAAAAAAATGATGTTTGTGAAATAAATTAAATATTTAAATGTCTAAATTTTAGTTAAAATTTGTTTATTTAGGACCTTTAAAAGTTTATTGTAATAGAGCCCAATAATAATAATAATAAATTAAGCTCTTTTCTACAATGCATTTTTTTTTTAAATCTTAGGATTAATTATTATATTAATTAGATTAAACGTTGCTGTGTGTCATATTATGTATTTTTGATAATTTTGTAAATAAATTGAATAAATATTACATCTAAAACTTGTTATTTCTTATGTATATCCCAGGATTAGTACCCTGTATTATATTCTTCATTCCCAATATAATTTCATAAGCGTATCACATCATATATAAATATTAATAATAAATATGTATTATATTTCATAGTTTTCTTTGTCTACCAAAATAAATATACTTACGATATTTCATGCATTAAAAGTAAAGCGTTAATTGTTATTATAGGCTTTTATCTTTAAATCCCTTCCTTTCTTAATGTTTCATAAAAAAGTGATCTATAGAATATAATGATAAAAGAAAAATCCATTTGATGATGTAATATTCAAGTCCCGCGACCATAAGATCAAGAGGGAGATGCAAAAATTAATTATAATTCATAATTGATAGAGTTTTTGTATGGTAATTTAACATATCCGGTTTTTTTTTTTTTATTCGTAGATTTATTATAATGCAAAGAAATTATAAAGCAGCCTTTAGTACTTTGGTAACTGTCGAGGAACTTAATTAAAGATAACTGGAAGATTTATTGTAACTATACGAAAATTGAGTTAGCTTCACTTAGTGTTTAGTTATGACGATTCAAAAATTTGAATTCATATGTTCTTGAGTTATTTCAAATCGGGTATTTCTCTCCGTACTGCATCGAAGTGCTGCTAGAGAATTCACTTACTCAAATTTAGTTCTTAACATTGGGCTTGAGGATCAACAATCCATGAGTATTAACTTTTATTATAAGTCAAAGATGTTTTATCTAGTTCAATTTTTTCTATGTAAATAATTATTTAATTATTTATTTTAATAACCATTTATACATATATGTATGAAATTTATATTTATTAAAATTAATAGTAAAAATAATAATTAAAATAAAAAATCATTTAAAGTAATAATAATCATAATACTAAAAAAATGTATTCAAAAAAATGTACATATAATATTTATAATAAATTTTGAATAGAGAATAATAATATGTGGATTACTGTGATATGTTGCTGCAAAAAATCTGAAGTTCTAAATATAAAAAAATTATAATAAATTTGAATACTTGTGTTTATTAACGCACTGCGTGTACTTTTTCCAACTCTTTATGTTAAGATGGCCTATCTCAAAAAAAAAAAAAAAAAAAAAAAAAAAAAAAAAAAAAAAAAAAAAAAAAAAAAACAAACAAACTTACTAACTTTATGATACCATTTGAAAGTTACAATAGTAACAGCTACCTTTGATAAACTTTTCAGAACCTGTGACAATCAGATAAAAGAGAAAATAATTATTGTAATTAAAATGGGCTCTTAATGGAACTAAAACTTAAAAAAAAAAATCATAAATTAAAATCTAGCAGTGTAACTCCCCCACTGTTTTTTACATTTTTGAAGATCCTAATGTATCACTATGAAAAATTGAAGATTTTTCTTTCTATATAGGGTGGTTTCACTCATGTTAAAGTCGACGTCATAAGTGAGCACTAAATAACATTGGCTGCTATAAGAAAATGGCACATTTTGCCAGTTTAAAAATACTTCGCAATTTTTTTGAGAGCATTACTGCTGTTAACAGGTTGAATTAGTACCTCAAGTATGCAAGAAAAATTATAATGACCAAAAAATAACTAATTTTTCCAAAGAAAATAGCCAAAAACTACGTTTTTCCTATGCTGAGCAATGTTATTCATTGCTCAAGAAGAGCATCTAAAAGCATTCAGAATGACGTCATGCGTACACACCCTGTATAATATTGTACATAATATAATTGATTTTTATCTTGGTTGAAACAAATAAATATAAATAAAAATATTACATTCTAGGAACTAATACACATGACAAAATAATAATAAAAAAAATATGTATAACAAATTCGATACACCGTACATAAGCTTATAAAAAAAAATATATATCTAAAAATTAACTGTATTTTTCCTGTCTTGACCATTTTTAATATTATTATTACATATAATATAGCTTAGAGCATAATAAGATGAAGAAGAAATAATAAAGGTATGAAAATTGGTTTTAAAATTTAAAATTACGTTTAGAAAAAAAAAATATATATATATATCGCTATGCATGGTGACCTCTATTAAAGTGAGCGCTGTGGTATAGTGTCTTCTTTTTTTTTTATTATTACTATTTTTTTAAAATCTTCACTTCAGTTGCTATAAGTATTTCTAACAGTGAACCTCGATCGTGCTGTGTGCTTTTGTTTTTAACTTTAATGTGAAATATTATTTTTGTACTAGAGAAAAAAAATGTAAGTAAAAATTTTAAGTACTTTTCTTTTTTATTATAATAATTTCATTTCTAACTTAAATTGTATTGTTTATAGAATACTCATATATTTTCAAAACAGTAGTAAAATTTAATTGTTTTAAAATGACTGGGAATTAAGTGATTATTTAATCATTAATTTTGATAAAAAATTAAGTTATTATTCATTTTAATTTTTTTTAATTAATTAAAACTGTTGTCATTAGAAAAGTATATAAATTTCAGTTTTCGCCCTACTATTTCTGATTTAATGTAAGTCAGTATGGGTGACAATAATTATTTTAATAAAATTTTTAAAACTCGTAACCAATAGTTAAGAAAGTAAAAAAAAAAAAAAGTTCTTTGAAATTTACGTAGATTTTCATTACTTTTTTTTTATTATTAATTTACAATTCAAAATTTCAAATGCTGAGACCCAACATTTTTACATAATTAAAAGTATTTTAACTAATAATAATAATAAAACGATTTTACAACTTTACAACGTTGAATAAAACCAAAATTTTTAGCCTGGAAAATTATTTGTTAGTGTAATTGTGTTATAGTGATTTATATTTATACCGAATGAGGCAGGAAAATTGAAAAAAATTTGTTGAGTTTATGATATTTTTGGAAAGAGCTTTAAAAATTTTGAGGCACTATTTTTTCTTAGGACGATTCGAGCATGTGAAATATTTTTAATTAATTTTTGAAAATCGGCCTAGAAAGCGTGTGACGCCATCAGTCCACTTTTTTCTCGGCAAATACTAATCGTACGAGGTTTAGTAGCCAGTTTAATGAAATCAGCTCGTCCTCAGGATTTCAAAAAAACTGGCTACTGAACCTTCTACGGTCAATACTTTCCAAAATAAATGCCCGATTGATGACGTCACAGGCTTTTTAGGTCGATTTTAAAAAATTAATTAAAAAATACTTCCCATGCTCCAATCGTTCTAAGAAAAAAGAGCACCTCAAAATTTTTTAACGCCTTTTTCAAAAATGTCGTAAAAAGTGGGGGTTAAAAAAATTCACCTTCCTCATTCGCGATTTCCAATAGAAATATTAACAGACTTTTTCTAAGAGTGGCAGGTTGACGTTATAGGGGGGTGGAGGGGGCATTATGCTATAGATAATTATCTTACTATGAAAATAAAGTTATTGTTATTTAATAACAGTTTTAACAATTTTGCATTTCATTTAAAATAAGTATAATAATACAAATGTATTATTATAGCAATGAATTATGCATAATAATTTCATTCTTATATTTAAAACTAAATTTAACATTTATTATGTAAAATATTAAATAATATTAACTAAAAATATTTAATTGTAAAAATTGTTTTATAAAATTTATATTATAAATATCATCATTAAACTGAAAATTGTTAATATATTATCTACTGCTAAAACATTGAGATTTACTAACGAATGCTGATACTGAAAAGCTGCTGAACAGCTGAAAAGTCACATTAATTTAATTATACATGAATTGATGGATTTTAAAGTTAGGAATTATGTAAATTATTACTGCATTGAAACTTAAATTTAATTTTATTGCATGATTATGTATTAAGTATAAATTAAATAATCGTTTTTAGTCAAAAGAGCATAGGGAAAAAAAAAAAAAAAAAAAAAACTAAGGGAGGGCTTTGAAACCTGATGAGTACGTCGTCTCGCATATTCTTACACTTATAACCCCAACAGAAAACAATATAATAACAATATTCTGGGTAAATTTGGAGGTTATCGGTTTAGCGCACGGGGAAAGCTAAGGGTCCCCTAATTTAACATTACGCTTATGGGGAATAACAAATTTTTTTGAGAAAACTACTCCTCCGATTTCGTAGAAATTTAAATGAGAAATACTAGACATACTTTTGCGTGTTTTAAGCCATAGAAATTTTTTATCAATTTTTTAAACCGATCACCACCATTGGAAAAAAATAAATGGTTTTACCTGAAAAAATTGAATAGCAATCAATTTTATTAAAAATGAAAAAGAGAAATGAGTAGTTATGATATTAGATTATAAAATAATTGGAATTAATTTGAGCATTGATATTTAAGTGAAACAACTTAATTATTTCATCGTCTGCGTATGTATATGTATAAAAATCTAAAAAAGTAACATTTTTCTTCTTTGTCTATAACAGTTTCTGAGATAAGTTGTTAGTGTAATCTTCCTATTTAATGAGCATAACATTTTTTTTTCCAGTTTCTGAACAATGCTGTTACGTCATTTCTTGACCGTGTTTTTCATCATTTCATCCACTACAAGTGACACAAAGGTATGTATTACACTTTATCACGAGGTATTACCTGTGTATTACATTGATTTGAGTGACCAATTTTTGTAGTTCTACTTAAACATATCAGTTGATGTTTTTATTATGAACTCCTTTTGAGAAAAAGAGAGAGAGAGAGAGAGAGAGAGAGAGAGAGAGAGAGAGAGAGAGAGAGAGAGAGAGAGAGAGAAGCGGGATTAAACCACAAAGAAGTTAAAATGTCATTTTATACTACGTAAATATTAATTAATTAAATTTAATCAAGTACAGTGTAAATAATTGCTGCACTATATCTTTTCATACATATATTTTTAAAGATGTTTAAAGACACTTTTACATCACTTATACATATTATCATTAAATATTTTTATTACTATTTTAACTCCCCCCCCCCCCCCCCAACATAATTTTTTTCTTCATTGTTTTAAAACATGTAAAAATGGATTTTGTATCCCTTGTTTTTAAATATTCCTGTCCTCGGTTGCTTGTTGTTAAAATATATATATATATAAATAAATAAATAAAAAAAAAAAAATAATAAAAAAAGATTATCAAATTGAAGCATAGGAACTTTGTGTTAGCGCGCCTATTTCCACGCTATTGACATCATCGTTAAAATTGACATAAATACGTACGATTTATTTGGAAGGAGTGTACAGCTGTTGCCAAAAGTTTGAGAACGATTTGCATAGGCAACCCACAACCACACTATGTTATATCTTTATGAGAAAACGCTGCGGCCGCCGCTGCCCAAGTTCTTAAACTTTTGGCCAGAGCTGTACACTAGCCCTGCACAATACTTATACGATTGGTATGCTCTCCTGCAGGTTCCAATACGAGGACGAGACATGATTGAAATCGCTCACTCGTCACGTCGTAACCTGACGAGGCTAGCCGTGTTGTCTACGGCAGCCAGCAACAATGACTCAGCACCTCAATATCTCGGTAAGATCAGCATCAAAAGCATATAAATTTAATCACCCTAATCATACAGAGACAGAGCAAAATATAGATCACAAAATCAATTATTTATCTATGAAAGACAAATATAAGGCCAAGGGGAAAAAAATAATAATAAAGTTTAAAATTATAAACTTCCTTAAAAGAATAGACCATAGAGAAAAACATAAGCATTTATATTACAAAAAACTTGATGGGATTTACATAAATAACATTAGTTTGTCTCAAAACCCAACAGTAGCCCCGTAACAGTGATCACAATATTCGATTTATGCAACCCACACAACATTTTCATACTAATTTTTGCATGTTTCTGACGTCATAAACATGAATAGTCAGGGAATTGCATACTTTACAGTTTTTTCACGCTCTTACGTGGGGCTCCATTAACATTTAGGTAAAATTTGTCATCAGATTTGAAGATCCCATTTTGTGTTTATTCATTAAAAAGCATATTTTATGTTGTTTTATGTGGTCTATGGCTTTAATTTATTGTTTATAATTTTTTGTCTGGCTGTAAGCTGAAATTCCTGTTATCAAAAACTCCAGTATAACTCACATTATCATTACAAAATTATTGGGCTCTATAGGGGAAAAAAATTGACAATTAATGTACTTTACTTTTTTATTTAATTAATTTCCTTTCTTCAAACAAAACCTACTTTTGAGTAGAATTTCTAAATGAAAACGCTATTTCGTAATATATGGAAATTCAATAGAAATCTTTTGATTTTATTCTAAACGAAAAAAACAAAACAAAAAAATCATTTGATTTTAGTGCAAATTAAAACAAAACTGAACACTGAACAATCAATTTTAGTTATGTATATTGGAAGAAATATATTATTTACTTTTACGCAATGGTATATTGCATTCACAATTTTACTTCTTGGCATATTTTAATTAATTATAACAAATAACTAATATGGTTTAGATATTATAAAGAAAGTATGAAAAATAAATTTTTATTAAATTAAAAGCATAGAAAACATGAAACAATATGTTCTTTTTAATCATTAAACACAAAATGTGATCTACAAAACTGATGACGATTTTTACCAGAATGTAAATTTGGCCCCACAAGATAGCGTGAAAAAACTGTAAAGTATGCAATTTGCGTAAATATTTCTGTTTATGACGTCAGAAATAGGCAAAAACTAGTATGAAAATGTTGTGCGGGTTGCATAAAACGAAATTTTCTGATCACTGCTACGGCGCTAAAGTTGGGTTTTGAGACCAATTAATGTTATTTTTGTAAGTCCCATCAAGTGTTTTGTGATATGTAAATGCGAATGTTTTCATGTTGTCTATGCCTTTTAATACAATTCTCCATAATTTCAGTTGTGGACTACGAAGAAGCAAACAAACGTGAACCAGCAGCAGGAATAGCAGGAGCTTCGTCATTACAACCCAAGTTTAGACCTGACCCGGTACCAACAGAGGAACTACCTGAAGCAAAATACCCACAGGTAACATATCAGTCTCACGTCATGCTTCATTTTAATTAAATATAATAAATATGTATATAGCTGCTGGCTAGAATTACGTCTGTTTTATTATAAATTGAATAAGTGTCAAAGTAAAAAGTAGATTACTTAGATTATACAAGAGTGGTGTATTATAATAATAATATAAATTAGTTTAATAAAAAAATTAGTTTAGGACTTTTTTTGTATTTTATTTTTTGCTGTTGAAGAAAATGTTGAATATGTTTTTTTTATAACTTTTAATCATATTACTTCAATTTTGTATTTGTTTGTTTATTTATTAGTATCTATTTATTATAGTGTTGTTATATTTTCACATTATATAATTATATTACCATTAATTAATTTAAATTAAGAGTAAATTCGAAATTCAATGATATATTACATTATATTAAACTGCATATTATTATGTTTATGTGTACAGTACACATTATGCAATTTTGTATATACTGTAATATTGCAAATTTAGTGCGAGTATTTTATTGGTAAAAAATCTTATCGTAGTCTTTTCTTATTTCTCGGGGTAATTTGGGGAGGGGAAAAAAAAAACTCAAACAATTTAATGATTTTTTTTTTTTTTTTTTTTTTTTTTGTGCGCTCGTTGCAATTTTTGATTGCTGTACGAAAAGTTATTGATATATAATTAACATATTTATTTTTATAAATGCAATCAAATTATTACATTATATATATTTGAAAAAACAACACAAAGTTTGAACAGAGCATTGCAGTAGTATATCAATATAGAAGTTAATCTAAAATGAATTTCACGTCCTTTACACATGATCTATGTTTTTATAAAATTTATTTACTATAAGTTTAAAATTTATTTTTAACTGTTACTATACTCGCTTGAATGAAAACTGTAATTTGATTTACAATTTATTAGAATGCGTATTTTTCATTAATTTATTGAATAACATAAAAAAGTATATCAGACAATCACCTTTATGGTCCACTGATAATATAATCAAAGTTATATAATATAGGTAGAGGTAGAGGTAGAGAGAGAGAGAGAGAGAGAGAGAGAGAGAGAGAGAGAGAGAGAGAGAGAGAGAGAGAGAGCAAAACTGTTATATAAATGAAGTATTTATAATAAAGCACCTTCCGTAATTATTATTTCCTTTGTTGTTAATTTATACTGATGATGAGCATAATATATTTTTCATATTTTGTTTTACGTTTGAGCAGCAATTTTTTGTCTTCTTCTTGTTATTGTATAATTTCTTTTTCATATTAAACATACCATTGTTTTTTATAAATGGAAACAATATTATAGTCTTTTTGAGGAAATATTACGGAAATAAATTTTGATATGTGAATGCACTTTAATGGTTTTATCTGAAGAAGAATAAATTTGCATTTAAGTTGGGAAAAAATTACAAAAAAAAAAAAAAAAAAAAGTCTACCATGGGAATTTTTTTTATAATGTTTCTTTTTTCTTCTTTTTTCTTTTTTAAATATTATTATATTCAGTTTTGCTGTGGCTTTTACTGTTTAATTATTATTTATTTATTATTGATTCATTTTCATCATTTCATAGTTTATTATTTCAATAATTTCTTAAAATTTATATTATACTGTAATATTTTATTTATATATAAGGGTCTAATAATGGTTAGGATTTCCATCATGTTTTTTAAACTCTCATTTTGGTTGACAGATAAATTAAAATTAATGCTTTTTCTTTCTTTTCTTTTTTTCTTATTTTTTATAAAAAAAAGATTTTACTATAAGTATGACGCTATTAATAGTATTAATAAGATAAAGTTCCCTATAGAAATTTTTTTGTAATCTAGTTCCATAAAGCCATAGACCACATTAAACAACATGTGCTTTTTAATGAAAAAACATGAAATAGGATCTTCAAAACTGTTGACAATTTTTACCAGAATGTTAATGTAGTCACACGAGAGAGCGTGAAAATACTGTAAAGTATGCAATTTACATGACTATTCATGTTTCTGGCGTCAGAAACATGTAAAAAAAAAAAAAAAAAAAAAAAAAAAAAAAACTTTGTGTGGGTTGCATAAATTGAAATTTTCTGATCACTGCTACGGAGCTACAGTTGGGTTTTGAGACAAAGTAAAGTTATTTAAATGTATAAGTCCCATCAAGTGTTTTGTGATATAAATGCTTATGTGTTTCTCTGGTCTATTCGTATAAGAGATTTCTTTTCCTTGTTGAGAGGTCAGATATTAAATTGCCTCTGAAATGTGAAATGCATGTTATTGTAAGGAGGTTTTTAAGAACAATAGAGAAAAACTATTTGGTCAGAGTTCTTGGTATCATGTAAGAACTTAAGAAGTGCTAGGCAAAAAAAAAAAAAAAAAAAAAAAGTTAATTATAGTACTTAATATAATTCTTCTTTTCCAGTTAATAAGAAAAAACACTACAACAACAGTGATACCATTAGAACTACCTAAAAAATCAGGACCACCTTTGCCACCAATACCACATAGACCAATAATTGATAAACAAAATAAACCATCAATATTTGAAAAAAATAAATTTGAAATTATAAATGAATATTTAGAAGAAAGAATATCAAATTTAACAGTACAAATACATAATTCAAATTATAATTGTGATACTTCAGTAACAAATAATATTGAATTATTAAAAATAAAACGTAAAAATGAAGAATTATTATATAGAAATAAAATATTAGAAGCTGAAAATGTATTATTAGAAAAAATGGCAAATAATAATGGAAGTTATGTTAAAATAGTATCAAATCAACCATTAAAACCAGTACATTGTTTTGAAATTGAAAATAAATATAGAATGTGTGAAGCTAATAAAAATACTTTAGAAAGTAATATAAATAATTTATTAAATATGAATAAAAATTTTCCTATAAATAATTTAGATAATAATAGTAATTGTACTGGACATACTGAAGAATTAAGAAAATGTTTAAATTCAATTGAACAATGTTTTGAAGAATCAGAAAATATGGTTAAAGTATTACAAGATTGTGAAAATATAGCTAATCAAAATTTAAATCAATTAAGTGAAGTTGAAAAAGATGTTTTAAGATTAAATTTAGATAATAAATATGTTACTCAACAAATTGTTGAAGTAAATGATAATTATTCAAAATTAAAAAATATAACTTCGCATTTTTATAATAAATTATTTGATTACGCTATTAATATACAAGAGGAGGGTAAATATAATGAATCTTTAAATATTTTAAGTATTATTTTAGAAGCTAGAGAAAATTTAGTTGGATCAGATGATCCTGAAGTGATAACAATTGAACATGAGATTGCTTTTGTATTAAATAATCATAAAATAGCAAAATATAAAGATGCTCATATTTTATTTAATAAAGTATTAGAAAAAAGACGTAGAATATTTGGTGAAGGTCATCCTGATACGTTATTAACTTTATATAATATTGCTGATGTTATGAGAAATTTAAAAAGAAATGCTTATTTTTATCAAGAATATTTAGATAGTTTAGAAAGTAATGTATCTAGTAGTTATAGGGATGTTGATGAGAGTTCGTAAAAAAAAAAATTAAAAAAAAAAAAAAAAGTGCAAACTTACAATCATTACATGGTCTTTTCACATTCTCTTTTCTCTCTCTCTTTTTTTTTTCTTTTCATAATTTTTTCATAATTTACTTGAATGGGCATTATTTTAAAGTGCAAATTTAAATTCAAAACTAAGAATATGTGAAGACACCGTGAATAATGTTCGTAAGTCTTTTTTTTTTTTTTTTTTGTTCTCCAAATTACGAAAAAAATGTCAATCAACCCAATCCTTTTTAAAAGGAATTGTGCATTTTTTGGAGCAAGAGAACAGGGTTGACGAAAATGATCATTATATTGTTGTTTTCATAAAAAAAGAAAAATTGCATTTTTTTTTTTGAAAAACATTATTTGTACGGATGACGCTCATTACTCATTAGGGAAGGAAAGGGGTTAAGATTCAACGAATAAATATATATTCTTACAAAATTTATAGTATATTTAAGCTTTGAACCCTGTTTATGAGACAAATAAATAACAAATCAACACTGAAAAAAATAAATAAATAATAATATTTTTTAAAATATAATTTTGTGGTTGTGCTCAAATAAATGTTATTATTATGTTAATTTATTCTATTGTAAAAAGGTTATATTTTTATTAGGTAAAAGGCTCTTGTTTGAGAATTCCTATACCATATTATATATTTTTAGCCCAACATGCAAGTCTATGTGCGCGTAGTGGCCATAATGGTGCTTCAATATGGGCTGGAATTCTCATGCGACAATCTTATTATTATATTATGCACATATACTGTAGTTTTCTTTTTATATAATACAGAGATTGCTTATATGTTCTTTGATTTATTGTGTAATTTATTTTTGTTATTATTAATTATTTGTATTTTATTTCTATTTTTACGAATAACAATTTTTGTATATTTCATTATTATAATTTTTTTGTATTTATAAAATTTATTTCTAATAAAAATCTGTAATTATTATAAAAAGGGGTTTGATTTTATTTGCAAATGATAAGAAAAAAATAGCTATTGTGTTTTACCATTTTAGTTTAAAAATTTTATTCATAAAAAAGCAGTTGCTCAATTTTAGAGATTAAAAAAGAATTACCATTTTATGTTTATTATTTTATAAATAAATATTTTATACATCCAATGCGAGTATTGACTTATAATAGAATTACGCATTGTAAGTGCTGGTAAATTTTTATTGCCTCTAAAATAAAAGTTTCTAAGTTTTCCATATTTTAAAGCAAAAGTTGAACAGCTTTAAGTTTTTTTTTTTTTTTTTTTTTTTTGTAATTAATATAACTTACTGGGTATGTGTAATCAAATTTTTTTCCAAATCAGCATGAGCACTGACACTGCGTCCCTATGTACTTTACTACAGTAATTCAGCAAATTCATATGCTTATACAATCATATAATTATATGAACAGATACAACAATAATAAAAAAAATGTTAGTTTTTATTTTGGACTATATATAATAATATTTATGATTTTAACTTTTATAAAATTATCTAAATTTTATATATTTTATTCGTGGTAAATGGAAGAAAAAAGCTGGTATCATAATTATTTATTTTTTCCGAGTGCCATATTTTATAACTGTTGTTTTTCTTTATAATCATTGATTATAAATTTAATCATCATAAAATACCAATTTTTAAATTTGTGAATTTCCGTTTTTTTTTTCCTTCTTTTTTTCCTTCTTCAATAATTTTGGCCACACACAAAGTTGAAATGAACTCAATACTTAAATTACCAATAATATTTCTTTTTTATGTTTATATTGATTACAAAATTACTTTTATTTGCGTCACTGTCAATTCCTAGAAAAATTTTCTTGTACAAAAAAAGTTTCAAAACTTTTTTTTACCGCCATAAAACTGTTTTTGTTAAAAAAAACATTTAAAAAAGTTTATATTTTTATCCATAGATGGCGTATGAGTTCAGAAAAATTTACCGGTGAAAAATAAATGTCAACAAAAATCAGCTGCAGAGATTAAAAATCGCAATATTTTAATTGTTTTTTTATTTATTTCGGACAAATTTCTTATATTTACTTTATTATAATATTCAGAATGAGTTCAGAAGAAGAAGAATCATTAGAAACAGCAATTTCGCAGTACGAAGCACAGGTAAGGGGATTTTTTAAAAGAAAAAAATTGACCTGCATTCAGACCATTTTTTTCGATTCACTTGATCTTACTTTTTTATATGATAATTGTTCTCTTTGTTCATAAAAATAATAAAAATAATTAATATTTCCAAAACCAATATATTAACTAGAGATGAATATTTTATCTTTGCTTTTGAAATATACTTTGATTTTGCCGCTTCTTAACGAAAACAAAATACATCTAATGTTGATTTTGAAAAAAAAAAAAAAAAAAAAAAAAAATCTTTAGAGAGAAAGAGGGAGAGAGATTTTGAACCACATTCTTTCTTTCTATGAATGAATATGAACCAAAGATAAAACCACTAATAATAATTCAAATCAATGAAATAAATTTGAAGTTGAGTATGTATGTATGTCATATAATAACATAAATAAATATGTACCAACATGTTTCAGCTATCACAAATTCAAGCAGCAATATCAGTAACTACAACTGAAGATGAAAAATCAGGTCTGATATCACTATGCTCAGATATTAGTGAACTGATTAGACTAACTCAGGAAAATTTACTTGGAATCAAGAAACAAAAACTTCTCTCTAGTCTACCTGTAGCACCTCAAGATGCACTTGATGAAGAATACATGCTTTTTAAAGTACGTTATTTAGTTATAGAGCTATCTTATTACTTATTTATATTTGTACACTATAGATTACCTAGAAAAACAACAACTTGGAACCCAATAACAATACTAACAAAGTACTAGCAGATGACTTTAATGCTTTGTGACTTTGATGACACATTAATGCTGTTCGTAAACCCTGTTTTCTGCTCCTAAAATGACGTTTACCTTTGTTTATTCAAATGGAATGCACATTTTTTGGTGCACAAAAACAGGGGTTACGAACAACACTATAGTGGTATGTGTACAGTACTTGCAGGAACAGACTGGCCATAAGAGCAAGTCCACGACAGCGCATGTATTGCAGACTTTTGCTGCCCCCCTCCCTGTTTGGAGGCCCCTAAGGGTCTTAAAGGGGTGTTATGCTAATTTTTGAGGCCCCATATATAGTTTTTTCCACCCCTTTTTTTGATGAAGACCTCTTGAGTGCCAGTCCAACCCTATGTACTGGTTTGATGAGTGAAAAGTTCATTTCTCCGTAGGTATAGCTGGCTTTTTCAGAGGCTGTAGAGTGCACTGAATGTTGTGTTCTCCGCACGTTGATGCCTGTGAATATACCAGAGTGTCACAGATGAATTGGTAACAGTAGGAGAGGTGTTTAAGCTTGACAGGTGTATTCATGTCTCCAGTCAGTCCTGGCAGTGCAAAGCGGTAGTGACCCACACCAAGTCAGAGATTTCTGGGGACAGCTCATCAATCCACCTCGTCTCATTTATTTTAATTAAATCACAAGTTGTTGGGTTTATTCTGTTTTGTGCTCTAGAACTCATTTTCCTACCTCAGTTCTATTTCGTAGAGCAATAAAGTAAATTGAATTTTTATTAGCAATTTTTTCTTCTCAATGCTGAAAATTTTATTGTGCCTTTATACCAAACTTATGCAAAGCTTTTGTTTTATTGAAATTCATCTTCCAGTACAGATTTTATTAAAATACCAATAATTTGGCATTGTAATAGAAAACTTGCATACAATTTAATAAATATTAAATCATGGTTAAAAATGATTGCATATTTTGCTTGCAGGCTGAGCTAGGTGATGATCCAACAGAACATCTGAAATCTGAAGTGGAAAAACCAGATATTGGAGTAAGTAGGAAATATCTGTGATGCATTAATTTTAAAAAAGAGTAATGTGTTAATTGAATAATTATTGAGCTGAAGAATCCAGGTTATACCATTGAAATTTTAAGATTTAGTTTTGAAAAAAAAAAAAAAAAAAAAAAAAACTATTGGAGATTATTGGTGATAAAAATTCATCATTGTTAAAAATTTTTACTGTACACTCATTGTCAATAAATGGTCAACATGTCATCTTAAGTGACAGCAGTGTTGCTAGATTATTCTCACGGAACACCTGCAGCTCCATTAGTGAAGGTTAAATCTGGCAACGCTGCTGTCACATATGATGACATGTTGACCAGAAAGCGGCATCACTTTGATGGGCACATTTAGAGAAAGCTGAGTGTTTTACAGTTTATATTTTTTGGTCTGACCGGTAGAGAATTTTATTTTACGTTAATTTTTAATACACAGTGCTCTTATTTCTCTTGCACTATTTCTATCATTCTATTAACTTTACAATTTATATTTTTCAGTCTGACCTGCAAGCTCTAGAAGGTATGAAGTGTCAAGCTCCCTACAAGCAACAATACGGCAGTGAGGTCAGTTATCACAATGCCATGGTCAGCACTGTAGACGTCAGCTCTACTGAGGGAGCTACTCAAACCAGTGATATCCAGGTGAGGAGGTGACAATTAGTTTTATATAAATTTAAAAACAATTTATATCAATGTAAAGTATATCTTTAGTCCCAGGCACTTAAAAAAATTCAAAATTCAAATTCAAAATATGTTTATTCATTTCTTTCATCCTACAATCACAATATACAAAAGCATATCGGCTTAGGTTATTGTATCAGTTGATACAATTAGAAATGATAGTCAAAATACACATAATTATAATACATATTATAACATTAAATATCACAAAATTATATCTATACAAATATGTAGAAAAATTAAATCATGACTATAAATGCATTGCTATTCTGATACATTATCTTTTATAAACTCATCAATAGAATAATATTGCTTGTTTAACAGTAATGTTTTCAATGATTTTTTAAACAAAATAGGGTCTTCAATTTCTCTTATATAAGTTGGCAGATTATTATAAATCTGCAAACAACCACAGAAGGGACCTCTATTGTACATTTCAGTTCTTTTATAGACACTATTTATTTTCAATTTAACATTTCTTGTGTTGTGACTATGTTTTGTTTCATGACTAGTAAAAGAGGGTAAATTAAATTTAACTTTCATTGCACACTCATATTTCACCATTGCACATATTGCACATATTGCACATTTCACCATCGTAAATTTAACCACATTTTTGTGCAGCTCTCTGAATGGCAAATAAATTTATCTTTTGTCAAAGATGTTCTCTTACTTTTATGGACCCCCTACTAACTCTAGAATGCTCAAAATAGCTTTAAAAAACTCTTATAAATTCAAAGACCCAATTCAATGGCCCAATTGTCATATTTTTATCTCAATTTGTTGTTCTTTTTACTATTATTATTTTTTTTTTTTACCATTTTTTATTGAATTATCTGATATCTACTGTATTGTATACTGGGACTTAAGAGGATTGAGAAAACTAAGAAAGAGAGAGGAAGTATGGCAAGGAGAGAGAAGCTAAATTATTGAACAATTCATTGTTCCTAATTTTGAATTTGATAAGAAAAATATGTATGTACAGTAAAATTTTAATTCTGCCAAATTCTTGTTTTGTATTTATGTATTTTGAAAAATACTACTTTAGGTAATGTAAATGGGAAAAAAAAAAAAAAAAAAAAAGTTGGAAAATTAAATTTTGACTCAAGATTTTTACATAAAATAATTCCCCATATACTTTAATTGCTTAAGTTATTTTATATTCTTTGCTTTACTGTACATAATTTTGTGTATTTGTCAAAATCATGAAATTATTCATTACAATTTGTATAGAAATCATGTTCTCTACTTAGCGTCCCTTTTAGTATAAGCAAACACTTTTTCCCATTCCCCATTTTTCTCTATCATATTGATGCTTACCCATCAAAGTGAATGAATTACACTTTACAAATTTTGCACAAAATTAACAATTTCCACTTTTCAAACTCCAAGTTTGCAATTCTAGTTCTCCCTTTAAACACGTAGAAATCATGGTTCATTTTGAGTAAAATGTGTAACATATATTTCACTCACTTCAAAAGGTAAGCATCAATATGTTATGTATCTATCAAACCTGTTTAATTACTGTATTAATAGTTATTTAATGTGATTTCTATGTTATATTCCCCAGGTCCGAGTGATATATGTGAACCCCACACAACAGTCTATGCGCTTGTGCCCTTACTACTTGGATTCCAAGTGTAGATTTGATGAAGATAAATGTAGATATTCTCATGGACAATTGGTGCCTCTTTCTGAACTCAGGGAATACAAGTAAGTTTAAGCGTAATATCTAAATGAAATATGTACATATCAAGCATTTATTAAAGACTTATAGCTCTGATATATGTTGAAGAGTCGACTGCTTACCAATATTTGTTATTATTATATTTTCATGTTGCATGAATATCAATAGTAATAAAATCCACATATGATGAAGATTTAAAATCATTCTTCCAACAGAATAAATTATATATCGTCTCAGTTCTGCTATATTGTACGATGTCCAGTTGACCTTGAAAAAAATTTTTTTTCTGCAAATGCCCTGAAATGGAAAAATCCAAAATTTGAGGTTGATCCGATGAAATATAATTTTCAAGTCAATTGGACATCGGACATTATAGCGGACCAACGACGATATGTATAAAACTATAGGAGTACCGGTATATATAAAAAAAAATAATAATGAAAATTTCAAAGTTTGTAAATTGGCTACTCAAACTTATATGGCATAGTAACAATGGTAATGCCCATTTTTTTGCTCAGTTTAAACATAAAAAGAAAAATAATAATAAATAGGTAATTATAATAATAAAAAAAAACTTTACAATTTTCCTAACGGTAATTTAATTTCTCAGCAATAAATTTTTAAAGGATTTGGAATATTGAATTGAGTATTAAAAAAGTAAACTATTTTGTTGTTTTAAAGTTTAATATTCCATGCAATTATATAATGACCACAAATATAAATATTAGGTATAATTTGAAATATTAGGTACAGTAACATTAAAATTCTGCAAAATTAAAATTGCCGTTTTTACTTTATTTATTATTATTTTTCATTAATGTATTTTGCAAAATTGAATATATTGAATACAATATGTTTCCATGTTTTAGAGAGCCAGATTTCTCCAGTTTACACCGTGGTAGCAGAGTGCTAGCCAGAGGGGCAGGTGATTTGTGGCACTGTGCCTTGGTGACAGACGTAGAAACTTCTGGAGAAGGTACCGAGCACCAACAAGATGTTCTTCACGTCAAGTTTGAATCTTCAGGAGAAAAGGCTATCATAGAAATGCAGTCAGTCTTACCTCTAGGTCAGTAAAATTAAACATTTAATTTGAATGTGGTTTATTATTACGTATTATTATTATTTACAATTTATCTTAAAAATCTCAAGCGTACAACCATTTTAACATACCATTGGACTGCTTGTTCTAGGCAATAGAGGTTATTGGTGATGAAAAATTCTTAATTTTTTTTAATAGCTTAAAAGATATAAAAGTGTGCCTAGTATTCCTTATTTAAATATTTCCTGTGTTGGTGCAGTAGTTGGGAAAAAAAAAAAAAAAAAAAAAAAAAAAAAAAAATGCCATCCTGAATAGTAAATTAGGGAATCCTAAGTTTTTCATGCATGCTGATGCTGATAACCCCCATTGATATTACTTCCATCTACTCTCTCTCTCTCTCTCTCTCTCTCTCTCTCTCTCTCTCTCTCTCTCTCTCTCTCTCTCTCTCTCTCTCTCTCTCTCTCTCTCTCTCTCTCTCTCTCTCTCTCTCTCTCTCTCTCTCTCTCTCTCTCTCTCTCTCTCTCTCTCTCTCTCTCTCTCTCTCTCTCTCTCTCTCTCTCTCTCTCTCTCTCTCTCTCTCTCTCTCTCCACTCTTTTTTTGAAGTGTTAAAAACTAATCAAATTGAGTGATTTTAAAACATTTAGCCTAGAGATTTTTTATTTCTATATATGTCCTAATTAAATTGATATTAATTTTACAGATGACGAGAGCTCCAGTGACAGTGACAGCAGTGAAGATGAAGTGACACAAGATCAACAAGAAACTTTGGAATTAGCTAACAAAATATTAATGAACCAAGGACCAAGTATTGCTTTAGGAGCCTGGGAGAAACATACAAAGGTGTGTAGATAGAACATCAGTCATTTTCTCTACTCAACTATACTAAAAATAATAAAATAAATAAACAATTTCTTCTCAATCCTAATCTTTAATTCACATTCAAATGTTGTGTTTAACTTTAAATAAAATAAAAATTAATTGAGCAATAGAGTACAATGTAAAAATGTTTTAACATGTTCCAGTTTTGTGCATAACAAAATTTGGCACATCCTAAATACAGGCGTTAAAAAAATAGTAATAATAATAATAAAATCACATAATAATAACTCTCAATCTTACATTTGCAGGGTTTTGGCTCCAGGTTGATGGCACAGATGGGTTACATAACAGGCACTGGACTTGGTAAAAATGCTGAAGGAAAAGTGGAGCCTGTGGAAGCTCTAGTCTTACCCCCTGGAAGATCCCTAGGTAATTTGTGTGCTAATGTTTTACTATTACAGTATTATTATTTTTTGTCACCAAAATTTTTTAGTAAATAAAATAGCACTATTATTTTTTTATTATTATTATTCTTTACTATTTAATACATTTTTTATAGTTCTTAATTTTATTAGCCTATTATATAGGCCCTAATAATATAATGGCATAGGACAGAAAACCAACAAGGCTTGCCATAGTGAAGAAAGTCTCATAGTTTGGTAAAAATCTTGCAAGCACAGAGATGAAACACTCTTTAGCTAGCAAGATTTTCACAGAACTATGGGACTCTCTTCACTATGGTAAGGCCTTTGCTGGTTCCTCCTATCATTTTCTTTTATATTTGTCTTACCTAACCACAATGGTTTATTTTCCTTATTATTCTAACTTGTATATAACTTACTTACAGACCACTGCATGCGACTAAAAGAGATGTCGGGCGACAAAGATTTATTCCGAGCTGAGAAGCGACAACGCCGACAACATAAAAAGCTAGAGAAGAAACGCCAGGAAAAATACCAGAGAAACAAGAAAAAAGAAAAGGGAAACGTATTTGATTTCATCAACTCCTACCTGCACCCTAACTCAGGTGAAATATACATCTCATTCTTATTGTTGGGTTATGTTGGGTTGTGTGTGCCTACGCTACATGTATTCCCGTTAAATATAACTTTAATGTGATGTGATAGCTCTGTGCACCTAGCCCCACTAATGATATTAACTCAATTGCAGCATCTCCTTATTTACAAAGTATGTTTTAAAGCTATATTTAGCAATAAAATGTAGGAAAGGATAGAATTACCAGCAAGGGCACCTTACCACAGTAGAAGTTCTATGGAGAGGTCAAAGTATCAAGTAGCACAGATTTTTTATTACATAAAAAAGTTCATTTCATAACTGAAATTTATATACTGTAGCAAATTTTTATAACAAAAACTGTGCCACACAAGACTTTGACCTCTCCATAGAAATTCTACTGTGGTAAAAGGCTAATTCTTTTCTTTATTATTGATCCTAAACTGTGATAGTTTTTTACTTAAATTAATTTAGTAATGAAATATACCAATTTCTGAATTAACTCCAATTAATTTTCTGTAAAACTTGTTTAAAAATGATTGTATTATAAAATATAATATCAAATTCAAATTAATGATCCACAAAATTCATGCAAGACTTACACTTTCATCTATATTTATAATGATCTTGAAAGCCTTCAATGGTCCAGTAGAGAGGAACTTAATGTGCAAGGACTTTAAGAGGGGTGTTGTTAATCTACATTGCCTGTATAGTGCCCATTAAAATATCCTGTTAATGACTAACCCCCGTAAGCTGCAATGCTATCTAACTAGTTAATCCGTAGTTAAGTTGCTATTCTGATGGTTGCAGCAATTAAAAAATATAGCTAAGGTTTAAACTAGAGGTTAATGCAGCTTACGGCCCTTAGCTCTGTTGTGTAGTGCCAGCAGAGGTGCATAAGAACTTGTTTTCATTTTGATTTTTGTTTTAATTGATGATTAATCAATGATTTTAATTATTTAATTACTTTTCAGGCCCCTCCACATCTAGATTACCCAATGTTACACCAAGTCAAAGTAAACCCAACACACCAACCAATCTAAAAGAAGATTCTCGTCGTAATCTAAATGTTAGAACTTTACAACTTGGCGAAGATATTAAAAAAGTTGAACGTGAATTAGCTTTAATAAACCAATCTCTAGTAAGACAAGGTAGAAATCAAACACCAGCTAGTAAATCTATACAAGCTAAACTTCAAGCAAAGCAAAATGAACTTGATGGGTTAAGAAAAGAAGAAAAATCTGTGAATTCAGAAAAAAATCGAAGAGATAATAAACATAAATTAGTGAATTTTTAAATTTAATTTTCTTTTATATATTAAGAATGTGTATATATAATGTAATTTTTAATTTATTGTAAATTGTTGTTAAAAGTATTTATATGTAATTTAAAATTTTTAAAAATAAAAATTAAGCATAGTAAAAAATTTGTTTTGTGATTTGTCTTTTTATTTTAGTATAAATTATTTATATTTTAAAATTTATATATAGACTATGTTTTCAATCCAAAAGCAAAAAACATAAATTTATCGTGTACATTTTTTTAATTCCCATATTAAATAGTAACTAAATAAATATTACTTTTGAATTTTTTTTCTTCTTCTTATATTATAAAGTCTCTTTTTACACCCACCTTAAAAAAAAAAAAAAAAAAAAGATACATTGATATACCTACCTGGAAAATTGTGTATTTTTTATACTCAAGCATGGCGCTATAATAGTGCGTAGTTTCTTTTCCAATGCTCTTGCAGAAACAGAAAAACTGAGTTTTTCCAACCTCGATTGCAAGGCGAGTGCAATACATTGTACTGTGTAGTGTCGCTGGGCTACAAAAAATCCCTGGAGTAGGAAGATATGTGTGAGACATTCACAGTAGATGGTACAGTAGTCCATCTCCTATAGCGGGAATGTCAGATCGAATGCGCGCCATAATTCCGACTGGGTGAAGGTGACAGAACTAGAAGCCGTAATTTGAAGTAATGTTACGTGTAGTTCTGACAACTTCACCCAGTCGGAATTATGGCGCGCATTCGATCTGACATTCCCGCTATAGGAGATGGACTACTGTATAATATACTGTGTGAGACATTGAAACTCGCAAGGGTAAGTGTTTCAAATAATCCCGCAAATTTCTTTTACTCATTTCTTCAACAGTGTTGTCAAATTGGTACTTAAACAAGGCAGTTTAAAAGTGCCTCGACTTATATCGCTTAAATCTTCAAGAATATATCAAATAAAAAATAAAAATCATTAATTATTTTTATATATTCTGTTTGCATTTGAAACCTATACTTCATAAACTTTGAATTTCAATTTTTTTAACTTTCATTTGACACCGCTGCACATAAAGTCTTTTGTTCCCCGTTCCCGCCATTGCAGATCGAGGAAAACTTGTGGTAGCGTGGGTGTGAGCAACGAAGCTAAGGCTGCGTTCGCAAACAGCTCCGCCTGCCACGGATCTAGCTCCCGCCACCTCCCGAGTGTTTTTTTATTGCTCCCGTCAGCGCAGATCTGCCGCAGAGCTATGCGCGCGCATCCTCTGCGGCAGTCCGAGAGGCAGCTCTGCAGCTCGGTGTTCTGAGACGGAGCTGGTGGGATCTCCATGCATAGCATGCATAGCGGGCGCCGGAAGGTGGCGGTACCTAGCGGCGGAGGTGCCCAAGCTCGGTTGAGTGTTTTTTTAGTCGACGGATTTGAGATCCCAGAGCTGAGAGATCTGAGCCACCTCCCGGAGGTGGACGGATCTGTTTACGAACGCAGCCAAAAGGTAACGTAAGGCATCGACTGCGCATTTCGTGCGTCTGCTGCAAGATTTAAATCTTTATTTCCGGTATTTTTCACGGTTTGATGGCGGGAAAATATTATCGTGTGTAATTTTTTTTGAAAAAATGAAATTTTACCGGAAATGGATCTCGTCGATCGGGCAAATTCGGAAAAGACGAACGAAATTCGCAGTCGTTGCCTTACGTTACCTTCAGCTTCGTTGGGTGTGAGTAGTGCTCTCGTGGTTTCTCTTGTTGTTTTTTAAATACTTCCACGTCGAAAAATTTATTCTAATTAAAAAATTAATTAAATTAGTTATTATGCACTTGCTGTAGCAATAGGATTAATCATGTTGAACCGTGGTTTCAAGAGAATTTGGTCTTCAGTTACTGGGTAGGTTCAAACGGAGACCTTATTTCGTAATCATACTGATCGGTGATCGGCGATATATCCGGATATATCGCTCACGGCTCACGCGCTGCTCACGCGATGGATAATTTTAAATCCAACACGTTTTTCTCATTAGAATAACATTTGAAATTTATCGCTAGTATGTATTTTAATTAGTAAAATGTATATAATTACAATCGTGTGTACATACAAAAAGCATGATTTTATAAAATGATTTTTAGGAAACGACGATGCATGCATGGCAACATGATGAGGATTTACTCATGTTTTTTTACATACTTTATGTCGACTGCTCCGTCTTTCATAACTTATCACATCATAAAATTCCATTTTATATGAACTTTTAAACTTGTATGTACACAGGATTAAAAGTCTCATGTGTATGTACAAATGTATGTACCGTATGTACCAGTATATACCCTATATGCAGTGTTGGGGATGCAAAAATACATAGTTACAGCTGGTTACAGCTAGGTGCGCATCACAGTAGATGATACAGCTGTAGTCCATCTCAAAAAATGCGCCATAATTCCGACTGGGTGAAATGGACTGAACTAAAAGTAACTGAAGTAACGTTACGCGTGTAGTTCAGCCGGCTTCACCCAGTCGGAATTATGGCGCGCATTGATCTGACATTCTCAGTAGGAGATGGGCTACTGTATCATCTACTATGTGGGTGCGCATAGGGTGATAAACTGATACAGTCAACCGGGGTGACTTTGAACACCTGGGGTGACTGAACACTTTTTAATTTCTTTGACTTTCCACCCTCTTGTTAGTCAATAATGGGTGCGGTGCCACTATGTTTAAAAAATTTTGTGTGCATATATAGTGCACATGTCCAAATTAAATTTTGCTGGCCTTTTTAGTTCCCTAAATTAAGGTTTATTTTCCCAGAAAAAATTATTTTCCGAGAAGTGAGAAAGTTAACAATAAACACACACCCTTAAACTTTCTACCCTGGTGGGTGGTGGGGCGTAAGCTAGCATATATATGAATCTGGTTCCATCTTGTCAGATATAGCCTCCTGATGTATATACCAAATTTTATTGCAATTGGGCAAGAGGTTTATTTTTTATAGCCTAATTTGTCCTCCGGGGTGACTTTGACTTTGAACACCTACCCGGGGTGACTTTGAACACCTCCGAGGCACATTTTCCATGTTAAGTAATTGCTCCCAAAAACCTACATAACAACATCTTACTTGTCAAAATATCTCAATCCATTCCCAGGTTAAGACTGTTTTGAAAAAAAGGGTCCGTCCGCAGGAAAGGGTCATGACATGACCCTGCTCTACAATGTATGGTTTTTGACATGTGAACAACCAAGGTGTCAATTCTTAGGTTTCGAGGACCTAGGAATTCAATGGTGTGGTTAGAATTTCTCTAAAATTTAAATTTAAAAAAGCAAGGGTCATTTCAGGGTCAAGGGTGCCGGGTAGCTAAAAATTAGGGACACCACTTTATTAAGTACAGTACTGATTGATATACTCATATCATAACCAAAAATTCAGCTGAAAAATCAAATATTAATTTTCCCCCTATCTTTAACATTGAATTTTGGCAATCCAGTAAAAAAAATTACTAATTACCATTAATTAAAGGTAAAACTATCAAATACCATTCAGGCATTATAAAAATTGAAATTAAATTGCATAGCAAAGTAAAATTAACTTCATTTTGTACAAATATGCATTGATTGCATATTAAAAATATGGGGGGGGGGGGGTGTTCCGTAAGGCTTCACAAGAAACTCGGTATCAAGAAAGGGGGCGTGGCTCACGAGTTCTCTATGATAAACAAGTGAGTTGCGCCCCCTTATTTCTCGAGACCGAGTTTTTTGTGAGGACTTGCGGAACAGACCCCATGGTTAAAATAAAATTTGGGCAAATAAAATTCAAATATTTAAATTGGGGGGTTGGGGGTGGACCTTGAGTTGTCATATCATATGACAAGACCCCTAGTAATAGGGTTCATGGAAGTTTAAGGCTCAAAATTCAACCCAAAGCCAGTAATAATTTTTTAATTTTAGGTGTTCAAACTTCAAAGTCACCTTGGAGCCGGGGTGACTTTGAACATCCAGATTTAATTTTTTGTTAATTAGGATTTTTGAGGAAATTTAAAAACAACACATGGGGTTAGTAGTAGTAAGTGAGCTACACCACCCCAAATTTTTTGCTTGCACTGAAAAAAATTATTGTTGAAGATATTTGCATAATACTGCAAAAAGTGTTCAAAGTCACCCCGGTTGACTGTAAACTAATTTTATACTCATGTGATGTGACATATGAGAGCGATGATTGTAAAAAGTTGGACTTTTTATCTGAGTTATTCGAAAGTTTATTGGCCTATCATACATGTACTGTATGTATGTATCCTGTATGTATCATATGTTCACACACATGAAATGTGATATGTTGATATGTGATATGTGGCCATGCATATGTACATATGCATTTATGCACATATCCTGCATGGTACATATTACATTACCATATTCAAATATCTAAAACACGCACTAAATTTCCAACGTTATATTGTCACATATGTGTATATTCTCATCAGAGGAAAATGCATGCGCTGGATTTTTTAAATTTTTTTTTCATCACAACTGTGTCCAGAAAGCAGACATTTGCCATATGCTGTATGCATTATTTTCTCTTACTATAATAAGCAGACAAAAAATGAATCAAGTACAGCCTTATAGCGTTGTCTGAGCCGGTTCCCGTGATATCACCAAAGTTCAGCAACATCGAGCGTGGTCTATACTTGGATGGGTGAACGATTGTAAAAAGTTTCGAACTCATTCAAGTGCTGAAGCGTAGCGGCTGTACTCACATGATGGCATGACCATATGTGCTCTCTTAAATAAGTGCTGCCATCTTGTGCGGCCGTTAAAATGAAAACACAATTTCACGTTAACGAGCACTGGTCCGACCTTACACAGATTTGGTGTCAAAGCCCAAAATAGTGTAAGTGTGGGGTCTACGTTGTAATAAAAGAAAGTTGATATAGGTACAACAGTTAATAATATAAAAAATTAATTTAAAAATAGCATTCAATTGCTAAAAATACAGTTATATGTACACAAACCCGCCGCATGTGTGTGCATTACAACAACAACATAATCATGCAGCAAAGGCCAAATATCTTCTTTTGCATCTGACCCTTTGAACATTTTTTATACACGGAGGAAAAAAGTAACTTGAATGAAGTAAAATGTTACTATATAATGAAGTAAAATCTATGGCACGATATTTGTTTAGTAAATTTTTACATTTTTTGCAATGTAAAAAGTTACCTAGCAAGCAATGTAAAAATTAACGTAGCGCTGTAGTATAAAATAGCTTAGCGCGCTAGGTTAAAAGTTACCTAGCATGCAATGTAAAATCTTACAACGAAAGCTAGGTTTATTTTTTACCTTGCAAACTGGGTTATTATTTAACATTACTTATTAGTTAAATTTTTACTTTGAAAATTTAGTAAATTTTTATTATATTTTAAAGTTATTGTTATATATTCAACTGCCTATATATTTTATACTTGAAAAAAAAAATACTGAACATGACTACACATTATAGAATAGAAAATGAAAACTTTATACAAAATAAAAAAAGTTTATCTTGTTTACAGTCCACTTTTATTAAAAAAAATCATACAGAATTACAAAATATTGCATACCTCATTACAACATTATAAAATATTTTTCAAACAATTTTGTACAACATTTTGAGACTTACGATTTTAACGAGCCTTGTCCTTTTCATAAACACTGATTAATACAATTTTTAAGTTTCACTGTTTTTGAACATTCACTTATTATCCAATAGTCAAATATAAGATCGATGCGATGTGTTCCGCGACGGCTTGATATTCATTAGATGGGACAGTCGTGTAGCTGGCTATCGTAGAGAAAAGTTGTGGACCAAACAAAGACGGTTGCACTTTCCACACAAACCTGGAGAATAAAATAAAATGTACACCATTAAAATATGATATTAAGTTATTAATTAAAAAATCACTACTTCAGAATTAAAAAAAAAAAAAAAAAATGCCATTTAGTAAAATAAAATTCTGATAAAATATAATTTTTTTATACTTACATTAGGGCAGTATATTTTGAAGCGGCGTCTTGTATACATATAATCCATCTGTAGCTTGTATTCTAGTTGTTTTTTGCACAAGATATAAAACACATTATAGCGAGAAGTTAAATTTTCACTATTAATTTTCATAAAACCAATATATTTTGTATGAAAACTGCTTCACTTTTTTAGTAAGTGGCACAGACATTTTGTTCGTTGTATAAGCATGATAGGAAAATATTAATTAATAGGAAAAAAACAAAAGTTATGCACATTTTTAATAAGTATACATATACTATGCAAAATATTCAATTAAGAGCTCATACTAATAAGTGTTTACATAATTTTACTTTAAATTGTAATTGTGAGTTTGTAGAACAAGTAAATAATTATAATTATTTAGGAGCTATTATTGATCAAACATTTGATTGGGATTTGCATATTATGCAACTGTTAAATAAATTGAGATCTGCAATTTTTAAATTAAAAACAGTAAGATCATATGTGAATGAACAGACGATGAGACAATTATATTTTTCTTTTGTACATCCACATATATTATACGGTTTATTATCTTATGGTTGTACTAAATCAGGTAAATTATGGGAATTGAAAAAAATGCAAATAAGAATATTAAAAATTTTAAAAAAAGGAAATAAGCTAAAAAGTGATCTTGAATATTTTAAGTACTTTAAGATATTGCCAATAGAAGAAATGTTTAAATGTTCTTTTATTTGTGAAAATTATTTTGAAAATTCTCATGGTATACCGAGAACTCATATTTATAGTACCAGAACAGCAGTGACCAATCCTTTATTTGTACCAAAAATTGTAAATAGATTCACTGAAAGGACAAAAAAATTTTTACTTCCTAAATTATGGAATCAAATTCCATCAGAATTAAAAAGTTTTGCAAATAAAAATGAAACGAAATTTAATATGAAAAAATTCTTTCTTGATAATTTATAAAATGTTGAACAATTTTTTGCTGTTTGTATTGATTAATGATGATTAATTTTTGCTTCTTGTATTATAAAAATACTTCTCTTAAATGAAAAAAAAAAAAAAAAAAAAAAAAAAAAAAAAAAAAAAAAAAAAAAAAGTTTTTGTGTAAATACGTACTTTATTTGCTTTTGAAATATATATAATAAAAAATATGTATATGTAGTAATATAATATAATAAGACACGATTGTGTAACAATAAATGAACCAACCGATAAGGCTATGCCTTGGTTGGACTTTGTATATTTGTGTGTTTGAAAAAAATAAAAAAAAAAAAAAAAAAAAAAAAAAAAAAAAAATTCCATACTGAAGGTTGTTTACGCTTAAACAGGGTGCACAGAATTAAAAAACACGGACTTTCACCCCTAATTGGCTTACTGCGCAGCGCAAATAAAATTAACCTTGCACAAGTGCAGGTCCTTAGTAAAAAGTCACCTAGCTTGCTAGGTAACTTTTTACTCAGCACGGAATGTAAAATTTATAAAATCCAAAATAAAGTAAAATTTCACTTTTTATAAGGTGAAAAGTTACCTTGCACTGCTAGGTAACTTTTTACATTTCAGTGCTGGGTAAAAATTTAACCTAGCGTGCGTGGTAAAATTCTACTTTATTTAATGTGTTAAAATTTACACACACGTGCGAAGTAAAAAT
Source organism: Ecdyonurus torrentis (assembly GCA_949318235.1). Lineage (NCBI taxonomy): Eukaryota > Metazoa > Arthropoda > Insecta > Ephemeroptera > Heptageniidae > Ecdyonurus > Ecdyonurus torrentis. The sequence goes on from OX439135.1 coordinate 17,696,624, forward strand.
TAACTCAAAAATAATGTGAAAAAATACTTTATGCAGTGTAAAATTTTACATAGATGTGTTTTACAGTGCAATTTTACCTAGATTGTAGTAAGTTTTTTACAATATTGTTAGGTGAATTCAAAAAGTTACTAAGATGCAAGGTAACTAATTTTCTCCGTGTACACATATGATTCGAGTGCAACAAAATATTTGTACCCTCATTTAAAATAACATGCTATTTAATGATTTTCTATGCAAAAGTAAAGGGGAAAATTATATACCACGCTGTGTTATTGGCCTATCTTAAAAACGTTCCCTAAATGATGTAGTTCAAATTTTCGCCGCAACAATCAACATGTAAAAAGTAAGTAGCGCTGCGATCGGGATCGCAGCGCCACTTTTATATGTAATTTTGTATTCTTGCATTATTGCGGCGAAATTTGAATTACATCATTAAGGGAACGTTTTTTCAACAATAGCTTCCAATCCAGTTTATATATCCATGTTATATACATATTTGAGTACACCCTAATGGTTTTCTTTACGTTTGTTACAGAGGGGGTAGTGATGCCACTGCAAACAACAGCAACCAACCTCAAACTAGGTACCATACGAGATCAAAATCACTAGGCTGTGTTCCAACAACATCAAAGCAAGATGAAAGCTTTGAACAAACCATTCCTGACTTAAAACCTAATAAGAAGATTAAATTGAAAGCTTTACACCAAGATGCTGAAAATTCATTTGAAAAAATTCAAAGAGAATATTCTAATTTATATAGAAAATTCTTGGATATTTCCAACAATAAAAAAAATAAACCTGCTTTTCTTGAACTGATTGAAGAACTTGATCAATTGGTGTTCTCTCTTGATAAAGTTGAAGTTGGGAATTATGAAGAATTGAAAGATGAACGCCGTGAATTGTTAAAATTAGTTCAAGCACTAACCAAGCAGGTGAAAATTAAAATTGAGGACAATACCAAGAAAGAGAAAGTTGATGATAAAAATAATGAGGATATCTTTGAGGATGTTTTCAAGTTTGGAAATATCTCTTATCAAAATCTTGTGTTTGATACTTGTCAGCAAATGACCAATGTACCTGTGTTGGACACTGCTCCTCAAGTTGTAAATTACAGTGTTGGACAGTGGAGTGAACAGAGCCACATTGAACAACACATGATGAACTATGCTGAACAGTCTAGTGTATCCAACACCGGACAACAAAGTGAACAACCCAGTGTCGGACAAGAAATTGGACATCTGATAATTGGACAGTCTATCATTAATGGAACACATAACGGAGAGCATAGTATTGATCAGTCTAATTATGAACAATTCAGTGAAGTTCTCATTATTGAACAGCCAATAAATATTGGACCACAAAGGGGAGAACCTAGTATCGGACAGTCCAATGCCAAACAACAGAGCGAATATCCTATTATTGAACATCAGAGGAGTGGACTGCACTTTGTTGACAGTTTAAATATGGTACAAGAGAATCTTGATGGTGATCAGACCAATGGAGAAATGCAATTTGTTATCAAAAAAGAAGAAACCATTGACATCAGTTATAGTCCTAATTCTCAAGGTCAGTTCTAGAAATGATAACTTAAAATTAATATTACTTATCTTTTTAATTGTAACAAATTGTAAATTTGCATTGCAACAAATATTTGAGACTTTTATAGAGTAAATCACTACCATATTTTGAGTAAAAATTTGTAAATGGAAGCAAGATGTATATAAGAAGGTGGTATAATTCGCCCTTTTACTGTCGTCAGAACTCGATTTCCTTCGTAAAACTTCGAATTTTTGACATACGTCATAGGAGGTGACTGTAAACAGAATCACGTGGTCTCTCAGGTACAATGCATTATGTACCTGAAAGAGGAGGAGGGACAAAAATTTCCCCTCTCTCGGTGCTTTAAATTTCCCCTCTTGTTTTGATTCACCTCCTGGGACGTTTCATCCCTTCTGCTACCTAGGCAAACTACACCACCTTCTATATATACATCTTGAATGGAAGAAAATAAATCAGCCAAAGGGCTCTACCAATATATATAGTGAAGATGATCCCATCAAGCCAATAAAAGATTAGGTATAGGAATTAAAAAAAAAAAAAAAGTTTGAATTTTTTTCCTGTTTTATTATTTTTATTTTTGTGCTTTTCCTTTAGCATGATTTTCTCTCTCCACTCCCTTCACTTACTTATGGTAAGGCTTTTGCTGGTTTATTTTAAATTCGTCCTATGCTTTTCGAGCTCTTATTAAATTTCGTTACACGATTCTCTAATTTTTCTTGCAATATTTTTATTAATTTATTTAAGTATATGTATAAATAATAATTAAAAAAAAATTATAGCTATATATTTCATATTACAAAATATTTGTGTCACAAAAAGGATTGAGTTACAGCATTTTAATGTAATATATGATATTCATAATATGAAATATACATTTACAGCTTCCACGTCATTTTCAGCTTCTCAAGAAGCTGATAGTAGCAATGTGATGGATGAAGTGAATTATATGAAGCCAGTGATTAACAATCAACAACAACAGCAATTAGGTAGGATATTATGAATCATGAGTCTTTATGTATATAGAAAAAAATTGAAATTTAAAATAATTAAAACTAGATACATTACGTATACAAAAATAGTAATTATTAATTAAGAAAATATAAAAACTTTTTTTTTACACGTTATATATATGTGATACATATAACTTTTTAAAATATCTCCTCTCCTCTCCTCTCCTCTCCTCTCCTCTCCTCTCCTCTCCTCTCCTCTCCTCTCCTCTCCTCTCCTCTCCTCTCCTCTCCTCTCCTCTCCTCTCCTCTCCTCTCCTCTCCTCTCCTCTCCTCTCCTCTCCTCTCCTCTCCTCTCCTCTCCTCTCCTCTCCTCTCCTCTCCTCTCCTCTCCTCTCCTCTCCTCTCCTCTCCTCTCCTCTCCTCTCCTCTCCTCTCCTCTCCTCTCCTCTCCTCTCCTCTCCTCTCCTCTCCTCTCCTCTCCTCTCCTCTCCTCTCCTCTCCTCTCCTCTCCTCTCCTCTCCTCTCCTCTCCTCTCCTCTCCTCTCCTCTCCTCTCCTCTCCTCTCCTCTCCTCTCCTCTCCTCTCCTCTCCTCTCCTCTCCTCTCCTCTCCTCTCCTCTCCTCTCCTCTCCTCTCCTCTCCTCTCCTCTCCTCTCCTCTCCTCTCCTCTCCTCTCCTCTCCTCTCCTCTCCTCTCCTCTCCTCTCCAACTAAAAATTACACTTTCAGAATGTGCTTGTGAGTGTAAAATAAAAATAAAAATGAAGGTCTAAGGAAATAATATTAATAAAAACAACAGTGTAACTAGAAAAGTAATTAATTTTAAATGTACTTTTGTCTATATATACATACATATACTATAAAATTGTCCTCAGCTCCAATCCAACTGTTGGTACGCAATGCAGAAGGTTTGTTTGAACTTAACGAGGCTGCAGTCACAGGTGTTTTGTGTGCTGAAGAGGTGAAAAACAAAAAGATTGCCATCTTGTCTGTTGTTGGAGCTTTCAGGAGAGGAAAGTCATTTCTTCTTAACTTCATGCTGCGCTATCTCAAAGCTCAGGTAACATTTTTATGTTTTTAACACTTCTGATTATTTCATACAGAATCTGACACAAGAATATATGTATGTATGTAATAGTTAGCCTAATAATAAGACATTTCAAAATAAAAATAACTAAATTTATTGATTTTAATTTAAAGGCATAGAAAACATTGAAACAACATGTTCTAAACACAAAATGGGATCTACAAAACAGATGATATTTTTTACCAGAATATTAATGTAGCCCCACAAAAGAGCTTGAAAAAAATGTAAAGTATGCAATTTGCTTGAATATTCCTGTTTATGACGTCATTAACAGGCAAAAACTAGTATGAGAAAGTTGTGCGGGTTGCATAAATCTAAATTTTCTGATCACTGCTACGGAGCTATGGTTGGGTTTTGAGACCAACTAACGTTATTTATATAAGTCCCATCAGGTGTTTTGTGATGTAAATGAAAATGTTTTCTATGCCTTTAAGGCGGTGGGGGACCGACTTGGACCAGAAATCGCTAAAAGAAAAACTATATTTTCCCAATAATTTTTAGTACATGATTTAATTGCAATAAAACAAACACTATAATTTTCAAATAAAATCAAGTAAATTAAAAATATTTTTTTTTTATACCCACAAAATTTTAATGACATTTTTAATTGTAAAAAAGTTTCTAAGTTGACTAAAATTTCCCGCTGAAATTTAAATTTCCACATTTACTTGTTATCTTTAAAGTGTAATAACTTAAATATTTGATCGTGTTTTCACATGTTTGACATAACTAAATTTTTAAGTAATATTTCTTCTTTACTTTGTGTTATTTATTATTATTCGCAACCATCCTTGTTTGCGAGATATCAGTTGGTCACCTACCCCCTTAAATAGCCATTTGTCAATGTTTAATTAAATTGGGGAATGTGCACCATTTTGGTTTGGATATATTTATCAAATACTGTAAATTAACTGACGAGCTTTTCACCAATTTTTTTCATTTTCTATTATAAGTATAACCTTTGTATTGTCAAATGCATTAAAATTATAAATATATAGATACGTATTTTGAGATGCTTAACGAAGTGGCGGCAACCATGCAACTTGGACCAGAAATTGTTAAAAGAAGCTATATTTTCACAATAATTTTTTGTATATTATTTATTTCTACAATAAAACAAACTCTAAAATTTTCAAATCAAATCTAGAAATTTTTTTTTCTCTGGAAAAAGTTTTATAACGTAGAATGTGACCGACTTGGACCTGATATCGCTAAAAGAAGAACTATGTTTTCACAATAATTTTTTGTATATTATTTATTTCTATAATAAAACAAACACTATAATTTTCAAATAAAATCAAGTAAATTAAAAAAAAAAAAAAAAAAAAAAAAAAAATTGTTCCAAAAAAAGGTAATCTAATAATGCTGTTCGTAAACCCTTTTCTTTGCCCCTAAAATAACGATCAGCTATTGTTTTAATCGAATAGAATGTGCATTTTTTGGTGCAAGAGGACAGGATTTACAAAAAGCATTAGTGTTGCTCGTAAAACCCTGTTCTCTTGCACCAAAAAAATGCACATTTCATTTGAATAACCATAGGCGATCGTTATTTTTGGTGCAGAGAACAGGATTTACGAACAGCATTATTACTATTTTTAAGTTAAAATTACCACTTAAATTTAAATTTCCACATTTACCTGTTATCTTTAAAATGGAATAACTTAAATATTTGATCGTGTTTTCACATGTTTGATGTAGCTAAACTTTTAAGTACAATTTCTTCTTTATTGTGTGTTTATATTATAATTCATGACCGCCTAGTTTGCGAGATATTAGTCTGTCACCTACCCTCCTAATAATATTGTTAATTTTAAAAAAAAGTTTCTAATTTGACTAAAATTTGAATTTCCAAATTTGCATGTACCTTAATATATCTTTAAAGTGGAGTAACTCAAATATTTGATGGTGTTTTCACATATATGTTTGACGTAATAGTAAAGAGTTTTATAGTTTAGTGATAATATTACTCAATCACTTGTATATGCTATCAAGATTTTCACCAAACTATAGGGTCTATGCATTCATGTTAAAGTCAACGCCATATGTTGGGTCACTCAATAACATGGGTGACATAGGAAAATAAACCATTTTGCTAGTTTAAAAACATTAAGTAATATTTTTTGAGAGCATTGATGTTGTACTGTAAATATGTAATATGTGAGAAAAATAACAGTAACAAAAAATTAACTGATTTCCAAATTTCCTATGCTGAGAAATGTTGTTCACTACTCCAGTATGGCCTCCAAGCGCATGAAATATGACGGCATCTGCATACACCCTATAGAGTATGGACGGTTTTACTATAATGTGTCTTGCAAGGCTTTCTCTATCCTTTAATTTCCATTAAATTTAATAAAAACCATAATGATATGTATTTCTTAAGTATAGTGCGTTTGTACATGTATACCTAATATTAAATATTACTATGAATGGAAATATTGTATATGTGATTTCCAGCGTGTACCTGATTGGCTGACACAGAGTGATGAAATTGAAGGATTTTCCTGGCGGGGAGGCAAGGAGAGAGAAACTACTGGAATATTAATGTGGCCTGAAGTCTTTCTTGTGGAAGATGATGTAAGAAAAAATACACTATTTTTATTGACTATAGGCCTATTTCTAAAAAATAAATAAAAAAATAAAAAATTATTAGGCTATTATTATTTTATTTATCTTTTAATTGTAGGGTACATTAGAGAACCTTAACAGAGAAACGAAAACCTCATGTTTTAGACAGTCCCGCTAAACATTGTTTTGAAAGGCCTGCTAAGAGTATACCCAAACTTTTAAGCTAAATGATTGGCTACCCACAAAATTGGAGCTATCTCATTTGACTAAAAAGAGTATTTTGACTGTCATTTAAGTTTGGGTACTTTTAGCGGAACTTTCAAAACAAATGTATTGCAGGTCTGCCTAAAACACGAGGTTGTCGCTTCTCTGTTAAAGGCGTAGAACACCTTGGACAAAAAGTTGCGTAATATCCTAACAAACCTAAAAATCAACATTGATTTTGCCGGAGTCATTGATTTCTAATTTATTTTCCATTCACAAAATGCCGCTGCCGGTCACAGACGTCACAGCTCTCCTGGTCCTCGCGCGCACAAACCGGGCCAGCTGTGACGTCAGTGACTGGCAGTGGCATTTTGTGAATGGAAAATAAATTAGAAATCAATGACTCCAGCCAAATCAACGTTGATTTTCAGGTTTGTTAGGATAGTACGCAACTTTTTTGTTCAAGGTGTACTACGCCTTTAAGGTTCTCTAGGGTACACATTGGTTGGCAAAAATCTTGACATATTTCATTGTAGACCTTCATTATTTGAGTGATAAAATGATTTGACTGGAAAACAAATACCGATTGATAGACTTCTAAAATTAGGCAATGTGAGATTATGATCTGTGATACTGACAAGTATACTTTGAATGTGTGAGCAAATAATTTCAGGCCAGGCTAAAATATTTTCTATCATATGCTACAAATATAGATTGCTTTGATTCTCCTGGACACTCAAGGAACATTTGATAGACAAACTTCCATGAAAGAAAACACTTTCATCTTTGCCTTGTCCACCCTGCTGTCTTCAGTTCAAATCTACAATCTGCAAGAGAGAATTCAGATGGACGATCTCACCAATCTGCAGGTAAATTTTTTAAGTATTGATTACACTTTGATAAATATGATAATCCAACCATCCTTTTCTATTTATATATTCCTAATATTCCTATACCTTTTTTTTTTTATTAGTATCCTTAACAGCAATTTTTTCCCCTTAAGTATATCGCCTATTGTGTCAAAACATCGGGGTTGTGGTACATATAACTTCAGAAGAACCGTTTTGATGCGCTAGAGATGATATGTACACAATTTATATATAGACCCCTTTCACATCCTTGCGCTTTGTCTCCATGTTTGTGGTGCCTAATGCATTGTCCAGCATAGGGGAAACATCATTTCTCCTAATTTTTCACTTAAAAAGAGTTTATTTCAACTGAACGAATTTTTCTCATATTCTTCGAGCTTATTAGAAGCTCGAAATAAGTCTTTGATTGAGCTTTGAAGCTTCTTTTGCTATGTAAAAAAAAATGATATTTTTCCTATCCTAACCAGCAAAATGGCGGCTCTTAAATATGAGTGCAACCGGTCTATAGGGTATTGAATAATAAAGAAACAACTTTGAGGCCAACTATTAGCAATTACGGTCACATCCGCTTCTGTTTCTACTTAGCAGTACGTCAAAACCGAAGCAGATGTGAGCAAAACAGTTGTTCCTTTATATTAATCAATGTACAAATGACATGTTATTTTTCAGTATTTCTTGGAATTTGGTCGCATGGTACAAACTGAGTGCAACGACAAAGTCTTTGAAAATCTTATCTTCCTCATAAGAGATTGGAAATTTGATACTGAGAATGGTTTTGGATTTGAAGGTGGACAAAAAGAATTAGATGATTGGTTCAAGGTTAGTATATGCCTATATTAAATCCATACCAAAATAATTTGTGTTTGTTGCAATATATCTTGCATCTCTCCTGTCAGATATATTATGCTGACTTTCAATGAGGTACATATTTACCAAAATGTTGTATTTGATGAAAGTTATAACAAGTATTTTATTGTTAAGAAATGTTATTAATAAATAATAAATGTAAATTCCTACATGCAATATATATATATATATATATATATATATATATATATATATATATATATATATATATATATATATATATATATATATATATATATATATATATATATATCCTATATATATCAATAATGCCTATTTTGCCAAGCCATGGCCGACCCGCCATGGAAGAACCCAGGAATCTTATGATAGGGTTTCAGAAGTCTCGGAAGTGTAAATTCAGTATAAATGCATTGTAAATATGTAAATAACTAGCATAATAATGTTGTACCTTGCCTAGAGGTTTGATTGAAAAATTAAAAAATAATAATGCCTATTTGTTAAAGTAATGGTGCTTGCACGTAAACCAATATTTGATTGCATATAACCATGTTAAAATTTGACAAATATTTAAATATTTCCAAATTTTGAAAAAAAAAAAAAAAAAAAAAAAAGTGAATATATTATGTCATATGCATTTAACAGATGGAATACAATAGAGAGCGAGCTGAGATGATCCAAACATGTTTCAAGCAAGTCCTTTGCTTCCTCATGCCTTACCCTGGTGACCAAGTTTCCAGGAATCAAAATTTTAAAGGAACTCTTTCAGGTAAATAATACAAATGGTAATAATTATAATAAATATTAAAAATGTAGAACACTTTGAACAAATAATTATGTCTAATATCCTAACATACCTAAATATCAATGTTTATTTGGCCGGAGTCATTGATTTCTAATTTATTTTCCATTCATGAAATGGATTCTGCAAGTTTATGATGTCGTCATAAAACGCCTTTTTTCTGCGCGTGGACAAGTAAGCTGTGATTTCATAAATCAGCAGCTAACCATTTTGTGAATGAAAAATAAATTAGAAATTAATGACTGGTAAAAACAACATTCAGATATTTAGGTATGTTAGGATATTAGACATGTTTTTCACTCAAGGTGTTCTACGACTTCTACGCCTTTAAGTAAAAATTATCTAAGCAATATTATGCATGATAAAAAGATTTGATAGTGAAACAGCATTGATGGAAGGAAAAATTGGAGAATGGAATATAGTTTGAGCTTACACTTACAGGGATGCTAATAGGGCCAACCCATTAATGCCCACGGGGTCGTTAACAACCCACTACTTTGCTTGAATTAATTTTTTTTTTGCGATTGAATGAAAAGTCCTAGCAAAACCCTTCAAAAACGACACGAAAGCCAAGGATTTAAAGTATGGTACTAATTTTTATCGGCAGAGCGCGCCGCATATGCCGGGCGGGAAATGGTTCAAAGTGAAATTTTGACCTGCGAGTTCTGGGCATTAATGGGGTTCTTTATTTTTTATTAATTTTTTTGACATATAATATGATTGATGGAAACAAAAAGTGAGATAAACAAGTTTGAACAGGTAGATATTGGTAAATTTATGTTAGGCCTATACTTATTTTATGTATATTACAGAAATTGAACCTGAATTCTTGGACCAACTGAAACTCCTGATTGAGTCACTTTTTTATCCTGGTCATCTTGCAGTGAAGCAGATTGGAGGGGAATGTATAAGAGCTCAGGATTTCCTTGTCTACATGAAGAACTATGTGGAGAAACTGCAACAACCAGACCTGGAACCTAGGACTCTCTTCCAGGTGTGTGTGATATAAATTAGAATAGTAAAAAGCTATGAGGTTATATGCTCATCTTATTATTGGCTAATTTTCTAATTTACAGTACAGTATAAATAAATCTTTGAAATCTCGCCACTCTTTCTCAGGGTCAAGTCAGGTCAGGTTAGGTCTCTCTCTCTCTCTCTCTCTCTCTCTCTCTCTCTCTCTCTCCCTCCCTCCCTCTCCCTCCCCCTATTTTACATCCATACCAAAATAATTTGTCTTTGTTGCAAGAAATCTTGCATCTCTCCTGTCAGATATATGCTGACTTTCAATGAGGTACGTATTTACCAAAATGTTTTTCCTTTTTTTCCTTTTTTTTTTTTTTTTTTATTTTTTTTTTTTTTAGGAAGCAGAAACTAGTTGTGTATTTGATGATACTTATAACAAGTATAACAGTTATATTGTATATTTTATATAGTATTTCAAATCCTGAGGTTTATTGCTTTTACTCTGTAAAATTAATTCAAATCCACATGATTTCAGTCGATGTCTGAGACATGCCATGAGAAGGCGATGAGTGAGGCCAAGCACATGTACATGCAGGACATGGAAGCAGGACTGACAGATGCAGCTGTGGACATCCAAGTCTTGCATCAGTCTGCACTTGAGACTGCATGTCGTGTCTATGACAGTACACCTAAGTTTGGCAGCAACTACAACACAACTTCTTATAGGAAGAAACTTGTTGAGGTATGCAACTGTGTCATTATTATTTCAAATCTTTCGACTATTCCGTTTTTTGAAAATAGAAATTTTTTATAAGAATATAGGCTAATATTTTGAACCATTTCTAGTTGATGATTAAAAAGAATTGATAGGAAAACATAGATAGATAGATAGGAAAAATTGGGGAATGGGAGATAGTATTAGCTTATACCTCGCGTCCCTGTATATATACCGGGACGCGAGGTAGAGACAATATTTTAACTCAGGCCGAAATTAAATGTATAAGCTTATGTAAAGCAGCTCATATTGCTCTGTAGAAAGCGAGCTTCATTTGAAAGAAGGGAATTTTGACTTGTATATTTGTTTGGACGGCATGAGCATTGCTCACACCGTCCAAACCAATTACAATATGAGCCACTTTACATACGCTTACAGGCCTATATTTAATTTCTGCCAGGGTTAGAATATTTTCTCTACCTCGTGTCCCTGTATAAGCTCATACTATCTCCCATTCCCCAATTTTTCCTATCTCTATGCGTTTTTCTATCAAATCTTTTTAATTATCAACTATAGCACATACGATTTTTTCCTAATATTTATTGAACCATTTCTATTATATCATAGGCCTATATTTATACACCGTCATTTTGCATCCAACTATTGTACCTGAAATGGTTTTTACATACCTACATACATATCCTGACGCTATAATCCCATTCGGGGTAAAAGCCAACAATTAACACAGATGTTTTATCCTGACCCAGTGATAGACCTCCACAACTTTCTATCCTGACATACTTCACTTGCTTCCTCCAGTCTCATACCTTGTTTCATACATTTCCTTTTGCATTTCATACTGCGTACAATCTTATTTTTCATACATCTTCCAACCACCTCAGACCATGATGTTTTAGACCTGCCTCTATCTCTCCTTCCATCCACTCTATTATGGTTTTTAATTTCCTTTAATTTAATCATTGCAGAATTTAGATGAGCTGTATGGCCGCTACTCTCGTGAGTTTAAGCTTCATAGTGAATCTTGTTTTGACTCAGCTTGCAACGACATTTACGAGACATACCAGACTACTCTGACTACATTTTGTATGCAGTTGAATCCTGAGTGTACTCTGGATGAGAAATGCAAGCAAGCATGCAGATATGCTGTTAATAATTTTGCAAACTTGAAATTTAAAGTTCCTAAACATGTTAGGAATAAAAAATTACTGGAACTTCACAAGGTATATTTACAATTTTATAATAATAAAGTAAAAATATTATAGGTTCTATACCTATATCAAAATTTCTTGTTATATAAACTCTGATTGATGTGGTTCCAAGGAATTAAATCACCTCAAAAGGCACTTATAAAAATAAATTTGCATATCATCGTTGAGACCACAATTCTGCTGATATAAGTTTTATAACTTCAGAACATAAGTGCTTTCAAACTTTTTTTTTTTTTTTTTTTAATTATTATTATTATTTTTTACTATTATTTTTTGGGGGGGGGGGGAGGGGATTTAAGTGCATTATACATACATATCAACGTTGTTGCGAAAAAAATTGTGGAACTTGTTTTTTGTGAGGCGAAGTAAAATGTGTAAGTCGTTCCCGAACGTTATGGAGATGGCGCTCGACTTACACATATTGTTTTGCGTGACAAAATACAAGATACACATATTGCTTAGCGTGACAAAAAACGACTGACACATATTGCTTCGCCTGACAAAATGCGAGTTACCCATTTTTTTCGCAACAAAGTCGATATATATAGTAACCATAAAAGACTGCAAGGAAAGATTATATTTCTATGGTCACATACCGGTATATATTCCAATGTATTTCAAAAAAGGATAACCTTGTAATATTGGTCTCGGGGGGGGGGGGGGGGGGGGGTTACAGGCAATAGAGGTAAAATAATAAAGACTATAATTATTTTTGTCTTGTTTTCAACAACACTTGCATTTATAATTTGTAACTATAATAACTTTTTCTTTGTGTTGAACAGAAAATGCGATGCTTATACTCTCAACAAGTTCCATATTTCCAAGCACGCCAGGAGTTCATGCAAGTGTCCAAGAGACAGCAACAATACACTGAAGTCAAACACAAGGTGGTGAAATGTTACCAGCAAACCATGGACACTTACTGTGGAGGTCCTGAGCCTGTGTTGGACTTTGACAAAGTACACAGCAGAGCAGAGTTTAGAGCTCTCAAACTTGTGCATGAGGATATTGAGAAATATCAACTTACTGATTGTCATCAACTGCAGATGGAAATTATTGAGGTAATATTCTGGGTAAAAAAAAAAAAAAAAAAAAAAAGAAAAAAAGAAAAAAAATTGTTAGGCTTATATTATTAGTTTTTCTAATTGAGAACCTACAATAATATTATTGTACACTCTCATGTTCAGCAACTAAACAATGTTGCACAGGCTCCTCTCACATTTTGGTGTTTTAATAAATTGCTCCACAAATAGTCAGATCCTATATAGTTACAGCATGGCTTGATTTTGATTATTATGAATTCTGATTATATGGTGTATAAAAAAAGTTTACAAAATCGTCAATTATTTTGCATTTTTGCACTTTTTTTATTATTGTTAATATTTTACAGGAAATCAGTGAGATGTGTAAGAGATACAAAGAAGTAAATCAAACCAAGATAGACAAGAAGAAGGAAGACAGATTCCAGTTGTTAATGGTTGAGAGTTGTCAGTCAGTGATTGACACATATCGACGTCTCATGGAGGAGGAATGTGGAGGATTGAAGATGGTGGAGGATATTGAGCAACTTCACAAAGCAGCTAATAAAAAAGCCATGGCCTTACTTTATAATCACATCAGAGAGTATGGAGAGTCTTGTAGACCATTCATCAAGAATTCTCGGCAGGTAATATGGAAAAGCCAATATTAAATGACTTTATATATCGTCACCTCCGAGTGATAACCTCATATATGTAGCACATTTTTGAAAAAATTGAGTTAGAAACGGATTTCTAATGCCTTGTCCTATAGTAATTAAGGTTCTAAAATTAGGAACCCTAAATTCGCCCTGAAAGTACCTGAATTTTTACCTGAAAGGTCAGAAAACATGAGTTACTAAAAAAACAGTATTTTTTTCAACCTTCCCTGACTCGACAGGCGCACAAAAATTGTGCGTAATTACGACTCTGTTTTGGCGTAATATTACGCACATTTGGTCGAAATTTACGCCAAACTTTGTACGACAATTTTTTACCCTATTTCAATAACCCACGAAATTACGCACATTTTGTGCGTAACTTGGCGCTCTGTTGCGTAATGTCGTACATATATACGAAATTTCGTACTTATGTGCGTAATTTACGCACATGTACTGCAGGTTGCATCGCTTAAAAAGCCAGGGGCACAGTGTATTGCCGTCGCCGTGCCGGCAGCCTGGGCACCCCCTAAATCCACCCCCCACCCCCTAAAATTTAATAATTTTATATTGATTAATAATTAGTATAATTACAGTATTTTTTTAATTAATTAATCAATTTAAAATAATTAAAAGTCAAGTGCGAGATTGGTACAGCCAGGACTTCATAATATTGCTCGGCTTCGCATCTGGGCCTATAACACACACACATACAATAAAATACAAGTCACTGATTGCAAGGTTTGCAGCTATCGTAGAGACTTGTAAATTCTGCAGGACCCAAATTATTGTTCGGCTTCATCCTATAACACACATACAATTAAATATAAGTCTCCCCGCATGCAATATTTTTAGCTTTGTAGAGATTGGTACAGCCTGCAGGACTTCAATTATTGCTTGACTTCATCTATATAAAACACACATGCAATAAAATATATGTCCCGCCTACATGCAATGTTTTTAGCTATATCGTAGAGGTACAGCCTGCAGGACTTCAATTATTGCTCGGCTTGATCCTATAATAACACACACAAAATAAAATAAGTCACTGCGCATGCAATGTTAATGATGGCTGGTCCCATTGTTGTATGTAATACAACATAAAAAAAAAATAAATAAACACATTACATTATGGACAAAACTGGATGTGGCCACAGCCTCAGTTGTACTTTGTCGTATATTATCATTGTATAAATTCAACATACACGTACTAGAATCATAAACAAAATGACGAAATTAAAAAAATAAAATAAACTGTGTACTCACTTGCTTGAAGTTCTAATGGTGCTGTATTTTAATTCACTACATACTATAGGCTCTAGGCCGCGCGCCGCACCCAGCCGCGCCATTGTGTAAACAAAGCATAGGGGAAGCAAAAGCCGCAATTTTAAAGACCTGAAAAATGTACCAAAAAGACTCACAAAGTATACAATTTTCATATATTTGCAATAATTAAACGTTAAGTTACTTCCCGTGATATCTTCTTGTCTAAGATTGCTTCTTATTCTTCATAAACATCCATAAATGACGAGATCCGAGAACACAAGCGACTGTAAACAAATGTCGGCATCACGACGTCACAATCCAATATGGCGGCATGCGCACATGCGCAGATGCCGCAAAATTCAAAATTCACGCATATGTGAATTTTACGTACAATGCGCACAACTTTGTGCGTAATTTTTTTGTAATTTTCAAGTTACGCACAACGCGCACAAACTTTGGGCGTAATTGTGAGTAATTTTTATGTTACGCCTAAAATTGTGCGTAATTACGCACAATGTTTGTGCGCCTGTCGAGTCAGGGTTTTAAGAACTTAATTACGTTTAAAAAAATAATTAGAAAATAGTTGGTAGAGATTAGAGCACGTTGAATTGAAAATTAATAAAACGCGGAAATTCTTTAATTTAAATAGTAAATTGGGACTAGGGATGCTTAAGAACTTAACAAAAATTTTGTTTTAAGCATTTTGCTAAATGTACTTTTCAATAAAAAGTTTCAAAAAATTCTAGGTACCTTTTTTGAACCTGAAACAGACCTTAAACTTTTTATTTTAGATGCAAACTAATGTCATTTTTGGTTTCTACGACCTCGAAAAACTATAAAAGCATACCCAATAAGACATGGTACAAATAAATCAAGTCAACCCTGACTTACCCTGAGAAGCACCTTTTTACCCTGCTAATGTTTCTTCAAATTAACAAAGGTATATTGTCCATAGTATGGATTTATAGGTTTTCTAGGTCAAGGAGTAAGAATTTAAAATAAAAAATTAAGTATATATGAAATTGTAGGTTTTCAGGGCAAATCATGGTAAATAATTAAACCTTAACTGTTTTAACATATAAAATTTAAAGAAAGGGTAATTAGTGATACATTCTGAGATTTTTATAAATATAGGAATTTTTTATGCAGATTTATAAAGCTTTAAATTTTGTTCACAATTTAATTGTGATTTTTCATTTAATTTCAATTGTTAATTAATTATTACAAACCTGGTTAATTGAAAACTTTGAATTTCATCAACGTTAATTATTAAGGGTACAAGGAACCTACCCAGAAAATTTTGAAAATTTTGAAAATGATTAACTATTTTTAATTGCTAATTAAGTAAACTGAATTTTGCATATACCAGGTTTATACTCTAAACTGAGGTTTAGCTTCTCTGTGCTTTACAATATAAAGCAATTTTTCAACCCTTAATTAATATTCTAAGGGTAATTAATAAAACTTCCAAACTTACGGCAAAAGTTGCGCATTGAACCTACATTTAAATAAATTTAATTTCCCGTAGCTGCCATAACAAGTAGAATCAGTACACAAATTTTAACTTTAACCTTAAATATCTCAAAACTAGACTTGTGTGCTATACGAGGTTGTCGCTTGGAGGTGACGATATAGTTAACAAAATAATAAGTACATACATAAAAATTTATAAGGGTAAAATAAGGGTACTATGTATAAGAAAATAAAATGATTAGAGTACTTAAAAAAATTAAAATTTTGCTCTAATCATTCTGTTATTTTCTCTTATTTATTTTTTTAACATTTGTAAATAATACCAATTGTGTGATAATTGATAAGTGAAAAAAAATTATGTAAGGATAGTATACATAGATATAGACTAAGAAAATTGGGGAATGGGAGATATTATATGAGTTTCCGTGTAAGAAAAAATATTTGTAACTCGAGTGAGTCACACAAAAATATTAAGCTTTATATCTATCTATGATAAATGTTAAAGAAAATGATAGGAGAAACCAGCAAGGACCTTACCATGAAGAGCTTCAAAGTTTGGTGAAGATCTTGCCAGTACAGAGATAAAAAAAACTAACAACTAAACTGCAGAGGGTTTGCAAAAAGCTGTCTTTTATTAGTTTTATCCTAGCCAGTGGTTTAAACTGGCTTTTACTGGTTTAAACCTTCTAAAACTGTGTTTGTTTGTTTTTCCTTAAAATGAAGTTAAAAGGAAAAAAAAAAACTCCCATATAGATAGATTCTATGACGGCTTTAGATGATTTTAGGGACACATTATCCTAATTACTTTAGAGTTTATGATAACTTAATTAGTGTCAATAAAAAAATAATATAAATTAATTAAATATTAAATCCATCCACTAATAGCCTATAAATAAATTATAGGCTAAATGCTTTTTTCTTCTTTTTTTTTTGCAATTAGTAAATGGGTTTTATTTATTTTAAATACTTTTTAGTTCATGATTAAAAATAAATTAGCATTTTAGAAAAAAAAAAAAAAAAATTAGCTTTAAAAACCATAAATTTGCATTTATTTTATGAGAAAATCATTACTCACAATAATTTATTTGGTTACATATGATATTTTGAGCATAAAAACTTGGTTTAAACCGTCTAAAACAATAAAAACCGGGCCAGTTTAAACCAGGTTTAACCAGGTTTTAACCACCGGTTGGCTAAAACTTGCGAACCCTGCAACTAACACATGGAAGCAAGTTTTCAGCAAACTATGGACTTTCTTTGGTATGGTTTAAGGCCCTTGCTGGTCTCTCCTATCATTTTCTTTAAAATTTATCATACCTATAACAATGGTTTATTTGTCTTAATATCTCAATCTGTATATAGGGTATATTATTTTTCATTTTCTGCTATCAAATTTCTTAAATTATGAAATTTCTTTTTTCCCTACAGAATATTGCTAATTTGTTCACTCAATATAAACAACACAACGAAGATAAACAAAAACATAACGTACGTGAACGTGCTTGGCAACTTCTCTCTTCAGCTTGTCGTTACTATGATGAACAGATGGGGTTACTCAAAGTTGGGACAGATCCTGTTCAAGATTTACAACAAAAACATATTACAATATGGAAAGCTGCACTTGATATGTTGAATCCAGTTGAAAATTATGAATACTATTCTAAAATTAAATTTAATTTGGAGGAGGTAAGTCGCCTTATAATTATAGATAGAGAGCGCAGAAATGGGTGTTTTTTTGTCCCTTATAGTTTTTTTTTTTTTTTTTTTTTTTTTTATTGCAAAATAGGTGGTAAAATTGGTGATTTTTAAGAAATAGTTGATTTTTATTTATTATATTTTCATGAAAAACAACACCTATTAGTCAACTATTTTCATATTTTTTTCATGATTTGTTGGAAACGTATACATTTCTAAGGAAATTAAAAAAATAATAATAATAATAAAAAAAAAGTTTTTGTTTCTTTCAATTTTTTTTAAACTTTTTTTTCAAATTTCCTTAGAAATGTACACGATTTCAACAAATCATGAAAAAGAATATGGAAATAGTTGACAAATAGGTGAAAAATGTTGAAATAGTGGTTTTTCATGAAACAGGTAAAAATAGGTGATTTTTAGATGGGGTCAAAAGGTCACAAGTTAATGGATCGATGGAGATCTGGTTAAATAGTTAAAATAGCACCCAAAACGCAAATAGTTGAAAAAGTATTTCTGCGCTCTCTAATTATAGATAATTATATATCTGCATGCACTTGAGAAAATTTATAGTGATAATGTGAAGTTTGATTATAATACAAATGCTACGTGGGCTGGGCAGGGCTTGAAATAATTTTTCTCTCACAAAGGTGACACTTAAGCTAAATGTTCTTCTTTTTTTTTTTTTTTTTTTTTTTTTCCAAACACATGTAAAAGCATTTTTTTAAGTGTTGTTAAAAAAATCAGGGGTTCGGACCCGGACCCGGAACCGGACCCGGGTCCGGCCAAAACCCTATATTTTGGACGGGTTTTTCGGACCCGGGTCCGCGGACCCGAAAAAAAAATTAACGGGTCCGGACCCGGCTCCGCGGACCCGAGAAAAAAATTGACGGGTCCGGACCCGGCTCCGCGGACCCGAAAAAAAAATTGACGGGTCCGGACCCGGCTCCGCGGACCCGAACTTTAAAAAAAAAGGGTCCGAAAACCCGGACCCGACTTTGAAAAAAAATGACTAATGAAAAAATAAATGACATAATGTTTGATCAGAACAAACACATTAAATAAAAAAATGACTTGTGTTGTAAATCAAAATTGTGATTTTGACTATTAATATATTTTTATTACTATTGTTTGAAATATTATGTCTGACTAAAAGCTTGTGATATTAGCTATTATAGATTTGTGTGCATAGAATATGACTGACAAGCTGTTTTTAAGCAGAAATGAATAACACTTTGAGCCCTTGTCAACTTACTTTTTTATCATTTAGAATACTAGACTGATTATTACCATACCTTATTAACCATGAATTACACACCATCACGTTGATTTTGTATTTATTTTCGTTTATTTTACTTTTTGCGGTTCTATCACGTATCTGACGTCACCCTGTACCGCTGACAATCCCAGTCACCGCTCTGGTCACGTGATAAATTTAAGCCCCTCCCTCAAGTTCTTTACCCCTATCACGGCCCCATCGGTACATTGTGACGTCAGATACGTGATATAACCGCAAAAAGTAAAATACATGAAAATAAATACAAAATCAACGTGTTGGTGTCTAATTCATGGATAATAAGGTATGGTAAGTATCAGTCTAGTATTCTAAATGATAAAAAAGTAAGTTGACAAGGGCTTTAAGTGGAAACAAAAAATCAATAAAGCATATTATACTGAAAAAATATTTGTTATTCTATCTAAAAAAAATTGTGCATTATTTTTTACATTCACAATCTCAAATTATTTTTAAATTTAATTTTACAAATTCATATAATAACCTCGGACCCGGACCCGGACCCGGACCCATATGAAGATTTTGATCGGGTCCGGAGCCGGGTCCCGGACCCGAAAAAAAAATTGACGGGTCCGGACCCGGCTCCGCGGACCCGAAAAGAAATTTAAAGGGTCCGGACCCGGCTCCGCGGACCCGACAATTTTTTTTCAGGTCCCGGACCCGGGTCCGCGGACCCGATAATTTTTGTGACGGGTCCGAACCCCTGAAAAAAATAAATTATAGGTACCCTTTTCCCTTTCAAATATTTATTCCATTTATATTTTTTATGAAATTAAAAATAAACAAGAACTTTTTAAATTGGAACCATCATTTTTGTTTCACCTAAAAAAAAAAAAAAAAAAAAAAAAAGAATCAAATTTTATAAATAAAAGAAACATCAAATTAATGAACCAGTGAAAGAAAAAAGTTAATATGTTTTAAATCACATTTTAAGCTTTATATTTTCTTGCATTGGGGGGGGGGGGGACTAACAAAATTCTGAAACCCTGAAATGTTTACATCTCTAACCTTAATGAGAAAGACTAACAAAATTTAGGAATTAATTTTACTGCGTATTCTAAAAAGGACATTGTCAGTAATCAGCTAATCACTAATTAGTATAGCTATGTAAATTTCTAATTTTTTAGTTTGTTGTGTATTTTTACAATATTTTTAATTTTTGCAAGTTGTGAAATGACATCATGGCCATTTAACTTTTCCAATGCATAAGTTTACTCAACTTGTGCTCACATTATTTTTCAATTAAAAAAAAAAAAAAAAAAAAAGAAGAAGAAGAAAAAAATATATAGGCCTATATATAACCCAATATATTCATATATATAAAAAAAAGGGAAAGAAAGAAAGGAAAGGAAAAAAGGAAGGTTCACAAACTAAAAAAAAAAAAAAAAAAAAAAAAAAAAAAAAAGAGAAATTCACATATTAATTGATTCAGTGCAGTGTCTTCTTAGAATATAAACTAAAATTACTCTTTCTCTTCCTCATTTTTTTTTTAAATTTTTGTTTCTTTTCTCTCCCCCCCCCCCCCCCCCCCTTCTCACTCTTCATTGTTTAGTATACATTATTGCATGGCTAGTTTTTCCACGATGTAATTCCATGTTATTATTTATTATTTTAGACTATTGGACGACGCTACAATTACTTCATTGAAATGAACAATGCGAAAGTACATCAAGCAGAACTGGACAGTAACAGAGCAAAGTTGGAGGAATGTGTCAAGTGCTACGAAGACAAGATGAACAGCTTGAGGATTGATCAACATCCAATAACAAATTTAGTTAGGAAGCATGCTCAATTTTTTATTGAAGCAAAAAGTAAACTTCAAGAGCTCAATCAACACCTTGGACAAGACTTGAACACCATGGTTGATACTTTTGAACAGGTATGTCAAAATTGCAAACTTATGAAAATTTTTTGGAAATTTTGTGTGTGTAGTTCCCCCCCTTCCCCTCCTTATAAATGGCTCATAGTAATCTGTTTGTCATTATACCTAATTTGTCAGTCTTGGTGGTAGAATGTGAAATAATAATTAAAAAAAAAAAAAAAAAAAAAAAAAAAAAAAAAAAAAAAAGACGTAGGAAAAGTTTTTAAACCATTAATTAGGATTAGCAAAACTCAGCAGTACATGACCAGACACTGCTCAGTGATGTGCTCAAGTAAATTTCTTCTTTGATTGAAAATGTCATTATCATATGACGAAAGCTCTCAGTTATAAAAAAAACGTTTTATAATAAAATACTGTGACACGCGCGACCTCGACTTCTTCATAGAACTTCTACTGTGGTAAGGCCCTTGCTGGTAATTCTATCCTATTCTTTATTATTGATCCTAACCGTGATGGGTTTTTCCTTTAATTGATTGCAATTAGGATTAGGTATGACATGACTAAAAATATAGTGAAAAGAATTCCGTAGTTTGGTGAAAATCTTAAAAAAAAAAAAAATAATAATAATAAAAAAAAAAAAAAAAAAAAAAACAGCCTTTGCACTATAAACTCTTTCAAGAAATGGAGTGTTTTATGCCTTTTTCAGTACTGAATTACAGACCCAGAGAGAAACTGAATGATAATGCATCTGCAAGGAATGGGGGGGGGGGGGGGGGGGGGGGGGGGCTCACTAGCAGCTGTGATGTCACACATTCCGGTAACAGCAATGTTAACCTTATATTGGCAAAACAATTCACGAGACGAGACGTCACAGCACCCTATAGTGAACCTATCTTTATTACAATATCTTGTGCACGGACAAGAGCCAAAGGCATATTATATAACATGCTCTGTTTCTTGTTTCTGTACTACAAAAAGCTATCCAATGTATCTTTATTCCCTAACATTTCCGTATGGGCCAATGTCCTGTGTATATGCTTGCTGTTACTAGGGTAGGGGCATAATTTGTTAAACAATTAAGTGGACATCTATACAAGATGGGCTAGTTTTTCATCTTTGTGTACAAGCAAGATTTTCACAGAACTAAAATGGGACTCTGATGTCCCTTATACTGTGTGCTATTTCATATCCCTTTCTATCAAATTTATCGTAAATTCACGATATTATATACCTACCATGTATGTATTAAGGGTTGTATCTATAGCTGACTTGTATCTCAAAACTTTGAAAAAAAAAAAAACTTGCAAACTTTATGATGCCATTTGAAAGTTTATAGTAACAGCAACATAAAATTTTCAGAACCTGTAATCATCAGATAAGAGAGAAAATAATTATTGAAATTAACATGGGCTCTTATGGGACTAAAACTTAAAAAAAATAGGTATATAATTTGAAATTTAGCATGGTGACCCCCCAATTTTTTTTTTTTTTTTTTTTAAAGTTTTGAAAATATATTATCCTAATGTTTCACTGCAAAATTTCAAAAATTTCTTTCTTTACGACTTTTTAGTCAAATCCCCCAGTACCTGATTTCCTACCTTAAAATGTTTTGCCTATATGCTATGAACACAGGAGATAGAGAAAAAGTGGCAGACGTACCAAGAGAGCAACAACAAAATGCTTGAGCTGTTCTCCAATGAAGACAAGCGCACAGTGATGCTGGCTTACAACACTATGAAGACACAGTTCACAACCAACATGCAGAGACAAATGAGCGCTGCAGTAAATACCAAAGACCCCAGCCTGCTGTATCAAGAATATCAGAAGCAGAAAGCCACTTGTATTGCAACTTTCAGAAACTTAACTCAAGAGAATAGTGAGGAGAATAGGCAAGAATATCTTCACAAATTAGAAAATGTAAGTGGAAATTTTCAATATAATCAAAATCTCAAGTTAAATTCCTTCAAAAGTATACATTACATTTACATACATACCTGTCAACATTAATTAAAATAGAACCATTTCAAAACGCTATATTAACATGCATAACTTTATGGTTAAAGCCATTGTTTATCATTATTAGTATTATTATATATTTTTTATCATTTAGCTCAAGGTTTCAAAAAACTTTTTTTTTCTTTTTTTTTTAAGCCTGCGGTTGTGGTTTTTATTGGGTTTTATTAAAAAAAAACTTGTGGGTTTTATTATTTTTTTAAAAAAAAGATTAAAACCAATGTTAATTGGTTAATACCTATTAATTATGTTTCAAATCATAATTTAAACTTTATTTATTTCTTCAGAAATAGCAATTTTTTTTATAGGCCTATATTTAAAAAAAAAAACAGGTGGGTTTTTTAGTTGTTTTTTTAAGTGGGTAACCCCCCCCCCCCCAATTTGGGGGGGGGGGGCTGGTCAAATTCCGAAACCCTGCTATAGCTTGATACCATCTAAAGATCCATGAATTAGACATCTTTAGCTTGTCTTGCGTAATACTTATGAATTTCATCATTATACCTATACAATTTCAAAATCATTTGTTATTAAGTTATGGATTACATGGTAATTATCAAGCTAGTATTCTGGGCTTTTTTTAGTGTTGTAGCTTGTCTAAAATATAACAAGAAAACTTACAAACTTTTTATGATACCAATTGAAAGTTAATACAGCAATAAAAACATTTTCAAACCCCATATGACCATTAGATAAGAGTGAAAATAATCACTGAAATTAACATTGGGCTTTTATGAATTTAAATCTTGCATAAAGTCCCATTTTTTTTTTTTTTTTTTTTTTTTTTTTTTTTACATTTTGAAAGATACCTTAATATTCTAATGTAACATAAATAGGCAAAATTTAATTTTCTTTTTATCGTTATAACTTTTTTCACATCTTGCAGTATTTATAGCTGATTTCCCACTGTAACTTACATTTGTATTGACTATATAGGAATGAACTGTTTTGAAGCCAAACTAAAGTATAGCCTATACTATAAATTTCCCAAGTATTCCAGCCCCATAAGAATTTTCTGAATTTTTTTTCATAATTGTTGAGAGGTCACGATTGCCATTTAAATTCATGTTATTTTAGTGAGGTTTTCAACAATACAGAAATTATTCTGATTGGTATATAGGGACTTTACAACTAACTAAGCGATTTTGCTCACATCTGCTTCCGTTTTCTACTTACTACTCGTGTGCAGTGCGTCAAAACGGAAGCGGATGTGAGCAAAATTACTTATAGTCAGCCTCAAAACAGTTGTTCCTTTATCAGTTGATTAAAAAAAAAAAAAAAAAGTAGGGGGGGGGGGGGGGAAGAGATGTTCTTTAACAAAAATTATGATAATTATTTTTATTATTTCAGGACATACGAACATCTTATGAAGAAATAGAAGAGACCTATGCTAAAAATGTGAGGGATTTGCGAGTAAAAGAAGAAAAATTAAAAAAGAATGCATTAAGTAAGTTAACTTTATTTTTATTATTATAATGATGCAACTAAGAGGATAGAGGGAAACCAACACTAACTTAAAGCATTACCCATAATTCAAACTAATTGTGTCAAAAGATTTGAGAATCTTGCTATAGGACAGACACTATCTGAATGAAAACAGTATAGAGGCCTATAATATAGGCACATATTATGTGCCTTTTTCAGTTCTTACAGATGTAGGAGAATAACCATGAATCCTAGCAAGATTTGCACACAACTATGGTCCACACTTCAATTGGCAATGCTTGGATATTGTCCCCTGCAGTTTCTTTTATTATATATCGACCTAACCGTTTGTTATTTTCCTTGATTTTGTTTATTGTTGTGTCATTCTTTTACTGACTTTTTTTTTCTTCTTTTCTCTCTCTCTTTTTTTTTTCCTCCAGAAACGTACGCCATTGGCATTGACCTGGGTACAACCAATTGCTGTGCCGCAGTGTACAGAGCTGGTAATGTCAAGATCATCTTTAATTCCATTGAGAAAACCACAACACCAAGCGTCGTATGTTTCAAGGACAAAGAGACTGTGTTTGGAGAAACTGCAGTCAGGGCAGGAGTAGTCTACCCTGAGAACTGTATTTCAGGTATACTATACATAATAACAAAATAACCAAAGCTGGGGTGAATTTTTGCCTTTCTTTGACAGTGACATATCGACACTATTAAAATGGTAGTTCTATTGAAGTATCAAAATTATTGTAAATTATTTTTAACAATAAATAGCAAACACATTTTATACACAACATTAATCGGGCACAGACACCCTGGCTTTTTAGAATCTATACTAGGTACAAAAACAATTTAACAAGTTTTGTTAAAATCTGATGTGACTATTCCTTGCAATTTAAATATTAAATTAAAGTTCGATTGTTGCTTGGCCAAGCAACAATCAGCTGACTTTTATACTTTGATTCATGTAAGGTTTTAGCTTCAATCAGCACTCAGCCACATTTTATGGTCAAAATGATAAACAGGATTACCTTAATTGTATGCAGCGGCAATACCTGTTAATGTAATTTTGGCCACCAATAGTGACCAAATAGCGTGAGACGGTTCTGAAGATACTTGAAGCAGAGTATATAAGGGGGCGTGGCAAAATTCGCATTAATTTTTAATTAAAAGGAAGAGGCGCACCGGCTCCAAACGACATTTACCGGTACAATTATTTTCATAAATAGTAGTAAATAGTGGATTATATAAACACAACTTCAAAGATTTTAGTGTCTGTGCTCCGCCTTTAAGGTCAATAAAATTTGGTTTATATCAAGGGTATGTAGCATTTTGGCAATTTCTGCAATCTCCTCAGTTGCAATTTTGATACTTTGTGCAATCTTCGCCACGCCAACTTATGGCACACCTGTGCAGGCTAAGTGTATAAAGATGATTCAATAGAGGGGAGGGCGGAGAATGCAGATGTACCAAAATTGCTACTGCGGAGTTTGCAGTAATACCAAAATGCCGTAAATATCCTATATATATGCAGGTGTAGAGAGTGGAAAAATTCAGCGCTCTTACTTGTCAGTTTTGAACCCCATTTGTTTAAAACGGGTATCTCCTTTCACATAACCTTTCAGCCACAGATTGCATTGTTGATTATATCATCTGTTGTGGGTATCTGAAATGCAGATCTTTGCAATTTATTGAAAATTATGTTCCAGAAATGAAGTGTATTATTGGACGTAGATTTGATGATCCGGTGGTACAGGCTAAAACAAAGAAGTGGCCTTTTAAAGTTACTAAGTCGTCGCAACAAATGCCTGTTGTACAAGTCACCAATGGCTCAAAATCAAGGTAAGAATAATATAATTTTCTTTTTAATTATTTGTTTATATTAACATATATTCTGTTTTGTAAAATAAATGTGGTTTTGATATATCAAATCTGGGGGAAATTAATTATGATGTTAAGGGAGTAGGGTAGGGTACCGATGTTGGCCATTAGACTCAAACTTTTCTCGCCAAAAAAAATCTGAAATTTTGAACAATACTTCAGCTTAAAAAAATTTCAAATATATAAAAATTTTGGGGGGTCACCGTACAAATTTATTTTGTATGATTTTTTGAAAATTTAAGCTCATAAGGCCCAATGTTAATTTCAATAATTTTTTTCTTTTTTTTTTCGGGACAGTCAAACATCTTGAAATTTTTATCACGGCTAGGTGCGACCCTTCACAATGACACCAAATTTAGACTCAAAGCACTTCTAGTTTTTGACATGTAAGGTTGGAACCCTCTTAATATATATAACCTGCTGAATAATTTTTCTTCTGTTTTCTTTTGTAGCTACAAGCCTGAGGAGATCAGTGCACTGGTCCTGGGAGAGATGAAGCGCATCGCTGAGGTGTACCTGGGCTCCAAGGTACATGACGCTGTCGTCACAATCCCTGCTTACTTCAATGAACCGCAGAGAGAGGCCACCAAGGCAGCGTGTGTGCTGGCAGGACTCAACGTGCTGCGTATCATCAACGAACCAACAGCAGCAGCCATTGCCTTTGGATTGCAGTGCAAGGTGGGTAAAATAGGAGTGGAAAAAAAAAGTTTTCTATTTTTATTATTTTTTTTTTTATATAGGGATATATTTACGTTTATATATCAAGTCTTCCGGATAGAAATGTCGTTGTAGAGTTTTTTTGTGAAGCGACCTTGAATCTTACCTGTTCTTTTCATAGAGCTCATAGTCGCATGACAAAAAAACTCTACTACGACATTTCTATTTGGAAGAACTGATATACAGTATAGGCCTATATATTTTTTTATTTTATTATTATTATTATTATTTTGGAATGATTTTGAGGTACAGTACTGTATAAAATACTTACATTAATATTTTTTTCTTTACAGTATAGTTGAAGCCTATTGAAACAGGAACTTGTAATTCATACTTATTTATTAAATTACTTGAAATTAATTTAAGGAAAAAACCATCGCGGTTAGGATCAATGATTAAGAAAAGGATAGAAAAACCAGCAAGGGCCTTACCACAGTAGAAGTTCTATGGAGAGGTCGAGGTCTTGCATGGCACAGTATAATGTTATAAAAGTTTCTTTATAACTTGAGAGCTTTCGTCATATGATAATGACATTATCAATCAAAGGAGAAAATTACTTGAGCAGTGTCTTGTCTTGTACTGTGCAGTACAAGACAAGACACTGCTCAGTGATGTGCTCAAGTAATTTTCTCCTTTGATTGATAATGTCATTATCATATGACGAAAGCTCTCAGTTATAAAGAAACTTTTATAACATTATACTGTGCCATGCAAGACCTCGACCTCTCCATAGAACTTCTACTGTGGTAAGGCCCTTGCTGGTTTTTCTATCCTTTTCTTTATTACTTGAAATTAAGAAGAAGAAGAAGAAAAAAAAAAAAAAAAAAAAAAAAAAAAAAGAATCAGAAAATATGGCTCATAGAATATAATTTATTATTATTATAATAGTACCGCTACTAAAATATGTAGTTCTTCTTAAGGTAGAATGAAAGAACTTCCCTTTACATAATAGTTCCCTTAAAATGAACAATTTCTTTTGTCACTTCTATATACTCGTGAATGAGAAGTGAAAAGGAGGCCTTGGAATTTGAAAATTCCAAATTGGGAGTGAAAATTTTGTAATAGTCATTCACTTTCAAAAAGAATGAGATCAATGTGGTTTCTGTTTAAAGCCATAGACCACATAAAACAAAATGTGGTTTTTAATGAATAAACACGAAATGAAATCTTCAAAACTGATGACAATTTTTACCAGAATGTTAATGTAGCCTCATGAGAGAGCTTAAAAAAAACTGAAGTATGCAATTTGCGTGAACATTCATGTTTATGACGTCAGAAACATGCAAAAATTAGTATGAAAATGTTGTGCGGGTTGCATAAATTGAATACTCTGATCACTGCTATGGGGCTACTTTTGAATTTTGAGACAAAAACTAATGTTATTTATGTAAATCCCATCACGTGTTTTGTGATATAAATGCTTATGTTTTTCTCTGGTCTATTCCTTTAAAGTACAATATGAAAGTTAGTATAGGGGGCTTGAATTGTTTTAAATTTAATAATAATTAGTATAATTACAATGCATTATAAATGTTTTTTTTTTATTTTTTTTTATTATTTTTTTTTTTATTGCCAATAAAATGTATATTTTTATTATTTGTTTCAGTCTGAAGAGTCGCGTACCATTCTTGTGTATGACTTTGGAGGAGGCACTTGTGACATCTCCATTGTAGAAGTGAAAGGTGAGAAATTTACAGTAAAAGCTTCTAAAGGAGACAATCAACTGGGAGGAGAAGATTTTGATGACCTTCTTACAGATCACGTTACCAAAATCATTCAACAAAAATACAATGTTGTGGTTGATACTAAAGACAGACGTCGTTTACGTCATAATTGTGAACGGGTCAAAAGAAACTTGAGTGAAATGTCTAATTATAGACTTCAGATTGAGAAATTCACCACTTCAAAAGTGGACGTCGACGTATTGATTACGCGAGAAGAATTTGAAAATGTCAACGAGGATTTGTTTGAACGAGTACTGACTCCAGTTGAAGAATGTTTGGATGAAGCCAAGTGCAGTAAAGAGAAGATTGATGAGGTAGTCTTGGTTGGTGGCACCTCAAGAATGCCTAAAATTAGACAAAAATTGAGAGAGTTCTTCAATGGTAAGAAAATGAACGTTAATATTAATCCTGATGAAGCAATTGCTTATGGAGCTGCAGTGCAAGCAGCCATATGTACTGGAGAGTACAAAGGAGAGATTGAAATCTCTGATATCACTCCAATTTCTTTGGGAGTCGGTACTTATCCAGACCATATGAGCATAGTTGTTAAAAAGAATTCAAAAATACCATGTTCAGAAACAAGCTGTTATGTGACGGTGGAAAATTATCAAACATCATTAAAATTTCGACTTTACCAGGGTGAATGTAAAGAAGATAGACATAAAAACACAAAGATTGGAGAATTCACTCTCACTGGTCTCACCCCTGCTCCTGCTCGTCAAACTGAAGCTAACTTGACTTTCACCATTGATGCCGACGGCATACTTCACGTAGAAGCTGTGGAAGTTGGTAAAGAAAATAATAAGAACGCCATCACCATTAAAAAAAGTGTATTGTAAACTAAATCTAAAATTCATTTATTGGCCAAAGCCTTTATATACCCCTTAAATTCTATTTTTAATTTTATGGATTTATTTGTCGTATATGTTTTTGCATGTTCCTAATGCGTT
This sequence comes from Ecdyonurus torrentis, assembly GCA_949318235.1. Lineage (NCBI taxonomy): Eukaryota > Metazoa > Arthropoda > Insecta > Ephemeroptera > Heptageniidae > Ecdyonurus > Ecdyonurus torrentis. The sequence goes on from OX439135.1 coordinate 17,726,326, forward strand.
GAAAGATTTCAAACTTGAGCCTGCCATATGTTGAAAATTTTCAACTTGATCTCAATGCGTTGGGATTAAGTTTACTATGCTCCCAACGAGAATTTTGCATTACAATGCTTCATACGTGGTCCCTACGCGTTTGGACTTCCGACTCAAGTTTGCTTCTGGAAGCTAACATATATAATTACAAGTTAAAATGCGTGATCAATTTTTTGTATTGGTTTGTACTTTTAATATACACCATTTTAAAAAATTGCTGTAAATTAATAAATGAGGAAGGTGAATTGAAATTTTGTTGTGGAGTTTGTGATATTTTTTGAACGAGCTTTAAAAAATTTTGAGGCGCTATTTTGTCTTAGGACAATTGGAGCATGCGAAGTATTTTTAATCAATTTTTGAAAATTGGCTTAGAAAGCCTGTGACGTCATCAGTCCACTTTTTTATCGGCATATACTAATTGTTCGAGGTTCAGTAACCATGCAGTTTATTGAAATCAGCTCGTTCTCAGGATGTCAAAAAACTGGCTACTGAACCTTCTACATTGAGTCAATACTTCCCAAAATAAATGCCCGATTGATGACGTCACAGGCTTTTTAGGTCGATTTTCAAAAATTAATTAAAAATACTTCCCATGCTTTAATCGTTCTAAGAAAAAAATACCGCCTCAAAAATTTTTAACGCTCTTTTCAAAAATGTCATAAAAAGTGGGGGTTAAAAAAAATTCACCTTCCTCATTGAGAAAAATAATAACAAAAATTGTGTCCACAAAAATCCAGTCTGCATGGATTTATTGTAACTATATTATTAATATTATTAAAACTTATAAATTTGTTTGCATGAAATCAAATTTCTTAAAACTTTTCTCAAGGATCTATGTAATTTTTTCTTGTAATTCAATGTTGATCGCCTCTCCACTCTATCGTGACTTTGATTGCCATTCATTCTATGGCTTAAAACACGTAAAATAGGTGTATGTCTAGTATTTCTTATATTAATAAATACATCTAAAATCGGTGAAGTAGTTTGCTTAAAAATTGCAAAAAAAAAAAAAAAAAAAAAAAAAAAGGGGGGGGGGGTTTGTTCCCCCATAAGCGTACATAATGTTAAATTGGGGTACCGTTAGCTTTTCCCCTACATTCCCCCGTGCCCTAAAGCGATATGCTTCATTAAGCACAGACACAGATTTTGATGGAATATGTATGTGCATATCAGCCTGTCATTGAATTATGAATGCCTTTCACTTATCTTAAACAAAATGTTTAAAATATTATACATACAATATAATATTTCAAACACAAAATTAACTTGTTTTTAATTATTCCTAATAATTTTTTTATGTTTTAGTCTCATTTTCTACTCAATGGATTTTCTATACTCGGTGTTAAAAAAAAATTCTATCAACTCTCTAGTTCCATTTATAACAGCACTAGCTTGAGTGCCAAATTAAATAAGAAAAAAAAAAGAAAAAAAAAAGTCTTGCAATATGCTAAAGAATAGGAAATGAGGTCCTAAGATTTTACTTAACTAGTACGCTCTTTTATTATTTTTATTTTAATATCTATTATACAGAATACTTTTCAATTATAAAGCTTATGAAACATAAAAATCAAATTAAGTATGAAATGTAAGCAAAACTTAAAGGCGTAGAACACCTTTAACAAAAAAGTTGCGTAATATCCTAACAAACCTGAAAATCAACGTTGATTTGGCCGGAGTCATTTATTTCTAATTTATTTTCCAGGTCACTGACGTTACAGCTCGCTTGTTTTACGTGCGCGTAAACTTTTTTGTTCAAGGTGTTCTACGCCTTTAATGAAATGTTATTATGTTTTTGCTGTATAATATGTTTTTATTATTTTTATTATTATTGCTGTCTAATAAGGTGTATTTTGCTTGTTGGTTTATCTTTTTGTATAACGTGCAATTGCATATGTCACAATATATCCCCCCCCCCTCCTATTTACTATAGATCAAAACGCTGGAATAAGAAACATGAATACTGCATATCTTTTTGCTGATTTCTTAAAGGTGCATAATATTCATTTTTTTTTTTTTTAAATAAATTTGCACATGGAAATAATTATTTTTATAACATGTAAAAAATATGTAAAACAATATGCTACATATTTAACAATTTGCTGTGCAAAGTCAAAACAAATATATATTTTATGTAAATGCACCTTTTATACATAAATATAAAACAGACCTATTATTATAGGTAATTGATTTTATGATGAATATAATTTAATTTAATTCTGTGGAAGCAAATTGTGTATCTCTTTTTATTGTCACGAGGAAGCAACATGTGTAACGCTCATTTACTGAATTTAATGTAGATGGCGCTTGACTTACACACAACTTTGTTTTTGTCATGCCTAAAAACGAGACACATATTTCATTTCTGCTGACGAAAAATAATAATAATAATAAAATAAAAAATAATAACAGGAGTTACACAATTTGCTTCTTGTGAAAAAAAAAAAAAAAAAAAAAAAAGTTACACACATTGCCCAATTACTACAACATCGATATGCTTAGAAAATTTAAAGAAGAAGGAAAAATAATATAAGTGAGTGTTCAACTTTTTTTTTTTTTTTTTTTTTGTATATATTTTTTCAGCAACAATTATTATGCAATTGTGAATTAATAGATTAATTGATACTTAAAATTTTGTTGTGGCTTTTGTAGTTACGTGTTATGGGAGTAGAAATTAAAAAATATAAGGAAAAAAATAATATAAAATATAATAAAAAAATATAATATAAGGAAATTTGAAGGAAAAAAAATTAAAATAAAAAGAAAGAAGAATGGGGGGGGGGGGGGGGCGGGGGGGAATGAGGCATTACAAAATGCATTTAATACAATTAGAAAAATATATATATATATCGTCGCTGTGGCGGCTAAAGTGCCGATCTGCAAAATCAACAAAGGTCATTTTTCTATGTTTTTGTATTGGTAATGAGTAATGAGACTTGTTGATTTTGCAGATCGGCACTTTAGCCGCCACAGCGACGATATGCAAGCTAATAAACAGTCTTCATATGTATTTTTTTTTATATTTAAATATATTTTATGATTATATTTAATACCATCATTTAATGTATCAGTAGTTATCTTTTGTAGTGTATAATAATAATAATTAAATATTGTGGTATTCTATCTCAAAAATATGATTAGCAATCTGTTTTTTATAAAATTTATTCTCAGTTTTGAATTGTTATTAGGTTAGGCTATTTTTTTATATTATTATTTTGAATTAAGTTTATAAAGGAGGAAAAAAGGTATTTCTAAAGGAGATCATTTGAAAAACTTATTGCTTTTAATACTAAACTCCTTATACTATATGCCATTGATGGCCTTTTATATTAATTAAGAATATTATAATAAAAATTGTATTTGAATAAAAATTTGTGAATTTGATTTATTATTTGTCCTTATACCATTAGTACATAATATACAGTACATATTTAATTTTTTTATTATCTATATTTATTTTTATTTTTAAAATAGAAAATTTATTAAAAATATATATTTTGAGTTAATTGCCTTTTTTTTTCATGTCTAGTAAAGTCACTTATTTTGAAAAATTAACCTTAATTACAACACCTATGTAAAAAAACTTTAAAATTAATTTTGTAAAATATGGCCAATGACAGAAAATAAAATGCAAAAATAATCATTTTTCTGGTATATATATATAATTATATTCTTTCCTAATTAAAAAAAGAAAAAGATTAAAATATTATTCAAAAAAAAAAAAAAAAAAAAAAAAAAAAAAGCTCTAGAATTAAGTTGAACTAAAAATATAAAATAAATAAACTTTTGATTTGAAGATGTGAAGATGTGAAAGAGAAGTCAATACGACTACAAAATGTTCTACCCCTTAAAATTAAGAAAGTAGGCAACCATAGTTTCATATCTGTACTGCAGGTAACCCACCATTCCAGGCGATGCAAAATTCAGTTAATTGAATGTGCAATTAAGTATGAAATAAGAGTTAAAATTAAAAATTAACCCTCATTCTGTGATCTCAAATGCTTTCATTTAATCAACTAATAAAATTCATATTTTAGTGTTTTTATTTTCTCTTTTAACTTCTTCATTTAGGGGTAGTTTGGGGATTTGACTGCGGATATATGATCAGCAGATCTAGGGCTTTCCAAAAATATGCAAATTATTGAGTATCGCAACTCAAGCCTTTAAGGTCACAAAAAGAAGAAAGGTTGTTTTCATGACCTTGAAAAGTCAGGACGCGGATCATAATAATTTGCATATTTTTAGAAAGTCCTCTACGTGCAGATCACAGAACAGGGGTCAAATCCCCAAACTATACCCCTAAAGTAAGAAGTTATTTAGGAAAAACAAAAACGTAAAATACGAATTTTAGTAGCCGATTTGACAGCCGAGACCTTTTAGATAACGGAATGAGGGTTAATTTTTAATTTCAACTCTTACTTTAGACTTTATTGCACATTCAATTAATTAAATTTTTATCGCCTAGCAAGCTAGGCCACCTGCAGTACAGATAAGAAACTATGGTTGCCTACTTTCTTACTTTTACTTTTTTTTTTTTTTTTTTTTTTTTTTTTTTTTTTTTTTTTTTTTAGATTTTTACTTCTTTTATTTTATGAAATATATAATATTTTTTTAATATTATTCAACTATTAAATGTATCATATTTGTTTTAACGTAATATTTGTTCAAATTTTAATGAATAATTATTATTATATTTAATTCTATTAAAAAAAAATTGTTACATACCATTTATAGAAACAATAATAATTTTGTAATACACTTTCTGCCATCAACAATATTCTCAAAATTAATTTCAAAATTTTAATTAATTTCTAAAAATCAGGAACTTTAATCGACATAAAAAAAGAAGCAATATTATACTTTTAATATATAGGAATAAGCTCAAAAGATTGAAATTTATATCTTATTGCATTCTAATTTAACAACAATAAATAAAACCTAAAAGCCTTTAGTATTTAAAGCCCTTGTCAACTTACTTTTTTTATCATTTAGAATATACTAGATTGATAATTACGATAACTTATTATCCATGAATTAGACACCACCACGTTGATTTTGTATTTATTTTCATTTTTGACTGTTACATCACGTATCTGACGTCACAATGTACCGCCGCTAAACACAGTCACCGCTCTGGTCACGTGATAAATTTAAACCCCTTCCTTAAGTTCTTTACCCCTATCACGGCTCCATTGGTTCATTGTGACATCAGATACGTGATATAAGTCAAAATGAAAATAAATTCAAAATCAACGTGTTGGTGTCTAATTCATGGATAATAAGGTATGGTAATTATCAATCTAGTATTCTAAATGATAAAAAAGTAAGTTGACAAGGGCTTTAAATATTATGAAGGTATAAAACAGGACAATAAATACTAATAAATAAAATAATAAATTTATTTAATTGAATGATCAATTTTTATTATATTATTCTTAATTAATACAAGGCACAATATGGCCATTTAATGACACACTTACAGTAGTTTAGTAATAAAAGCAATTAAACATTTTTATTTCTTTTACATCATCTCCTTTGACAATATACCTTTTTTTTTTTTTTTTTTTTTTTTTTTTTTTGCTAGTTTAAGTATTTTTCTTCTCTGAAATTTTCAATTTCTTAGAGTATATGCAAGAAAAAATAAAGCAATGACAAAAAACAATAATACATACATTTTATTATAATTAAGTTGCTAATAAAGAGCTATATAGAAAGAGTAATTTTTTTTCTTTTCATTTTTGTTGTAGTTGAAAGATACCACTCTTTAAGTAGATATGAGCACATAATATTTTAAGCATTTTAGCAAAACATTAAAAAAAAAAAAAGGATTACTTATATAGATTTAAGCTTGCGCTTTGACGCCATAATGGAGCAGTAATAAAACATTGCCAGAGTGCAAAAAAGTTTTATTATTAATTTTTTATTTTTAGAAATAAAATACAATAGTAAATATTACTTTTATATCTTATATTATAAACTTTGTTTTTCACAGGTCTGTTTTATGTAACACCAAGAAAAAAAAAATACTGAAGCATATTAATTTACTTATTAAAAAGACCAGAATATTCTATACTGAATAAGCATATGGTACTATTGTTAAATTTGAAATTTAGTAGAATTCAAAAACAGAAATAAAAATATTTTGTATGGGTAATAGCATGCAGTTTCATGCATTCAGATTGGCATACAACACGTACAAATATTATTTTCTTTTTCTTTCAATACAGCATAATTAATTTTTCATTCTTTCAATAAGGTTTCTTTTTTCAAACACACATTATTACAAAACAAATAGTTATAGAAAATTCATAATATATCACTCTTGCTGTCTCAATTCTTATATATTGTTGCTTTTTTAATGAGTATGGGAGGCTAAACAGTATTTTATACCCCCCCCCCCTAATTATATTTTACTGAAACCTCACAAATCCAAATCTTAATATATTATGTAAGGTATAAAAATGAATCACCTGGCAATTATATTGAAATATTTAGGATTAAAAGGCCATGCATATTATATCAAAGCCATTTTTTTGTTTCTCAATATAATCAAGAATTAAAAATAATATTTAAGGGCAATAAGGTGAGGGAGTGAGACAGAAATTGTGTTTGTAAAACCTATATCCTGTTGCTTCAAAAAAAAAAAAAAAAGAAAAAAAATTAAGAAAGTTTTTTTTTTTCATGCACAATAAAACAAATGGTAACACCCATTATTATATAGTTGAATGGAAGATCATACATGCTACAAAACATTAAACATTACACTGAAAAAACATATTTATAATTAAATGTGCAGACAATAAATACTTAATATAAAAATTATAAAGTTTTCCTAATTATAATTGTATTTTGTGTTATAAAAATGCAGTTTTCTTCTTAAATATAATTTATATAATTGGTATAATAAAATATAGGTATAATTATAATAATAAAATATTTAGATACATATTTTGATAGATTAAAAAACATCAGTCAAATCATCTTTTTGTTACCCTATATTTAATAGTTTTAAGTTTAGCATATTGTTTCTAAACAATATTTTTGTATCAAGCTTAATTGCAGGATAAAACTAAATTATATTAAGAGTACATAAACAAATAAGAGTAAATTATGAATACAATAAAACATATTTTTAGTTACAATTAAGTAAAGATATGTATAATGGATAATATAAAAAGTCAATAATAATACTTGTAAAATTAAAAAGCAAAAATTAGAAAAAAAAAAAAAAAAAAAAAAAAAGTTAGAAATATGGTAGCATAAAATTTTTATTATTTTTTCTTTTTAATTTGGTTAAGATTTAAATTTTTATGTATTATGTATGCTTAGAGCAAACTATAAAATATATTATAAAAAAAAAAAAAAGAAAAAAAAAGTTTTAAGTTAAATTGAGACAAAAATTAAAGAGGAGAAACTATACAATTCAATTAAAAATGAAAACAGAATTCGTCTCCTATATCACACACAGTACAAATAAGATATTTATTTAAATATTTAATTCTATTGATAGTATTAATATTAATGTAATGATATATTCACTCAGCATCAGCCAGCAAATAATTATTTAGTCATTTTTTTTTAATTATATAAAGAATTAAATTTATTTTAAGAGTACATAATTATAAATATAACAAAATTAAGCCATTATGCAGCATATAAAAGGAATAAGTGATATTTTCATTTTGCTTCATTATTATTCCTATTTTTATTATATGGGCTTGTGAGGCCAATTCTTATCATATTATTTTGTAAAATCTAGCTAAGTACAATTAAAAATAAAATACAATAATATATTATTATGAAGTGTTAAACTTATAATTTTATAAAACTTCTTTGTCCTAAAACTGATGACGTAGGTTGCTGAAATATAATACGTATAATGAAATTTCTCATCACATTTTACTTTACAAAATAGATTTAGTAATAGTGAGTGATTTTTCAGTAGCTTCATTGCCAATTTCTTTTGCAGTTACATGTAAAATTCCATCTTCATCGATGTTAAATGTAACTGCAAACTTAACTGCACCCTGAGGTGCACGTGTTATGCCTTCAAGTAAAAACCCTCCAATTTCAGTATTTTGATGATAATCAGCAATGCAATCTCCTTGGTATACACTAATGTGAACATGAGGTGTATTATCTATAGGGTTACTGTAACTCATTTTAGTATTAGTAATTGGAATTTTAGAATTTTTTGGTACTATAACACTTAAGGATCCACAAGATACAGCAACACCCAGAGAAAGTGGAGTGATTTCTGCAATTTCAATGTCTCCTTTGTACTCTCCAGTACATATGGCTGCTTGCACTGCAGCTCCATAAGCAATTGCTTCATCAGGATTAATATTAACGTTCATTTTCTTACCATTGAAGAACTCTCTCAATTTTTGTCTAATTTTAGGCATTCTTGAGGTACCACCCACCATGACTACCTCATCAATCTTCTCTTTACTGTAATTGGCTTCATCCAGACATTCTTTAACTGGAGTCAGTACTCGTTCAAATAAATCCTCGTTGACATTTTCAAAATTTTCTCGCGTAATCAATACGTCGACGTCTACTTTTGAGGTGGTGAATTTCTCAATCTGAAGTCTATATTTGAACTTTTCACTCAAGTTTCTCTTCACACGTTCACAATTATGACGTAAACGACGTCTATCTTGAGTGTCAACCACAACATTGTATTTTTCTTGAATGATTTTGGTAACGTGATCTGTGAGAAGATCATCGAAATCTTCTCCCCCCAGTTGATTGTCTCCTTTAGAAGCTTTTACTGTAAATTTCTCACCTTTCACTTCTACAATGGAGATGTCACAAGTGCCTCCTCCAAAGTCAAACAGAAGAAGGGTGCGCGACTCTTCAGACTGAAACAAATAATAAAAATATGCACCATAAGTATATATAAAAAAGAGCTTACTTTATTCAAAATAAATTAATGCTAATACAATTAAATTAAAAAAAAAAAAAGTCCAATCCCCAGGGATAGTTTTAATCAAAAACATTCACCACAAGGTAAAATTATTGGTATTTAATTATTTAAAGTTATTTTTCCAATAGAATACTTTAAATTTCATAATTGTAGATATGTTTTTATACTTTTTTATCTTGTCAAAAAAAAAAAAAAAAAAAAAAAAAAAAAAAAAAAAAAAAAAAAAAAAAACTTGACCATGACAAACATTGCTGAATATCGTCCATAGTCGTATTCTGACTTGAATTCTATTATTCTTTTGCAATCTAAGTTCCTGTGCGACATATTTTTTAACTTCAGAATTTTTTTTTATGCTTCTCAGTAATTTTTATGAGCTAAAATTAAAATCGCCTTTAGTCGTCATGCCGATTTAAATTTGCAAATCGTCAAAGTAATCGGCCGAAATCGCCTGTACTCGTGCGATCTAATTTACTTGTAATGTGGCAGGTGAAAGATATACCTGTTAGAAGGTGTTTATATAGATCTCTATAAACATTTAAAAACTACATACGTAAAAAAGTTAAATAATACAGAAATCGCCGATAGTCGTCCACAGTCGTATGCCCTACCTACCAAACTCATTTTAATGAGAATTGCAGTTTAATTTATAGTGCGACATAATTTTTTTTTCTCAAATAATATTTTTAAATACATTCAAGCCACTTTCTAACTTAAATTATTAAAATCGCCTATGGTAGGCATGCCGACTTAATAATTGTTAGTCGAATTTTTAGTCGCCTAAAGTCGTCTATGCTCAACATGTAAAATTTACATACTATGCAGGTGGGAGGACCAAATTTATCTCTTGGAAGGTTTTAATATTGATCTTTTTCTAGAATCTGATACAAATTTGAAAATCGTCTTTTTGCTGTTTTCAGTCGGAAATATGACCAAATATTAAAACTGCTTAAATTGTAATAATTGAGAAATTTTAAAAAGTAAAAAGACTTTTATGTGGTGTGTTACCTAACCATCAAAAAGAAGGATTACTCAATAATATTTACTAATTTGTAAAGTCAAAAACCGTCGGCTTGCCTACTTGCAATTTTTGAAAGTAGGCATTGATAGTCTGAAAGTCGGTGTGCTGACTGGGTACAGCAGTTTTATGTACATATTATGTACAATAATTAATACTAGGCCTATAATATGTTTCAAGAGGCTTTTTTTTAAAGCAATATACTTATTTTATTAATATTATTATTATTGTTTCCATTTTACTTACTTTGCACTGCAATCCAAAGGCAACAGCTGCCGCTGTTGGTTCGTTGATGATACGCAGCACGTTGAGTCCTGCCAGTACACACGCTGCCTTGGTGGCCTCTCTCTGCAGTTCGTTGAAGTAAGCAGGGATTGTTACGACAGCGTCATGTACCTTGGAGCCCAGGTACACCTCAGCGATGCGCTTCATCTCTCCCAGGACCAGCGCACTGATCTCCTCAGGCTTGTAGCTGTTGAGAGATGATATATATTGTTAGGTACTTCATGTATATGCAATCATATATTTTAGTATCAATAATTTTACCTTTTCTGAGAAAAGTTGGGAGTTTCGATGATTGGAAGCCCATCTTCTTCAACAACAGAGAAGCTCCATTCAGGAATCAAACTTTCAACCACAGGATCATCAAACTTTCGTCCTATAATCCGCTTGATTTCTAAAAAAAAAAAAAAAAAAAAAAAAAAGAAGCAATGGAGACGAAAGTGAAAGGGTGTCATTTTGAAGCTTTATTTGTCAGCTATAATAAATATACTTTGAAAATAAGATCACTTAAATTTGTAAAATTAGCTATTAAAACTAATTGAAAACTTTATAATTCAATTATATTTTACAGGTACAGTATTTCAGAAAAAAACAACATAGGCCTATAGTAATTTTGATTTTTATGTAAATAATTTTCATTTTTGATAAGTTTTCTCCAAAGTATAGTTTAAAAGGGCTATATATATAAGCTGATTTTTCCCCCACATACTTCTCTTTAATTACACATTTTTAAACAGAGGAAAAGAACAAAAAAAAAAAAAAAAAAAAAAAAAAAAAAGCAGATATTTATACTGACCAGAAATGCAGTGCGTAGGATCAGCAAAGCCTCCAACAATAGCTGTTTCTCCAAAAGCTATCTCACTATTTTTAAAGAAGACAACGCTTGGTGTGGTGGTCTTGTTTTTGTCAGAGTATCTGTCACTGTAAATAATTTCCACTTTGCCGTCTCTGTACACCGCAACACATGAGTTGGTTGTACCAAGGTCAATACCAACGGCATAGCTCTCTGCGCAGCAAACACAAATGAAAACATGAATAAATAGCTCCACGACAAATTACTTAAATGCCTAGAACACCTTGAACAATTTTTTTTTTTTAAAATCCTAACAAGCCTGAAAATCAGCGTTGATTTGGTCGGAGTCATTGATTTCTAATTTATTTTCCATTCACAAAATGCCCCTGCCGGTCACTGACTTCACAGCTCGCCTGGTTCACGCGCAACGAACTGTGACGTCAGTGACCAGCAGCGGCATTTTGTGAATGGAAAATAAATTAGAAATCAATGACTCTGGCCAAATCAACGTTGATTTAAAGGTTTGTTAGGATATTACGCAACTTTTTTGTTCAAGGTGTTCTACGCCTTTAACAGCTAAAACAATATAAGAAAAGTAAAACTATACTAATTTAAAATATTTTGCAATAAAACTTAGATAATTTAAATCTGTTCTTACTTTCTGACCCATCAGATTTTTCTTCAGCAATTCTGAGATCTCTCTTTTTCTTTGCAAGTCCTTCCTCTATTTCTTCATAGCTGTCTTTTACATCCTTAAAAAAAAAAAAAAAAAAAAAAAAAAAAAAAAAAATGGTAAGGTTTACAAATATTAATCGACAAAAAATCTCCTCAATCATTTCTTATATTCTTGTTATTTAGGGTATGAGTAATGCTTTTATACAATAAAAAAGCTTTTTCTAGTTGGAATTGTTAAGTGAGCAAGAATGTATTTTATTTTGTTCAAGTAATTAACAATTACAATTAGTTTATTTATTATGAAAATCCGGCTTTATGATAATAATAATAATAAAGAGAGCCTTAAAGCAATACTTAACCCTAAAAATAAGTAATTTTTATTCTTCTCTAAAATAATTCAATAGAAATCAGTCGTTTGTTTTACTTTTCTAGCCCACGGGATAAGCGAGCCCCGCTAGAGGGTAAAGAGGAAATCTCTGACTTCAGAGATTTCCTTTACTGTGTGAGTAAAAAATCTGTGCACCTTTTCAGGTAAGCTTAGCAGGTAGAGCAAGGGGTACAAATTTTTTACTCTCATAGTAGAGGGGCATGTACTCTATATAGTTACTCTCGCGGGGCTCGCTTATCCCGAGGACTAGAAAAGTAAAATAAATGACTGATTACTATTGAATTGTTTTAGAAAAGAAAAAAAAAAAAATCATTTTTAGGGTTTAGTATCGCTTTAACAGAGAAGCGACAACCTCATGTTTTAGGCAGACCTGCAATATATCTGTTTTGAAGGCTTTCTAAAAGTACCCAAACTTTTAAACTAAATGATTGGCTACCCACAAAATTGAAGCTTTTTCATTGGCTAAGAGTATTTCGACTGTCATTTAAGTTTAAGTACTTTTAGCGGGACTTTCAAAACAAATGTTTTGCAGGTCCACAGTATAGCTATATAGCACAGTACAATGTCTCTCACATGACCTCCAACTCCAGGCACTTTTTGTAGTCCAGCGACATCGCACGCGACACCTGAACAACAATGTTAAGCTTACGAAGCTTTTAGTTTCAGATGTCACTACTATTGGCGCAGCGTCGTTTCATATTAGACTACGCATTGTATAGGGAGTTGGAAGATATGTGAGAGACATTAAGCACAATAGATGGTACAGTAGTCCATCTTCTATAGCGGGAATGTCATATAGGTTCCGCGCGCCACCTATAGCAAGTCACACAGAACTATGCGTTTTTGCAGCGTGCGCACAGGAGATAAATGCAGCCTACGCTGCGCGTACTGCGCGCGCACCATGCAAAAACGCAAACTTCTTTATCACTTGCTATAAGTGGCGCGCGAGTAACCGATCTGACATTCCCGCTATAGGAGATGTCTATGTACCATCTACTGTGCTCCTATACTGAGAATGTAATATCAAATGCGCGCCATAATTCGACTAGGTGAAAGACTGCAGAACTAGAAGCCGTCATTTGAAGTAACGTTACGCGGTCTAGTTCTGCAGTCTTCACCCAGTCGCAATTGTAGCGCGCATTGATCTGACATTTTTAGAATAGGAGATAACCTACTGTATAATTTATACTGTGTTGCAGGTCTGACTAAAACATGAGGTTGTCGCTTTTCTGGTAAGGTTCTCTAACAAAAAATAGTTCACAATGCCATTTATGCTATTAAAAAAAAAAAAAAAAATGTATGTGTGATATGCCTACAGCATTATAAGAAATGTTATTTCTCTTTCCCCACACCACCTATACAGTAAATTTATATGTGAATGCAGCAAAACCTCACTCACCTCTGTGAGTTTCTTTAAAAACTCTTCTCTCCTTGCTTGATGACATTCTCTTGTCATCTCCATGAAGTTAGCAGTGACTTCATTTAGCTGTTCCTCATGGAACTTGAACAGCTGGCTGACTTCACTTACATTGCTGTGTTTACTCATGCCCAGAATATACTGAGCTCTCATTTGTGTTAAAGCACCCACTATGGTACTGTACTCTTGGTTTTCAAACAATTTCGTCACAGATTTGTTCTTATCATTGTATTTTGTCCACTGCTTCTTAATATCCTTACCACAGGAAAAATACAAATCGATCACGCAGGATGTTTAGGACGTATCAGAGAAATGGATTATTTCACAAAATTTGAAGTTTTGAACGTCATATCGTCATATCTTATATATTAAATATTTAATGCCTATCATCTAACAGCCTGTTTAGTTGGCAATGTATGAGCATAGTTTCAGATGTTTCATGTTATTAAGGGGGAATGGGTCATGTAGCAGTTCAGGCAGGTGGCGCTGCAATCGAATTTATGTTTAATAATTTTTTTAAACCATATTCTGGGGTGTTTAAGAAGTTTTAAACCAGTGGTGCCCTAGATAAACATCTGAGCTTTAAGTCAAAACAATAAAAACTCAGATATTTTCTTAGGTTCAGTTTTTGAATGTGACGGAAAGAAATTAAATGATGAGCTCATGTTCAACTCCTTCCGTCACATTCAAAAACTGAACCAAATAAAATATCGTGGTTTTTATTGTTTTGACTTATAGCTAAGATGTTTATCTAGGGCACCCATTGGTTTAAAACTTTTTAAACACCTCAGAATATGGTTAAAAAAATTATTAAACATAAATTCGATCGCAGCGTCACCTGCCTGAACTGCTACATGACCCATTCCACCTTAATAAACTTGCAAAAAATTAATTAGTAACTGAGAGTGCCTTTTTATCTCGGAATTTTCAGAGGAATGTCAACTTAAGCTGACATATCTACATTATCCATAATGCAAAAAAATTTCAAACTTACTTTTTATTGTGTATAAACATCTATAGTACATGCTACAATACTGGGGGAAAAAAAAAAAAAAAAAAAAAAAAAAAAAAAAAATGCACTTGCCAAAAATTAACAAAAACTAAATCTCAGTGTATCTCCAGATTTACTGGTGTGATCTGATTAAAACTTAAACTGCAAGCGTATTCTTTTAACAATTCTTTTTCAAAAAAATTAGCGATTTTTGATTTTACGGAGTTTTACAAATTTTTTGGTGTCTGATGAAGCATGCAGTAGGCAACCCGCCTAACATCAAATTTAATAAAAATTAAATTTCTCCTTAACTAAAACAAAGTCATTAAGTTTTATATTAGTACTGTTAAAAGAACACTAGAATACTTTTGCAGTTTAAGTTTTAATTGGATCACACCAGTAAATCTGGAGATACATTAAGTTTTTAGTTTTTGCTAATTTTTGGCAAGTGCAAATTTTTGCAATTTTTTTTCAGTATTGTAGCGTGTACTAGAGATGTTTATACAAACTAAAAAATAAGTTTGATTTTTTTTTTTTTTTTTTTTTTTTTTTTTTTTTTTTGCATTATGGATAACATAGATATGTCAGCTGAAGGGGGTAGGTGACCGACTGATATCTCGCAAACTAGGACGGTTGCGAATAATTATAATAACACAAAGTAAAGAAGAAATGTTACTTAAAAACTTAGATACAGTATGTCAAACATGTGAAAACATGATCAAATATTTAAGTTATTACACTTTAAAGATAACATGTAAATGTGGAAATTTAAATTTGAGCGGGAAATTTTAGTCAAACTAGAAACTTTTTTACAATTAAAAATATCATTAACATTTTTTTTTGGTATGAAAAAATATATTTTAAATTTACTTGATTTTATTTGAAAATTATAATGTTTGTTTTATTAGAATTAAATCATGTACAAAAAATTATTGGGAAAATATAGTTCTTCTTTTAGCGATTTCCGGTCCAAGTCGGTCCCCCACCGCCTTAAGTTGGCATTCCTCTAAAAATTCCGAGATAAAAAGGCACTCTCAGTTACTAATTAATTATTTGCGAGCTTATTAATAACATGAAAAATCTGAAACTATAATGCTCATACATTGCCAACTAAACAGGCTTTTAGATGATAGGCTTTAAATATTTTTCAATCTTTTTAATGCTGCAATATGAAGTTCAAAACTTCAAATTTTGCAAAATAATCCATTTCTCTGATACGTCTTATGCATCCTGCGCGTTCAAAATATTAATATAATATATACGTACTGTACCTTAGAAAAACAAATATTGACTAATAAAGGAACAACTGTTTTGAAGCCGACTATAAGCAATTTCGCTCACATCCGTTTCCTTTTCGACTTACTGCACACATGTAAGGAGAAACGGAAGAGGATGTGACCGAAATCGCTTATAGTCGGCCTCAAAACTGTAGTTCCTTTACTATAGTCAATATATCAATTATATACAGGATAATTTGAGGAAATGTTGAGTCTAAAGTATATAAGCTTAAATCTAGGACAGGGCTATCAGTATGATATATAGAAAAATAATTTTAAAATATTAACAAATTTGGCCTGCCGAGTTCTGTGACGCCCCTGTCAGTTTACATTATATTTTAGCTATAACTCCCCCCCCCCCCCCCCAATCTTTTAATTCTGTATCAATTATCGCATTTATGTTAAGTACAGTCAACCGGGGTGACTTTGAACACCCATTTATCTCTACTTTGGGCACTCATTTCAAAATTTTGAAAGGTGTCATTAAGATCAAAAACACATTTGAACAATAGTAAGATTGTTCAAATTTCTAAAATGAGGCCCCAAGATAGAGATAATTGGGTGTTCAAAGTCACCCCAGGCGTTCAAAGTCACCCCGGTTGACTGTAGTATGCAATTCATTCATTCTCTCTCTCTAATATAAAATAGTAGAAGAGAATTTAGAGCAACATTGCATTGAAAATTAATTGTGAAGATTTTCTAATTTCCTTTCGATTGGGAATAATTGCGATAAAATATGTAGATGAGTGCTAGTTATATTTTAATTAATAGAGGTTAAAAGGATAGAGGGTCAGATATCATCAGGGGTATATGCAGGGGGGGGGGGGGTCAGGGTCCGGACCCCCCCCTCCCTGTCAGGTCTGAAAAAGCATGGGCAAAAGGGGGGGGGGGCGCTTTTGCCTATACTCACTATAAACTGGACCCCCCCCCCCCCATTGCAAAATCCTACATACGCCCCTGGATATCATTAAGTTTGATATTATTTTAAATAATAGGTATTATATAGTTCAATTATTTTTAGCATATGTATATTACCTGTTTCAGCTGGAAAAATGTTTCCTGATAGTTGGTGTTATCTTCCTGCAATTCTTTAAAGCTGGTCAACGCCTCCTCCATGATATTCTCATGTTTTTGCTCCAGGTCCTCTATGGGCATGTTACCAATATTCAGAGCTTTCATCTTGTCTTTGTAAAACTGCAGGTACTTGGTCTTGCTTTCTCTCATCATCTCAAGCTGCTTGTTTTGGTTAAATACAATATAGAGTGTGTATTTACGGTCTATAGTCTGGAAAATAATAATAGTGATATTTAATACTATGCACTTTATTAACATCATAATGTACCTATAATTATTGAATTTATATTCATTCGCTATTGATGCTATTAGCATGGAATCTCAAATCTGGTCTCAAATACCTGCAAAGTGCATTATTAAGAGAAACAGAGTGGAAAGAAAATGTATCGATCTTCTTGCAAACAAAATGTCTATCTCGTTTTTTGTCAGGGAAGCAAAATGTCTATCTCGTATTTTATCACACTCAAAGCAAAATGTCTATCTTGTTTTTTGTCACCATAAGCAAAATGTCTATCTTGTCCCGAATTTTATGGATATGGCGCTCAAAATAGACATTTTGTTCGCAACAAAAGATCGACAAAAAAAAAAAAAAAAAAAAAAAAAAAATAGCTGTTTGTTACTGACAGCGATATGCATTGTGCACGAGAGAAAATACTTTAACCTGGTCTGAAATTGAATGCGAGACGTGTTTAAATTGCAATCAGGGGTAAGTATATATATTCTAACGCACTCATTAAATTACCTAAGCTTAAATTTTTAGACTGGTATGTGAACTATAGTCTAGTGTGTGTTGTCATGTTTACATTATAGTGCAGTGTGGCACACACAAAATGGGCCACTATATATACTTTGAACAATATACACTCTAACCATGGAATGGACAACTGTTTCAGCATTACCACTATGGGCCTCATTAGCATACAGTATGAATGAGTGCTTTTACGCTCTTTTAGACTACGTAGATAGATATGTGTCCGCCTCAGAGAACTTAAGTGCTGAGTGGCAAGAACGCCCTGTATTTATAGCCACAGCCTGACTGTGCCACCACGGCGTACACTCCTGATTGGTTGCCACTGCGTGAAGCACCATAATAAAAAAGCACATACATAATTTGGACTTACTGCACTAAAATGCAAGCCAGGAATTTAAAGTACATTTGCGCATGACATTAAAACACAAGCTCAAATCATGTGCTTGCCAATGACAATGACCCCCCTATATGTATTAATCACCTGTTCTACTTGACTTGACATTTGATCGTAGTTTGTGTAGTGTTGCAGAGGTTGCAAGATGGTGAGTGCTCGATTCTTGACCTCAGAGTGATGTTGCTGTAACTCAGTGACGTAGTTCACCCCAGCTCCCAGCTTCTCCATCTCCTCCTTGTAGTAGTTCTCACTTGCCTGCATCAAGAACACTTGCTCCTCTTGACGACTCTGCTCTTGCTTTGTACTGTTCAGTGTTTCATAGTGACGTAGCATGTCTTGCAGTTTCTATAAAGAATTAGGAGACCAAATTTTTCATTTCAAGATACATAGTTTACTGTAATATAGATAAGAGTGATGTATTTACCATTTTTATCCGCCATATAACAAAACAAACAGTAAGAAATGTGAACAGCACATATTAACAAACAAATCAGTGCAAATGATATTTTTTATGGTTTATCAAAATTGCAATTGAGGTTATGTAAAAAAAAAAAAAAAAAAAAAAAAGTCTTTATTTTCTCGGCCCCATTAATTTATTTTATTCATACCCTATTACTTTAACCCACAGAACTTAAATAAACAAAAATTTTGAACGGGTTTCAGATCCAAATTTAGATTATAAAAAGGTAATTTTGATACTGATTATTTCCAAATCAATTTTATTAAATTCAAAAAAAAAAAAAAATAAAAAAAAAATAAATAAAAAAAAACTCCCCGTCAGCTGCAACGCTAACTAACTAGTTAAACCGTAGTTATAAGTTGTTATTTTGATTGTTGCAACCATTAAAACAAGATAACTAAGGTTTAACTAGAGGTTGCAGCTTATAGCCCTAAGAATTAAAGTAAAAATTAAAGAATATTAGCAAAACATGTAAACCAGAACATACAATGTAAAAACTTTTTTTTTTAGTTACTTGAATACTTGACAAAATATTTTATTTTTACCTGTTTAGTTTTGTCAATATATGGAACACAAATACTTGCTTCATAAGTATCCAAATACTTTTCAAATAAAGCAAGAGCACTCTTCACTGCTTCAGTATGAACAACTTGAATATTTTCTACTGATTTTCCACAACAGGTCTCCTCCATTCTGTTGCGGTAATGATCTATAGCTTGGTGATGAACATCTTGCATAACAACATCCATTTTTGATTGTTTTTTAGCTTCCATCTTGTTATCATTTACTTGCTTATAACACATAGACAGATCATTTATCTCCTAAAATTTTAAAACAAAATTAAAACTTTATGGCAATTTAATATCTAATTTTATATTAGAATATGGAACAAAAATCTGTATAAATCATAGCTATCATGAAAAGTTAAAAATAGGAGAAACCAATAAATTAAGGCTTTATAACATAAAGAGAGTCACATACGTTGATAAAAGTTTTACTAAGATTAAAAAGAGAGGGAAAAAAATGGCAATACAGCTTCACAAAAAAATGGAGTGTGTGTACCTTTCATTGTAAAGTAAACCCTTACAGACTAGTAAGAGATAAACTATGAAAATTACCCTAGTTTTAGTGGCAACGCTATCCAATGTGGTTTTAAGGGGGTAGGTGACTGACTGATATCTCGCAAACTATAGACGGTCGCCAATTATAATATAAACACAAAACAAAGAAGAAATGGTAATTTAAAGTTTATAGTTACGTCATTAAACATGTGAAAACACAATCAAATATTTAAGATACTGTACTTCACTTTATAGATAACATGTAAATGTGGAAATTTAAATTTTAGTGGCAAATTTTAGTCAAATTAGAAACTTTTTGAACTTAAAATTATTATTAACACTTTTATTCGGAACCAAAAAATATTTTTTAATTTTTTTCGATTTGATTCGAAAATTATAGTGTTTGTTTTGCTGGAAATAAATCATGTACAAAAAATTATTGCAAATATATATTTTTCTTTTAGCGATTTCCGGTCCAAGTCGGTCACGTTCTATGTTAATCTCTGTGTTAGCACGATTTTTACCCAACTATATATAGAACTCTCTTATTGAGCACTACAATGAATAATGTCACGTTTATGTTATAATAGATTTCTAACATTCTTTTTCCTTTTAGATTTATTATAATTATAAAAATTAAATTACCTTGCATAAATTAGCATGGAAAACATCAACATCCTGTAAGTAGTTACTTCTTATTCCTGTATTTAATTTCTCCTGTGCTGATATTGCTGCTTTAGCATGTACTTGATCAAAGTTAGGCAGTGGCTCGGAACTACTTGTACAGTAAATATCCATCATAGTACGATAGGTACAAAGTACCTGTTGAGAAATGTTGTTCAGTGCATCTTGTCGATGTTTGTTATTGTAGCTAGGTGCTTGGTTATTGTAGTATGCCAGCATCTTCTATAAGAAATAAGACAAGAAAAGTATTACACCGTGTTCACAATGGTCCAAAATTTCGGGTCTGGCGACGGATGACTCTTCCGTCGTTTCCAATGAAAATTTGACGACCGTCTCCAATGCTCCGAAATCTGTCGAACGACGGATCCGACCAGCGGAGCCGACGGATGTAAAAATTAGTGCTGCCATCTGTTTCTTTGGCGCGTTTCCATTCAAACTTTAAAATCCTATTTATTTAAAACTTAAAGACAATTTTATTTATGGTTAAATTTAAAGTAGAGTCATGAAACTCGCAGGGTCTAGAGGAAAAACCTTGCCCTTTTGATTTCTGACGTTTTTACTACCCGATTTTGCGCATTTCTACCTTATAATTTAAGGGTTTGAATTTCCCTTTATTTAAGATTTGAAGGTACAAGTAGGTACTTTTAATAAATCGGTCCCTATAATTTTGTAATGGAAGTACGTAAATAAGTTAGCACCTGTGGTGGTGGTGAAAAAAAAAAAAAAAAAAAAAAAAAAAAAGAGAAAAAGAGAAAAAGAAAAGAAAAAAGAAAAAAAAAAAAAAAAAAAGAAGAAGAAAAAAGAAGAAAAAGAAAGTAGAAAGAAAGAAAGCCAAGTAAGGGCCTAAATTTTTATTTTTTATCCTTGAGAAATGTTTTGTGGGTGTGCAACCACCGATATAGAGTTCTCTGATTTTGACGTAACCAACGATTTTGCCGTGGTTACTTCATTTGCAAATGACAAATAGTGACCACTAAAAATGCAAAAATTAACCCTCGAAGAATTTTAGGGGTGCCACCCTTGTAAAATCAAGATCTCAGACTTTTAGGCAAACAACAATGTTATTGTGATAAATTGGCAACGTCATGCGCAGCAGATGAATTGGCCGCCGATTTTAATGATTTCTCAATGTAGCGCCGCGTGGATCCAAACATGCATGGGCTGTACCAGCTTTGCTCTCCGAGCCTTCCATCAAAGTGTTGACCGTCTCTTGGCTATAGAACCATAGTGACGCACTCCGTCCCAAGTCGCATATCCAAATCGAAAAAAAAAAAAAAGGTTTTCCAGGGGTGACACCCTTAAATTCTGCAGGGATCAATTGGAACGTTTTAGGTGGTCAACATAATTTTTTTTCAGGTCAAGTTACCCCGATAACATATCATTGGTTTCCTCAAAATCGGAAGGCTTGAATTTACAGGGGCGTGGCATCCTTAAATTCTGCAGGGTTCAAGTTGAACATTTTTGGTGGTCACCATAATCTTTTTCAGGTCAAGGTACTACGATAACATAGTTGGTTGCCTCAAAATCGGAGAACTTGAATTTACAGGGGTATGGCACCCCTAAATTCTTCAGGTCAAGTTGAACATTTTTGGTGGTCACCATCATCTTTTTCTGGTCAAGGTACCACGATAACATCGTTGGTTGCCTCAAAATCAGAGAACTTGAATTTACAGGGGTGGCACCCTTAAATTCTTCAGGGGTCAAGTTGAACTTTTTATTGGTCACTATAATTTTTTCAGGTCAATTTACCACGATAACATCGTTGGTTTTGCCTCAAAATCTGACAACTTGATTTTACATAGGGGTGATACCCCTAAATTCTTCAGGGGTCAAGTTGAACATTTTTGGTGGTCATCATCATCTTTTTCAGGTCAAGTTACCACGTTGACATCGTTGGTTGCCTCAAAATCAGAGATCTTTAATTAACAGGGTTGACACACCTAAATTAAAGGGGTCAATTTTAACATTTTTGTTGGTCCCAACATAAATTAAAACCAAAAACCCTAGAAAATCTGTTAACACTTTCAGAAAAATTCCCATCCAAAAAGCCACGCCCCCTTCTGTCGTCCGTCAACGTCGGAGAGCTCAACGGACGACGGACGTCACACAAAAAAAAGTCACACAAAAAAATTTGCAGAATTGAACATATTCTTTGAAAGTATTGCATTATTGCTATAAAATGCCTTAAAATACAATATTTTGCCATAACAGCTATTTAACATGTGTATAACGTCGATATGTTTTACGTATCGGTAGTCCATCACGCGCTCGAATTGTATATTTACACAGTACCTTATTGGCATAATTCAGGAACATAATAACCCAACTTTTTTAATATTGATTATAATATTTGAAATCAAGCCGATTACAATGATGTATAATACATTAAGGTTGCGAGTAGCAGACATCGGTTTATAAGAGCTCAAAGTTGTTGCGCTGGCCCGTCAGGCTGTGATACGCGCGCTGCGTGGCCCGCGCGGAGGCCTCTAAAGAAAGCGCTATAAAAAATTCGTCAGGCAAAAACCCAAACTTTTCTTTACGGTTTCTGAAAGCACATATTATAAGCCTTTTGGTGATGTGCGTATCATATTTTTAAACGTTGTCAGACATTGATTTATTTTGCATCAAAAAACATGAATTTTAGAAAAATGACCCCTATGTGTCGTACCTTTAAAGGTTGAAAAAAATTTGATACTTTTTTTCAGACTAATTTCTGTGTTAACAGGAACCTAGTGGATGCATATAAACTCTGAATAAGCCAAAAATAATTTTTACTTGTTTATAGTATGACTTTCACTAACACCCCAAATCGGAGTTTTTTCGATATTGGGCGATTTTTAACTAAAACAATAATTATTGCAACGACCAAATAATGTTACAGTTACAATAACATTTTGTTGTTCTTTCAGATAAAAAAAATATTTAGTTTTCTATCACATTTAGTTTCCGAGATATGAATCCTCAAAACTAGCTTGAACCGCTCGGCCGTCGAAATGGTTGATTTTAGCGCTACCAAAATTAGAGTTTTTAATCGAGGATGCTCAAAATCGGCCACGAAGCTTAAAGTTGCATACTAAATGCATATAATTTTTTTCAAAGCAATCCGGAGGGGGTCTGGTGCCAACATTTTGAATTATAAAAAATATGGCTCTGTGGTATTATACCGTCCTTTCTGTATTATTTTATACATACAATTTAACTAGAAAACATCCTTAAATATACCTATTGAAATATTAAAATTCATTCTGTTAATTATAAATTATACAAATACCTTTCTTAACTTGTCCACTTCCTCATTAATCCTCTTATCTCCCACGCCCAAATTTAATTCTGAAATATGGTTGACAGCAAGAGAGCAAGCTTTGGTATAAGCTTCTTCAATTGAACAAAAAGGATTTTGGTCCATCATCATACAGAATGTTGAGAAACTTGAGTGGAAAATCATGTATGCTTCATTGCTAGCACTTATTAACTTTATTTCATCAAGGTTGGCTTGGTTTGATTTTTCATTTTGCAATTGTCGATGCATTTCTTTAAGAACCTGGAATGAAAACATGGTACATGCTATTAAGGTTTTATTCTTTAAAATTATTATAATAATAAAATGCTAAATAAAATCTCAAATTAAAAATAGAATCAAAATAATAATAAGAAAAACTTTAAATAAGTGCTATTTTTTAATAATTTTTGCCAAAGTGTATGCATGCGTATTTGACTACTACAAAGGAATAGCTGTTTTGAAGCGGACTTAAGCGATTTTGGTAACATCTGCTTCCATTTCTAATTACTATGCATATACGCAGTAAACGTTGAAATGGAAGCAGATCATGTGAATGAAATTGCTTACATTTGGCTTCAAAACAGTTGTTTCTTTATTAGTCAATAAATAACAAAACAATAATGTGTTATAATTAAGCTATAGCTTCAGATTTTGCACAATTTTCATGACAAAAATACGTAATTCAAATAGTCTAGGGAGGCCTGATTAATATAATAATTCTTGGACCATGAATCGATAAACAAAAAATATTTAGGTCTATTGATAGTGAAATATTTCAATAATAATAATAATAATAACTTCAAAATGCACGTACATAATCATTTTAATATTTATTAGTTCAAAACACACATAAACTTAAATGATAAAAATTATTTAATATTCTTTACCTCAGTAAGTTTCTTTTTGTATGTATTACTGATGTAATTTCCTCCAAATTTTTGAATAGCATCAAAGACATTGCAGGCAGTAAGCAGTGCATATTGATGTAGTTTTTTAATATCCACAGCTGTAGCAGCATCACTTAGTCCTGTTTGCATCTCTGTGTTGTACACTTGCTTGGCTTTGCTCATAGCTTTCTCTTGTGAGGTATCAACCAACGACTAAATAAATAAAAAAATAGAACAGAATTTTAATTTTCCTCTCTCCCAATCCCCTTATATTTCTCATTAAAAAGCAATAACAATCACCAGTATGGGAAATCTTAGTCACTTAATCTCTTTTGTCTTGATATATGTAAGAGAATTTTATGTTAATAAATAATAGAATTTATATTTATAAAAAAAGCTTACAATAATTTCAAAAAAAAAAAAAAATCATATAAAAAATATGGGTTTTATCATACATTTTTATATGCTAGCATAAAGCATAATAGGAAAAAAGTCTATAGAAAAATAATTAATAAAAAATAATTGGGAAATTGGCATTAGAGAAAAAAAATGAGCTAGATATATGGAGGATATTATTCCTTCTTTTATTCCAATTTAAATTGGAAATATATACAAAAAGGGTGGTTAATTTATCCAATCTTTTTAATGTTCACTGTAATCACACACACACATTAATTTAGTTCAACTGTAAATCATGTTTTGTTTTTTTTTGTTTTTTGTTTTTTTCTGTTTTATCTTAATAAATTTAAATAGAAATGGCAGATTCAATCATAATAATAATGCTGAAATAGAGTTATACATTTACAGTGTTAAAATAATAATTTAAAAAAAAAAAGCACACCTGAAATAGAGCTTCAGGTTTGATGAGGGGATCTTGCAGTTTCTCCACATAATTCTTCAAATAACCATAGAACTCCTCAGCACAAACAACATGTCCTCCAATTTTCTTGTCAGATAGTTCACATTTGAACACAGTTTCAGTGAACTCACGTAATTGCTCCATGAAGACTGGTCCCATAACTATTAGCAATTAACAAATAATGTTAATTTTATCATAAAAATAAAATTTAAATATCATAGTGTTTACATATTAACACACATTTACCTCTTTCATGATCTTGGTCACCAGGGGAAGGCATGAGGAAACAGGATGTTTTGTTGTAACAAACATCAAGCATTTCAATTATCTTTGATTCTGCTGATACAATCCCATGTCTCGCCTGAAATGAAATTATAAACTAAAAAATTTAAAAAATTAAAATATAGGGCCTATGAGGGGATGCATTCTATTGAGGATCAATATATTTCTATTAATAATAAATGTGAAACTATAGGCCTAATAATGCCAGTCTTTGAATGTCTATTTATAACAAAGCGCTGAGCCAAATTTTTTATACACGCATGAATAATAAATAAATAAGAAGAAGTCAGATAGTCAATTCGTAGGCTACGAATACTTTTTTTTTGTTTATGAAATTTTTGAGTTAGGTCTGCCAAAATACTTTTACACATGTTTTCTGTATAAATCTGATTTTTTTTTTTTGAAACAATTTAATTACTCAATCTAATTTTATTTTAATTAAATGTTAAATAATTAATTTGAGGTGCGAGTTAAATGTTATGATTATAAATTCAAGGTGAAAATTTATCTCAAAATCACTTCACTATAGAGGACACGTTTTTTTTAACTCTTTAAGTATGGCATGAATTTTGGCAAAAAAAAAAATAATAATATAGGCCTGTTAATAACAATAAAAAATAATAATAATAAATAATAAAAAAAAGTTTAAAAAAATCAATAACTTACTTTTTTTTTTGCGGGAAAAAAATACATGCATGGAGAGTTTAAAAAAAAATAATAATAATAATAAAAAAATCCAGACATTTTTTTTTGTATCAAATTATTTTTTTTTGGGAAAAAGGGGGTGAGGGTTAAGTTGGTGGTGCAGAAGGTCTGAATTATTGATAAACAGTCTTATATGTAAGGTACTTGAAAAAGTTCATATTAACAATAATATTTACCTAAATTAAATTTCACTTGTATGACAAAACTATTCTTAGAATTTTAGGTGCTATTTTGTCGTAAGCGAATTTTTCAATCCCCACTTTGGGGTTAAGGATATATCGAAAAGATTTCAATTTTTAGGAAAGAGTCAGAAACATCAATCTTTGTGTGCTCCTTAAAGTATTTTTCTTAAAAATAAATAGGCCTACATGTATCAATTAAAATTTTGACTTTGAAGTCAATTTTCTCACTTTAAACATTATCGTGTCGTTCACGACATGATAAATGTATCCCAAGTCAAGAAATTAAATTTATTTCATTGACTTCTTTAATCAACCCATGCCCTTATTATTTCAATCCAAATTGATACTGATATTTTTAAATCTTATTCCCTTGATGGTGCACAATGAACTCACGTTCTTCAATTAAATGAAATATAACAGGAATTTTTTTAAAACACTAATATTATGGTAAAAAAAATGTGTTGAACCATTTTCTTATCAAAGAGTGGGTCATGTAAAATTAAGTTTTTAAAACTAAATTTGTACATTAGTTATATAAACTTACATTAAGCCAATCTTGGAGAACTTGCTGTCCTCCAATAAACCCAAACTCTCTTTCATGTGGAAATTTCCAATCTTGAACCAGGAAAACTAATTTATCACACACTTTGGAGTCACATGAGTTTTCCACTAGACGACCAAACTTAAAGAAGAACTATGAGTGGGGAAAAAAAAAAAAAAAAAAAACTATTGATGATTATAAAATATTAAAAGTATGGAAACTATAATACATAGTTTCATATAACCTCCCCCTATATCTTTTTTAATTAAGTAATTTATAATGCAAAAAACATTATCCATTAAGAAAATATCTGAAATAAGTAAAAATGTCACGGTTTACCTGAAGATGATTGAGATCGTCCAACTGAAATTTCTCAACCAAATTGTAGACTTGAACAGAAGACAGTACGGTAGACAAAGCAAAAATAAACTTATTTTCCTTCAACTTAGTTTTGTCGTCAAATGATACTTGTGTATCAAGAAGAACCACAGCAACCTATAAACAGTAAGTAGAGATGGGTTTGGGTAATATAATATGGCTATATTAATACTATGATCATAAAAAAAATTAAAAAAAAAAATGGGGGGGGGGGGGGAGGGGGGGGGCTGTTTCAAAAGCATCCCACAATTTTGAAAAGAAAAGTTTTTAATTTTGTTAATTCTAAAACACCACATGGAAAAAATTAAAAATCTTTGAATCAAATAAATTCTATTTTTCAGTTTCCACAGTGAAGATTTTTTACTTCATTATAGAAGTGACTAAAAACTGTATTTTTTAAAGCATTTATAAATATATATCTTTCATAACAATTGTATTCAATATTAACAAAAGTTTATGACTTGAGTTAAAACTTACGTTGTTATCAATCAATAATGGTTTAGGCCACATCAAAATACCACTTGTTTCAGTGTGCTCCATCTCTGCTCCAAGCCAAACATTTTCTGATACATTTTCAACTTGGGGTAGCCAGTTTGAAGTACCCTTGAACAAAAAATCAAAATATTTACAGTTTCGTATAATTAATAGGCCTATGTTTATGTTGTACACTAAGCGTGTTTAATGAATAAAATTAATTTATTAATTATAAATAATTATGAATAATATTTTATACACGTGAAATATGAGATGAAAAGGCTATTATCCCAAAAAGCAGTTTTTCATCAGAGCATTTTATTGTTTTTTATATTAAATAATAAAAGCATAAGGATAACATATACCGGTATGTATATTAAGGAAAATAAACCATCGCGGTTAGGTATGATAAATTGAAAGAAAAGGATAGGAGAAAACCAGCAAGGGCCTTACCATAGTGAAGAGAGTCCCATAGTTCGGTGAAAATCTTGCTAGCACAGATATAAAATAACTAACACATTGGAAATATTTCAGCAATCGACTCCAAGAGAGATATGGAGCGTGTTATGCCTTCATCAGTCCTTACAGACTATCCTTTTCTTTCAATTTATAATAAGGATAACATATAATAATATTCTTAAAGACGAAGAAATTTCATAATGGCTAAAAGTTGTGTATCTTAACTATATAACGCTGCAGCATAAATAGTTCGATTGCATTTTTTTTTCTCCCATACAGAAAGGGGAAAAAAAAAAAAAAAAAATACAGTATTTTATTGTAAAATAACACCTTATTTCCACATATAGTACCTTCAAGTCACAAGTGTGATCAACAGGTACAATAGAAACCACATACACACACCAGCCACAGCCATATACACAGCTCAGCATATTCACCATGACAGATATTAATAAAACCGTGGAAACTCTAAGCAGGCTGGCCGATGCAATCACTATCATGATGACATATCAAGTATATATCGTTGTTGTTGAGTACAATATGTGTGTAACTTGTTTTTTGTCAAGCTAAGCAAAATATGTAAGTCGTTTCTACAAACATTATGTAGATAGCGCAATCTACATTGCTTCAAGTGACAAAAAATGACATACACATATTGCTACGGGTGACAAATATCGAGATAGAGATTTTGCTTTGTGGGACGAAAAACGAGTTACACATATTGCTCGCAACAACATTGATATGCTCCTCCCGAATGTTGTGCCTGGTCATGGAATGCATATTGCAACACAGGGGGCATCATTACAGTATGAGGTTTTATTTTTTTGCATGAAATTAGAGAACCTGGACGCAGTAGAGAAGCAACATTATATGCAAACCTCATTTTTAAGGCACAAGTTTAAATACATAAATCATTTTTTGAAAGGCCAACTAAATCATGTTGATAGGCAAAATCATTAAAAATAAAATGTATTCCAAATATTGTTTACCTGAGCTTTGAGATAGTGCAGCATGAAGTTAAGAAGACAGGACTTTCCTCTCCTGAAAGCTCCAACAACAGACACGACGGCAATCTTTCTGTTCTTTACCTCTTCTCCACAAAACACATTTTCAATTGCTGCCTCATTAAGTTCAAACAAACCTTCTGCATTGCGGACCAACAGTTGGATTGGAGCTGAGAGAGGGGGGAAAAATTTAATTTTAAATGCATATCTTGAATAAGGCAATATCTTTAATTGTGATATTAAAAATGAAAATTTTAATTTTAAGTTCACAAAGTATTTTTAATTAATTTTTGAAAATCAAGATATGACATGACAATTATTGTAACTTTTGCATGCACAATCATGCTATTAGTCATAAAAATGGTTTTAAAAAAGGGTTAGTCTTGGTTTGGTACCCAACATTTCTATAACGAAAATGATACTATATTCTAGCATCACAAACTATAACGATATCGTTACTTTTAAAAACGTCACCCACAATAATGATACTATATAACGATAACTAGAAAATATAATGCAATTTTTTTATTGAAATAAAATATTTTAAATACTTATTTTTTGCTTCATGACTATGTACTATACCTACAATGATAAACAGCCTCGCATTTACATAGGCCTATACTTTTTAAAATTTTGGTAATATTTTTTTATATTCTGCACTTGTTTTACTTTTGTGTGTATTTTTACTTATTTTTGGAGCAAAAGGTATCGTTATAGATGTGACGATAGTATAGTCAATTTTTGTTAATCTATACAGATAACCCGGTAGCTTTTATAAAACTGTTAATCTATAACGTTTTGATAATCGAATATCGTTATATTATCGTTATCATATTAATCAAATCCAAGACTGATTAAAGCAAATAAGAGAGCTATGATATGATAACACGTACAATCTAATTTTGTCATGTTGCAGTTTTATCATACAACAGTGCTGAAAGATACATGGTAAAAACATATATCAAGGGGGCACCAAGATAAAATCCAAAGAGGTCACTTCGCACCTTGAAGGGGGGAAAAAATCCTGGTATTGACACCAAATTTAGACCCCCCCCCCCCCCCCCCCGTGAAATAATTTGCATCAGGAAAAAAAAAATGGCTCTGTGGATTTCTAAGGTCAACAAAAACACGTATAGATTGATTTATAAAATATACTCTTAATAACACACTAACCTTCAAAATGGTGCTCATCGTGTGGTGTCACATCTCCAGCACTTTCAACCTCTCCATCTGCAATTGAACGAGGATCCACCCATTCTCGAGGACGTAAATTTTGTTCGAGAAAATTTCCTTGATCCCAATGTTTAACAGCACAAATGATAGCTGTGTCAAGTGGAATAATTCCATCAAAAGAATTTTCTTCCACTGCTTGATGTTCAACAGAATCAACAAGGCTTGTCGGAACAGCGGACTGAGCAAGTTCTTCCTTCTTTATCTGAATATCTCCTTCAGATCTCTCTTTCTTTTTGATTTTAATTTGTACAGAATGCAGACAATCTTGTATCAAATTAATAACTGCACTACGTATATTTTTGACGATATTATCATCAGTAACATCAATGTCATCTAAACGATAGACCAAACGATTGAGCTTTTCTTCAATTTCACGTAAACCATACAAATCAATATGATTAGAATTGATAATAAAATCATTATAAATTTTATTGTAATCTACTTTGATACTATCGATAAGATGAATGTTTTTAGCATGATTAATTGACAGAGATGTTGTTGGTGCCAAATCAAATTCATATTTTTTTATTGGTTGTCTTTGATTTGTATTTTCAATGAATGATAAGAGAGACTGTTGTGGATTATTACGAAGCTGATTTTCTGTTGTAGTGGAATTTGAATTGAATAATCTGTAAAATGTGAACATACCACAAAATATTAATATACTAAATGTACACTCCCCCCAAATAAATCTGTCCGGTCAAGTTAAAGTTTCCTCATATATTTAACATTTGGAGACACAAACGCTGCGGTCAGATTTATTTGGGGGGAGTGTACATATATTTATTGAAATTAAAAATTTTAAATGTACAAATAAAGTTGAAGGAAAAAGAAAAAGGAGGTGTGAAATTATTTATTTTTGCAAATAATATTGTAATAACAAAAGATATCGACTATATAATTTTTTTTTAAATATATATGCAAGGCATACTTACGTAGTGAGACTTTTTGCTTTGTCAGAAAGCCATTTCTTTGGATTGTTGAACATTTTTATATTTAGTAATATATCGTACGTCTAAACTTAATAAAAGTATAAAAATATGTGTGGTCCAGATCAGTAAAACTTTTCAGTCGACTGTGTGCACTATAGCTGAAAAGAGACAAATAAACAAAATTGGTTAATATTTATCATTTTAAAATATGTACATTATAAATATTATAATAGTGATAAATATGTAAAAACCAGGCCAAAACAAATCAAAATATTACTTCAAAACTTGTCTGTTATATATGTAAAATACACGGCAGTTTTTCATTTTTGAGTGCAAAAAGCTTATAAGGACATAAAAGATAGGAACAAAACTATTAAAGGAATAGACCAGAGAAAAAACATAAGCATTTTATATCACAATTAAAAAACTTGATGAGATTTACATAAATAACATTAGTTTGTCTCAAAATCCAACAGTAGCAGTGATCAGAAAATTCGATTTATGCAACCTGCACAACATTTTTATACGTACTAATTTTTGCATGTTTTTGACTTCATAAATATGAATTTTCTAGCAAATTGCATACTTTACAGTTTTTTCACACTCTCTTGTGGTGCTACATTATCATTCTGGTAAAATCTGTCAAAAGTTTTGAAGATCCCATTTAAAAACCACATGTTGTTTTGTGTTGTCTATGTCTATGGCTTTAAATATGTTTTTTTTTTTTTACACATATGAGGGGGACATATATGTATCTTGTGGGACAATGATATTTTTAGTCCAAACATAAGTCTTTTTAACTTACAACTGGTACATAATATGCTGCAGTGCTGCAGTGTACCATAACATAATTATTAAAGGCGTAGAACACCTTGAACAATAAAATTACGTAATATCCTCACAAACCTGAAAATCAACGTTGATTTAACCTGAGTCATTTATTTCTAATTTATTTTCCATTCACAAAATGTTGCTGGCGGTCACTGACGTCACAGCTTGCTTGTTTTACGCGCACGTAAACCGGGAAAACTGTGATGTCAGTTACCCCCAGTGTCATTTTGTGAATTCACATGGAAAATAAATTAGAAATAAATTACTCCGGCCAAATTAACATTGATTTTCAGGTTTGTTAGGATATTACGCAACTTTTTTTGTTCAAGGTGTGTACTCCTTTTAATGGTTTCCGCATGAGAATATAATATATCAGGGTGTTTTTTATACATATAAGTAAAATTATAAACATACAGTATATATGCATACATACAATTTTTGTATGTACCGACAGGAATTGAATAACCTGCAATACATTATCCTTATGGGAATATGAAAAAACCGGCAACATAGCTATTTCTAAGAAAAATAAAAGTCCCCTCCTCTACTTCTCCTCATCTCTTTTAGGTAAAATATCTCACCAGACTTGATGCATGCTGTATGTGATATATTTTGTTGACAATTTTGTTCTTTCTATCTGAATATTATTCAAAAAATAAAATATTTGAACAGTTATATAAAAATAAAATATTACGATAAAAAAATATACACAATAAAATAATTTTAAACAATAGTTGGTGAATCAAATGAACTAATAAATCTCTGGATATTAAAATTATTTTGAATTAAATGTAATAATGCAATTGAAATATTTCATAGTCTTTATGTAGTGTTATAAATTGTATACCTAAATTGCGATGTGTTGTTGCAGCTAATGCAGGACACACTCGCTATGCATACTAGAAGTAGAATGCTGTTCAA
The DNA here is from genome assembly GCA_949318235.1 of Ecdyonurus torrentis. NCBI lineage: Eukaryota > Metazoa > Arthropoda > Insecta > Ephemeroptera > Heptageniidae > Ecdyonurus > Ecdyonurus torrentis. Next base: position 17,759,512 of record OX439135.1, read on the forward strand.
GTTATTGTCATTACGTCGCGAGAAGAATTTGTAACTCGTATTCATGGTATATTTTTTTAGGTTGCAATTTTAGAAGATAAGATACACTTGCACTTTCTTAAAAAAAAAAAAAAAAAAATACTATACCATCGATTTTAGTGATTATTTTGTGATAAATATATATATATATATATATATATATACATATATATATATATATATATATATATATATATATATATATATATATATATATATGTCAAATTTATTTTTAAACACGTAAAACAAAAGTTTAAATTATATTACTTTACTAATTATAAGACAATGATAAATAAAATTCAGTTATATCAGAAATCATAATATTATAATGCTTCACGTGTCTTTTTATTTCCCTAATAACCACAATATTTATATTATATCAAAATATATAATATTATAACAAAATTTATCATTTTATTACATAAATATGTTGCAAACATTGTAACATCAGTCAATATGTATTTATTATAGAGATCAAGTTTTTGGTTGTTTACTAAACGTGGTGAGCGTCAACTTGGTCAAGAAATAAGACAGGATGTGTTTGATATTACAGATAACAGGTATGCATATGAAGGGAACAGAGCGCTGAAATAACAGACAGTAAAACGGGCATACAGTGTTGCTTTTCGTTCTATTGTTGTGCAGGTTATTCAATTCCTGTCGGTACAAATAATTACATATATACTCGTCGACATTTTATAAAACCACAAAAAAAGGAGAGATAGAACATATTTATATTCGTAGCTGGAGTGCCGGTAAAGTAACATCTTACCCATATATGATATTTATGTATAAGAATGAATCGACATATATGTACATATTTTAATTATTCTTGCCACACAAATTCAATACATATATTACATATCATACACATATTTCAGTGCGTATGCCGTATATAAGCATGCAACATCCATACACTTGTGCAAACACGATGTGTGTGTAGTGTGTATCGATGTTTCTACCGGATTGGAATGTCTGCCTGCCCGGTACATCATACATATTACATACATACATGTCCTGATGGTGCATTTTATAGCAAATAAACCTTATGAAAACCAATATGTATTAATAAAATCACATCATGGAATGTTATGTATGTACCGTACGAATAATAATATGTGTAAATAATAATCTAATTATATTTTAGAATTTAAATCTGGTAGTGTGGTCGACTCTACGTGCATAGCCATGTGTTGTCTTGATGAATGGGAGCTTAGCTGCATGCTGCGGTTTTTAAACGGAAAAGAAACACATACAGGGAACAGCTCAAAGTTAAATACTTACAGGTGTGTAATGAAGTTCCATCTTGATGATTAGGTACCTTTATATGCTACAACTACAACGGCTCAGGGCAACTAAATTCGTAATATTAATAATAATCATCGAAAAGGCAACGCATTACTCCAGCCTGATTCAACATCCAACATCCAATCCAACTTATCCAACTGGTGGGAAATGCAGCGTTGCCAGCTTGATAAGCAAAATTATGGAAATAAAAATAAATTTAGTTATAAAATATCAAAACAAACTTAAATCTGTCAAATTAAATACAATCGTCATTAAAATCAATTAAAACCTCGAAATATTTGAACATATTGTCATTAAAAAATAAATCAAAATATTTTAATTAGGCAACACAGCACGTAAATTTAGAGCGAGAAATTCAAAAAAAAATTCATAGTGCATCGTCCCAATGAGGAAGTCTACACAAAGTTAACCCCTATGTTTGAATACGTCATTAGAAAGGGAAAAAGTAGTAGATAAACTTAGCATAGGCAATTACCTGCAAAATTGGCATTTTATTTAATAAAAGAAGAAATAAAAAAGTTCAATTCCCAACCCTTTGCCGACTGTGACATCATTTGTTTACATCCGATTTTCAATTGTCTTCTGGATTTCAAACGATCCCATTGTTGAAAGGCGGCCGTTGGCCGTTAAAATTTTTGAATTTATAGCAGTTGCATGAAATCCAGAAGACAATTGAAAATCGGATGTAAACAAATGACGTCACAGTCGGCAAAGGGTTGGGAATTGAATTATTTTATTTCTTCTTTTATTAAATAAAACTTAAATTTTGCAGGTAATTGCCTGTGCTAAGTTTATCTACCACTTTTTCCCTTTCTAATGACGTATTCAAACCTAGGGGTTAACTTCGTGTAGACTTCCTCATTGGCATCGTCTATGTTCCATCGTGAGGACCCTCGATCCTCGTGCAGTATATACTAAACTTATTAATTTATAACAATGGCAATGCAGATAGTTGAAGTTGAAAGGGTTAATTACTCCAATATCGAAATAATCCAGAAAACTTAATATATTAATATTAACGTGTACACTAATAAAATTAAAGTTATTAAAGTTAATTAAAGTTATAAATAGGATGGCAGTTTCATTCATTCCATATATAATTGAAGTATCGTTTTTCTCAATGTATATACTATATTGTTCCTTTGATATTACTTTTTATTTTGTTCTGTTAAAATAATCGGACTTATAAAATGTTATAATATTATGTGCTTAAAAATGAAAAAAAAAAAAAAAAAAAAAAAAAAAAAGATCTATATATTACAAATAATTCTTTCTTTACTAAAATGCCTTCACATGAGCGCTGCTCGCTGAATGCAATAACAATAATTCTGTTCGTAAACCCTGTTCTCTGGCACCAAAAAATGCGCATATTCCATTTGAATAACCATAGGCGATTGTCATTTTTGGTGCAGAGAACAGGGTTTACGAACAGCATTAATATAAACGACCAATGTAAATATGTATATGTATAACCGTGTGAGAAATAAAATAAAAAATAAAATAAAGAGCTGAACTTTCAACAGAAAAAAAAAAAAAAAAGCATTTAGAAATGGCAAACTTAAAAATAAAAATGTCATAATAATAAGTATTGAAATATCTTTATTATTATATATTATTTAAGTCATAAGGCACAAAGGTTCCATTTTCATACATAAAAGTAAACTATTATCAAAACACACACATACAGCATAAAGCAAAATATAAATATTGAGCCATATTAAAAGGCGCATCCCAGAAATCTTAATATATATATATATATATATATATATATATAATAATATATATATATATATATATATATATATATATATAATAAAAAGATCTAGGATACAGCAGTCCTTATTTATATAGCGCGGCGATAAAAGGTTGGAATGAGTTTGAGTTAGGATGTTATCGCATAAGGGCGCAGCCTAGCGGAGAGACAAGGATTGACCGCTGCATGTCCTGTGCTTTGGTCATCTGTATATTCGAATTATTTTTATTTTGGGTATTATATGTTTTTTATATGGTAAATGTACTAGTTATAGGCAGTTGTAATTTTTAAACTATCCTGATGATTGATGATTGAGGAATCATTTCTGTGTAAAAATTTCAATGCTCTCGCAATTAAGTGTGAGGAACATAATATATTATAAAAAAGCAGCAAACACCTGCTGATAACTGCGCAAGCATGCTGAGAACTAGTACTGTACAATTACCATATATAAAGTAATATATTATTATAATAATGATTCAACTTAAAAACCAAAATTTTCAAAAATTCAAATTTTTTATTTCATTTCTCTCTCCTACAATCAGTATACAAATACAATAATGCATATGCACACATTATAGAATATAAGGCTTCAGCTGCATATAGAAAAGATATACCACATCATTTTACATCAAAATACAGTGTATTATATAATTTATTTATGTTCAATATTATTTTTTTATGTTTTTTATAAAATGGATAAAAAAAGGCATTTTTTTAATGATATTATAAACTCGAACGAATCATTAAAAAATGAATTAGGCCTATATTATAGTGTAAACTGTATATAAATGGAACATTTCATGTATAATTAAACAAATATTATTTATATTTTATATTAGCATTTTAGCCCATCAGAATAATAAGGATTGATGTATTACAACAACAACGAGGGTCGGACTGGCACTCAAGGGGCCTTGTCCACATAAGGGGTGTAACACCCTCTCTAGGGGCCACAAAGGGAGCATAACACCCTGGTTACATCCCTTTTTTTGGGCCTTAGGGGCCTCCAAACAGGGGGACCACGTCCGCTATCACAGACTTGCTCTTATGGCCAGTCCAAGCCTGACAACAACAAAAATTCTGCTGTACAAATGATCAAAATACACCTAAATAAACATTAATTTTAAAATTACTATAATATTATATTATAATAACTACTCATATTTCAAAGAAAAACACATAGATAGATTAGAAAAAAGGGGAATGGGAAATATAATAGTATGAGCTTACAAAAACAGGGATGCTGTGCTGGTAGAGAAAAAATTAAACTCAGTCCCAAAGGAAATTTACTTTCTGACTAGGTTACACTATTTTCTCTACCCTGGGGGAGTCCCTGTTACTGTAAGCTCATAATATCTCCCAGTCCACAATTTTTCCTAATCTATCTATATACCTACTATTACCAAAACAAGAGGTTATTTTATTACAACTGGAGGCACCCACTTTTCTCATACTATTGAAGTTATAGAAATAAAATTTAACATGTATTTTAACTTCAAAATTTCATTATATCACCTGTAAAATTTTAGTGTTTATCTAGGGAAAATTATTTCAGAAAAAGGGTGCATCTATCTGGTTGTAAAAATCTCTGATCTTATTTTGGCAAAGATTTGTATTATGATTTTTTTTTTATCAAATCTTTTAATTATCAATTATTGCAGACAATTTTTTACTAATAATATTTATTATTCATGTTTCAAGTTAATATAGTATAATAATAATAATATGTATCCTTGTTTAATATTAAAACATATGCAGCTAGCATATCAAAATTCAACTATTTTAAACTAAATTATTATAGCATTTTTTAAATGCACAAGCAATTGATAAAAAAACAAAACAAGAAAAACATCTTGATATAAATACATATAAAAATAATCATGAAAACAAACAGCTGCTTAGAAGAGAGCGCACATTGAAAATATTTATTTATTTATTTTTAACTAAATTATTACAGCATTTTTTAAACGCACAAGCAATATATAATTGATAAAAAAAAAAAGAAAAAAAAAAAAAAAAAGAAAAGAAAAGCATTGATATAAAACATATAAATACATATAAAAATAATCATGAAAACAAATTGCTGCTAAGAAGAGAGCGCACATTATTATTATTTTTTTTTTTTTTTTTTTTTTTGACAAAGAATATAATTACAGTATATGCACTTTTTAGTGCCTATATATTTCTGTCTTACCTTTTAATTGGTAAGGTTGTAAGGTGTACTTTTAATATATTCTGTTTATGTAATTTACAAAAAATTCATTGACTTTTAAAGCTCTCTCATCAAACTACATTAAGTCATACAGGCAAAAGTGTCAAATACATACATGATACAAAAGAGGTTTTATCATATCTCAAACACAATCTGAATGCTATAATTAGTGGTCTTATATATTATAGCCAAATATTAAAATAACATTATAAAACAAAAAGAGCAAATTATAAGTATAATGACAAATCAATATTTTATTGTTTATTAAATCTGATTTAAAACAGCAGCATGCAAAAAAAAAAAAAAAAAAAAAAAAAAAAACTAATTCAGAAGTTGTGAAATTTTTACTCTGATTTGGCATATTATTACTCATTATAGGCTATACACAATTTAAATGACGCGTCTAGTAATGGTGATGGCCTTTTTGTTATTTTCTCTCCCAGCTTCCACAGCTTCTACGTGAAGTATCCCATCAGCATCAATAGTAAATGTAACATAAGCTGTAGTTTCCTCAGCAGGAGCAAGAGTGACTCCACTGAGAGTAAATTCACCAATTTTTGTATTCTGAAATTCATCTTCTTCACATTCTCCCTGGTAAACAGGAAATTTCATGTGATCTTGATTATCACAAGATGTACAGTATGGATGTGTAAATTTGGCTGGTATTTTTGTATTTCTACGAATCATAATGGAGAGGCGACCACTTGTTAAATTTCCAACTCCTAATGAGATCGGAGTAATTTCATTAATTCTGTAATCCTTTAATACACCACAACTGACAGCTGCTTGGACAGCTGCTCCATATGCGATAGCTTCATCAGGGTTGATTTTCATATTCAATTTCTTTCCTCCAAAGAATTTCTTTAGTAATTCTTGAATCTTTGGCATTTTTGAAGATCCACCGACCATGACTACTTCATCAATCTCTCGTTTTCTCGTGTTGGCTTCACGTAAACACTGTGCCACGGGAACCAGGACACGTTGAGCAAGATCATAAGTCAACCTCTCAAAGTCACTTTTCTTGATGATGGTTTTGATATCTATCTTATGTATGCCATCATACATGAACTCGTCCACCTCCAATTCATAGGTAGTGGATACTGAAAGTTTTTTCTTTGCATTTTCACATGCAATACGCAGTCTACGATATCCTGAAGTATCAATTTTGATACGATATCTACGTTCAATGATCTGAGCTACATGATCCGTCAGACAATCATCGAAGTCTTCTCCACCGAGGACGTTATCTCCTTTTGAAGCTTTCACAGTGAAGTTCTTGCCTTGGATGTTCAGTATGGAAACATCGCATGTGCCGCCTCCAAAGTCAAACACCATGACTTTACGGAGCTCAGTAGACTGAAACACAATTTAAATTACTGATTAATAAAATTGCTTATTTATTTTCGGTCAACAATTAAAAAAAAAATGTATTATTTAATACCTCGCACTGTAATCCAAAGGCAATGGCTGCTGCTGTTGGTTCGTTGATCATACGCAGCACGTTGAGTCCTGCCAGCACACACGCTGCCTTGGTGGCCTCTCTCTGCAGTTCGTTGAAGTAAGCTGGGATTGTGACGACAGCGTCATGTACCTTGGAGCCCAGGTACACCTCAGCAATGCGCTTCATCTCTCCCAGGACCAGCGCACTGATCTCCTCAGGCTTGTAGCTGAATAAGAATATACTTCATAAATATTTATAAATATCGAGGGCGAGCGGCCTTTCATTGCATTTACTAAATTTTGAGCGTGCACTATTGAAACAAGTGAAACACACTCCATACTATTGAAACATCTATATTAATCACAGCACCTGATAATGGTATACGTACCTGAGTACGCTATGCTTATTATGATGTTTCACTAGTACATGCAGCAAAAATTGCATTTGTTTTAATAGTGTGGAACTTGGAGAATACATATTTCAATATGTGCGAGTGCAAATTTAATATAGATGTATCAAACTGAATGGTTGTGTAGCCCTAGATTTATTATTTAATTACCTTGACTTTGAGCCTTTTGTAACTTGCACAGCAGGCATGCCATTGGAACTAGTAACCCTGAAATGCCACTTCTGCATTCTAGTCTGTACCACATTGTCATTATATTTACGTCCAATTATACGCTTCATTTCTGTAACATTCAAACATATATAGCCTGTATTATATAGATATTTCTTTAAAAATAAAAAAATTAAAAAATAATAAATAATAGAAAATTTGAATTTGAATTGCTAAACAATAAGCATAGTACTGTACTTCAATTTTTTAATAAGGCTCCTCTATCTCTAAAATTCAAAATTAAATAACTTGTCCCAAAAATGTTTTGACATTTGAAAAGTCAAAAAGCATGAACATAATAAATAACTGTTATCACCCAATGGATTATTATTATTATTATTTTGAGCAATTAAGGGAATAGGGCATAATACAAACATCATTAATCATTAAAAACAATAACTATTAATTACCTAAGATAAAAATTTCAGCATCTATAACCATACAAAAAGGGACAATAAATTACTGAAATTAATACCGTAGCGTTGTGTAACTTTAGACCAGGGGTGTAACTTTATACCATTTTTTAAATTGCTTTAACTCTGAGACTTTTTCAGTTTGAATGATAATACCAAATATGCTGGAAAGCTTATATAATTGAGCTTTTAGAAATTTGGGTATAATTGTTCTAACTAAAAAAGTTTCAGAGTTATAGCAATTTAAAAAGTGGTATAAAGTTACACCCCTGGTCTAAAGTTACACTGCGCTACGGTACTTATAATTAGCTTTTTATATTATATATTTTTTAAATACCCCTATAGGCCTATTATTTGAACTTTCTAATTTTGAAGTAAACATATAATATGGTGGGGAAAAACTTCCGTCAGGTTCCTATGTACTCCCCCCCCCCCCCTCTTTCCCCCCAACAAACCAATGACTATTAAGATATTACATTTATTATGTACCTGAAATGCAGTTCTCCGGGTTAACCACTCCAGCCCGAACTGCAGTTTCTCCAAACACAGTCTCATTGCCCTTGAAACACACGACGCTTGGTGTTGTGGTTTTGTCAATAGAGTTGGTGATGATCTCCACTTTACCATCTCTGAACACAGCGGCACAGCAGTTAGTCGTACCTAAGTCAATGCCAATGACGTATGTCTCTGTGAAAGGATATAATCATTAAGATAAAAAATTGTCAAAAAGAGAAGAAAAAAAAGGGGGGGGGCACTTACTAGCAGCTCCTCTTCTCAACTTTTCTTCATTAACTCGCAAATCTCTCATGTTTTTAGCATAAGTTTCTTCAATATCTTCATAAGAGGTTTGTATGTCCTGAAAGAATTATGTCTATGATATTCATATGATGTTATTACAGTATTACAATAGCAATTAATACTAACAATGGTATTACTTATAATAGTTGTTGTGATTAAAATGTATATTTTTTATGTATTGATATCAACGCCATTAATAATTAAAAGGATGAAAATAGTGATGATAACTTTAACTTTAACACCTCCTCTGTCAAAAAAAAAAAAAAAAAAAAAAAAAAAAAACATTATAGGCCTACAATCACTCAGATTTTTTTTAAAATTAATTATAATTAATAGGCCTAATGTTAATTGGAAAAATCCAAATTTTAAAAATAGACATACTTTTACTCGATTCGCAGTGCACGGTTTTCATCATAAAATTTGCATTACAAAAGAGTACCACGAGTGTGGTACCTCATGTAAATGTAAGTTGTGTGGTGAGCCATGTAATCAATATCATTTGCTAAACTGTACTAATCGTAGCATTAGCCTAACAGCATAATATGCTCAAGATTAATGTTTAATGTATGCATGTTATTTACTATTCTTACTTTGAAATTTAGGTTATATGTTGTACACCATGTGTGTTTATTGAATAAAATGAATTATAATTAAAAATAAATAAATAAATCAAAAGCATTTTAAGCCTTAGAACAAGTTAACACAAATTTTTGCTTATATATCCTAATATACTGGAATATCGCAACATTGATTTGATCTGAGTCGTTGATTTCAATTATTTCTAATGTATTTTCCATTGAAGAAATGGTAAATGCAAACTCTGGTGTCACAGCTCACCTGGTTCATGCACGCGTAAAACAAGCGAGCTGTGCATGACGTCACAGTAGGTCCGCATCAACCTTATTGTGAATCGAAAATAAATTAGAAACCAAAGACTCTGGCCAAATCAATGTCAATATTTTGGTATTTTAGGATATTAGGCAAGTTTTTTGTTCAGCGTGTTCTACGCCTTTAATAAACAATCATCAACAATGTCATTTTTTTTAAAGAGGGGGGGGGGGGGGGGGAGGATTCCAATAATTAGGACTAACCATAGGCGTGTTTTTTTAAATTTTGGCTATAAAAAAATTACAACTATAAATTTTTTTTAAAAAAAAAGTGAGATTTACTTTTTTTTTTTTTTTTTCCCCAGGACAAACACTTAGTAATTACTTACATGCTGCAACTTGGTTAGAAACTCCAACTTATTCTCCTCACTACAGTCTCTTGTCATCTCCTGGAAATTTGTAATACAAAGCTCTCTTTGTTTCTGATGTTCCTGATACAGTAAGCTGGGGTTCTTGGTATCCACTGCAGCACTCATTTGTCTCTGCATGTTGCTTGTGTACTCCGTCTTCATGTTATTATAAGCCTGCATCACAGTACGTTTCTCATCATTCTTGAACAACTTGTGCATTTTCTTATTCTTCTCTTCATACACTCGCCATTTCTTATCTACTTCCTGAAAGTTATTAAAACATAAATTATTTCAAAAAAAAAAAAAAAAAAAAAAAAAAAAAAAAAAAAAAAAACTTGGTCACCCAACTTATTGACAGTATTCCATATTTTCCAATATTTAGTTACCTAGCAGTATTTCCCTTTAATTTTAAAACTCAAATGACTTAAAAAGGAAAAACTGTTTTGAGTTCAACTTGAAGCAATTTTGCTCACATCTTCTTCCATTTCTACTTTTACTAAGCATGCGCAGTACGTCAAAATGGAAGCGGATGTAAGCAAAATTGTGTAAAGCTAGCCTCAAAATAGTTGTTCCTTTATAATTCAAAGTCTGGAAATTCATAATAATTCCTAACATCATATTTTAATAATAATTTATTTTATTATTATTACTTTTTTCTTCTTTTTTTTTTCACATTTGAAGAACTCTTTTAAAAACAAAAATTTACACTTCTAAAATGGTTTTGAAACATTGATGGCATGTATCAGTTTATTATTATTATTTTTTCTTTCCTTTCTTTTTAGTTTTGGGCAATGAAGGGGTTACTTGCAAAAAGATTTCCACACCACGTTTTATAAATAAGTAACATTTTTTTTTTTTTTTTTTTTTTTGAACACATTTCAAATCTTAATTGCTTATAAAGGTAGAGATAATGGTAAAAATATCGCTGTCACAATAAAACCGCGATATTTTTAACACTGCCTCTACCTTTAAATACATATATTTAATATTTTAAGTAATTAAGGATTTACCTTGTTAAAGCGATCTATGAAAGTGTCATAACCTTCCAATTCACTGAATTCATGTAGAATATTTTGTGCTTCATTCTTGAATAGCGTATGACTATCAGGTAGATCATCCACAGGACGTACGTCAATCTTCAAATCATCCATCTTATCTTGGTAATATTTGATACTTTCAGCAAACTTTGCTTTGCTGTGATCTAGTTCAGCTTGGCGTAATCTAGCGTTGTTCATTTGTGTGTAGTATGCAAAACGCTCACTTACTGTCTGAAATATTTATACATGAAATCAATAAAATTACATATTATATAATTTAAAAGGCATAATATAAAAATAGGTTATAAAATTTAGGTTATATGTTGTACACCATGTGTGTTTATTGAATAAAATAAAAATATATATTATAGGTTATTATATATAATATAAAAATATAATATATTGCCCTGGTTGTGCTTATAAAGAGTGTGTACTTGCTAGATAAAATCACAGCTGCGAGCGCTTCCTCCACAACATTAAAGGCCAAAGCAGCCGTCAATCGCTGCCTGAGCGATAACCGTGCGACAACTATCGTTGGCTCCCGATTGGCTTAGCGCAAAAAGTTAGACCAATCCTAACTCTAGCGCACTCTAACGGTCCTTGTCGCAAAAAGTCCGACTGACGGCTGCGTTGGGCTTAACAGGTAAAACCCAGAGAGAGATACAGGCTCTTGCCGCTTTAAGAAAAATGCAGGTGGCAAATTGCACTGTTGCCCGATGGTTAACAAAATTAGGGCTGTCAAAAACATCAATCTAGCGTTTTGCCCTCCCCTTGTTCACCCTGAGCTAAGCTTTAGCCAATCAACCCTTACATGCCGCCTGCTCTCCACCAATCCGGCGGCCAGGGTGGATTTAAAAAAAAAATTACTACCCTTACAGTTCCCGCAATTCTGCCACCTGAGATAAAAACTGAAGAACGCACCTCTATAAACTTTCTCTTTACTGCTGCCTACAGTGGGAGTATAGCAATGCTCCATGCTTATCATATCAGTGGTAAAACCTACTGCAAGTATGCCCATTGTTGTACTGGACAAAAATGAAAGTAAGCCTATTGAAAGATGTTCTTGAAATGCAAGTACGTGCTCTTTGAGCACAACCAGTGCAACATTATAATAATATAACAAAGTTGTAATCAACTACAATAAAGAAATGGATAGACATACCAGCAAGAGACTTACCACAGTAGAAGTTCTATGGAGAGGTCGAAGTCTCATGTGTCAGTTTTTTTTTTTTTTTTTTTTTTTTTTTTTTTTTTTTTTTTTTGTTATAAAAAAAGGTCATTTCATAACGGAGAGCTATCGTCATATATATTAATGACATTATATTAATCAATAATATATGACGAAAGCTCTAAATTGTATGAAATGAACTTTTTTATAACAAAAATACTGTGCCATTTGAGACCTCAACCTCTCCATAGAACTTCTACTGTGGTAAGGCTCCTTGCTGGTACGTAGTTCTATCTTTTTCTTTATTATTAGGTATTGATCCTAGCGGCAATGTTTTTTTTCCCTTAAATTTAATATGTCCCTATTATTTGTATAGTTATATTTAAACTTGAAATAATAAACTCTTGGGATGATACGCTATGACTGATAGTGATAAAAGTGACAGTCTGTCAATTTAAAAATCACAAATCATCTTAATTTAATGAAAAGCATCATGTAACATCACATCATCTTAATTATCAAGTTAACTAGTTCATGCACTCAATAAAAAGTTAATATAAAAATTTATTAAAAAAAAAAAAAAAAAAGTAAATGACTAAGGGAGAGGAGTGAAATTATTTCTGAAATTATCAAATTAAAATTTAATTCACTTTGGAAAATAATAATAATAATAATAATAATAAACAGAAAAAAACAAACAGAAAAATAATAATTCAAACAATTGGAGGAGAGGGCCAAAAACACATACCAAAATACATATCAAAAATAGATACAAAATACATAGCCAAAAGACATACCTTAGAAAGACCATTCAAAGCAGAAGTGTAATACTCAGATGTGAAGATTGGTTGTAACATTTCAAATGAAACATTCCAGATTTCCTCATGCTTATCTTGCAAATTGTTAACTGGATTTGTTCCAATTTGAAGTAGCCCCATTTGTTCCTCATAGCTGCGTATTGCAGCATCTCGGAGTTGGTAAGCTCTTTCTCTAGCATTATGCTTTTGTTTGTCTTCATTGTACATTTTATATGTAGTGAAAAGATTGTCAATTGTCTGAGAAAACATTATATATTTTAGTACAGTACCTATAGTATAAAAAAAAAAAACTAAATTTGTCCTATGCTGAGCAATGCTATTCATTGCTCAAGATGAGCATCGAAAAGCACTCAGAATGACGTCATGCGTACACTTTCTATAAGCACTAACAAGGATGTCATGGTACAGAGAACATTTTTTAACCCAGTCTGAAATTCAATTTTAAGTGTATTAACTATAGTGGCTTATATTGTTATGTAAAAAGCTTTGGTGTCCCCGTCAGTGCTTATTACAATCCCCCATTCTCCAATTTTTCCCTAAACAATTTAAACTTATATTTACAGTCAGCCGGGGTGAAATTGAAACTCCAATCATGTGCAATTAAGCTTTCACTTTTCCCTATCTCGCTAGACACAGAGCACTTTGAAAGCAGGTCTGTGATTGGCTTTCACTTTCACTTTCACTTTATGAGTTAATAATTATAGAAATAAAAAGTAACAAGAAACACATATAAATAAAAATAGAACCCCTCTCCTTCTGTTATAGTATGATTTTTTTTTTTTTTTTACGCATAACATGACACCCCGTACTTAATTTTACTGCAATTAACTGGTTCCAAGTAGTTTATTGTTTTAATAAATTTGTTTAATTTACAAAGTAATTTTTGTTAAAAAAAAAAGATGTCAATTTAAAAAATAATTATTAATTTTAATTTAAAAAAATTACCTTTTTAGCGTCGTTTCTGTATGTTTCACAAACATTAGCACATGTTTTGAAATGTGGCTTAAACAGAGACAAAGCATCATCAGTAGCTGTTTTGTTTACGTTTTCAATATTCTCCACCGTCTTCAATCCTCCACATTTGTCATCCATGAGACGTCGATATGTGTCAATCACTTCTTGACGACATTTTACCATCAACAACTGGAACTTGTCCTCTTTTTTCTTCTCTATTTTGCGTTTATCATGAGCTCTGAATCTCTTGCATATTTCATCAGTTTCCTATAAATACAAAAATAACAATTAAAAATTAGTTTTAATAACAATTAACTGTATAACCATTCAGTGTTTCTCTTTATTGAGGACTGACAAATAACGAATAACAAACATACATTCAGTTTTCTCGTGGAGTTATGTGTCAAAAACTATCCAATTGACTAGTAAAGGAACAACGGTTTTAAGGCCAGTGTGCACAGTAAGTCAAAACGGAAGCGGATATATGTGAGCGAAATCACTTATAGTCGGCTTCAAAACAGTTCAGGGTTTCGGAATTTTGCCCAGCCAAAAAAAAAAAAAAAAAAAAAAAAAAAAAATGGAGTTTATCCACTTAAAAAAAACACTAAAAAAAAAAAGGTTTTTTATTTATTTATTTTTATTATTTTTTTTTAATGTAAAAAAAATGCTATTTTTGAAGAAAACACAAAGCTTATGATTTGAAACATATTAACTTTTTTCTTTCACTAGCACATGTTTATTTTTATTTTTATAAAAAAAAAAAAGAAAAAAAAAAAGCTTTTACATGTCTGTTTTGGAAAAAAAACAAAAAACAACAACAATAAACCCCACATTTTTTTTTTTGTTTTTTTTTTTTAATAAAACCTACTACCCGCGGGCTTTTAAAAAACAGTTGTTTCTTTATCAGTCAATACCATATCAACATTGTTCTGTTATATTGACTTATACCCATTTGATCTTGAAAAATATTTATGAAAGCAAATTACCCGAAGTGAATAAAAATATATATATAGCCTATATATAAAAAAAGGGCCATCCTATTTTTTTTTTTTTTTTTTTTTTAGTTCAAGAGGACATCAGCTAATATAGGGATTTTTTATTATTATTATTTTTTATCTATGCTAACATAAGATTTTTATTATAGGCTAACTATGTATATACAAGACATCTGACTTAAAGTCAATAGGTATATTAATGGTTGGTTTTATAATGATCTGCATTACCTTATTAATTTCCATCTGCAGTTCATTGCAATTAGTAAGTTGATATTCCTCAATATCAGCATACAACACTTCGTGAGCTTTAACTTCTGCTCTAGCATGCACCAAGTCAAAGTCAGGCACAGGTTCAGGACCTCCACAGTAAGTATCCATGGTCTGCTGGTAACATTTCACTACCTTCTGTTTGACATCAGTGTATTGTTGTTGTCTTGTTGAAGATTGCATGAACTTCTGCCGAGCTTGGAAATGTGGAACTTGTTGAGAGAAGAACTGATGCATTTTCTGTGGGTCACAAAAATAAATCAATAATATAACACATTTGTAAAATGGAATCATATCAAATGCTATGAAATTTTTTTAAATTTTTTCCTATACTATGTTTTGTAAGTTGCATAACTATGCTGTATAATAGGCCTATACAAATAATTGTTTTTTGTTTTTTGTTGTTTTTTTTTTAGGCTAAATACTGCATTATCCTTTATGCTTTAAAGATGAAGTTCAGGGGTTACAACATGGCTTCTTCAATGTTAGATAATGAGAAGAACTGTTCATAAACTCACATATGATGACCCAAAAGCCCTTCCTTAAACCCATGGTAGCCCCCTAAACTTGCGCTCATCCTGCGAGATATGCAACCCACTACAACATATCTATAGTAAAACCATAACTATGACGTAAAAGATACGGGACAAGTTGCATATCTCGCAGGATGATCTTGAGTTTGAGGGGCTATGTAAGAGCTTTGGGTCAAAATATGTGAGTTTATGAACAGTTCTTCTTATTATCTAACATTGAAGAAGCCATATTGTAACCCCTGAACTTCCTCTTTAAGACTTTAAGTGCTTTATTTTATCTTTACAATAATTTATATTAATTATTTACCTTCTGAAGTTCTGACAATTTACTAGTCCTCAGATGTTGAGGAACTTTAAATGTCAAGTTTGCAACAGTATTCACTGCATGTCGACAAGCTTGCGCGCACTTCTCCTCCAGAGTGCACTCATGATGCAACTGCATACAAAATGTAGTCAAAGTAGTCTGGTATGTCTCGTAAATGTCGTTGCAAGCAGCATAGAATCGAGATTCACTATGGAGATCAAACTCACGAGCGTATCGGCCATACAGCTCATTTACTAGATACTGCAAAGAAATAATCAAAATAAAGTTTTGAAAAAAAAAATCTATAAAATATCAATCTATACCTATAAAAATTATTACCACGATTCCCATTTTTCGTTTTTTTGGTTTTTTTTTTTATTTTTTTTATTATTATTATTATTATTATTACTTAAAACACGCACACCCACATTATAATTTGAAATAGTAGAGCATTACCTCAACAAGTTTCTTCCTATAAGAAGTAGTGTTGTAGTTGCTGCCAAACTTAGGTGTACTGTCAAAGACAAGACATGCAGTATCAAGTGCAGACTGGTGCAAGACTTGGATGTCCACAGCTGCATCTGTCAGTCCTGCTTCCATGTCCTGCATGTACATGTGCTTGGCCTCACTCATCGCCTTCTCATGGCATGTCTCAGACATCGACTGAAATCACATATACATTTGAATTCATTTTAAAAAATTATTATAATAGTGGTAGAAATTAAAAAAACTAAAATCTCATAAAATGTTATGAGATATGTATAGCAAGCTCTTTCAATTAATCATCAGTCAAATTCTTCCTTTAATTTTCATATTATTTTATTGTATTAATTTAGTAGTATGTTTAGGAAGCAAGAGAAAGATGTCATGATAGAAAGTTGTGGAGGTGTATCACTAGGTCAGGCTAAAAATCATTTATGTTGTTGGTTTACCCCGAAAAAGATCATAGCATCATGATATCGAAGGATATGCGGCATTTCGGTACTTGTACTTGTGCAATCTCCGGGGATACAATTTTAGCACATGTGCAATCTACACCACGCTTACTAATGGCACATATGTACAGGCTAAGCGTATAAATATGTTTTAAAAAAGGTAAGAGCAAAGAATGCACATGTGCCAAAAACAGGGACGTACGCAAGGGGGGGGTTTCCGGGTCCGGACCCCCCCCCCCCCCCCCCCGTCAGGTCCGAGGAGAAATTTTTTTTGAGGTTAAAAATAGCAACTTTGAAAAAAAAAAAAAAAAAAAAAAAAAAAAAGAAACACGTCTTTGGTGCCAAAGTTTTGTTTTCTTTTTGGTATCAAAACTAACTAATTTATTAATAAAATTGTGATTTTATTTAACATGGTGGTATTATGTAAGTATTATGACGTTATGAACTGCATATTCCCTTAAACTAAAATGAAAAAAATGTTGACCCCCTTACTATTTTTTGAAGTTTGAAAGCCATAATGGTAACAACTACCGATGATAAAAAATATACATAGCATTTGACCAGTTTATTAAATTAAAATTTAATCAAATAATTCGTCATGTCCGGTCATGTCATTATTCAAAAACCAAAAACATTGAATTTAAATAATTGGGGGATCACGCTCAAAAATTTCTCTGATATAAAGTCTATACAATTTGATTATCATATAGAGTTTGTAACTTAATGCCTTTTTTACACGGGAAGATTTAATGAAAGTGTTGAGTGGTCTGGGAAACCAAAGATCCGGGATCGAGTCTCGGTCGAGCCGAATTCCTTTTCAATATCAGTTTGCTGCTTATCCTTTATAACACGGTGTAACACGAAAGCCAAACACTTTCAATTTGATTATCAATATATTATATTTTTTTAGGGTACGTTACCTTACCTAATCACTAAAAATATTTAATTTACTGATAATCAAATTGTATAGGCTTTGAATCAGAGAAATATTTTGAGCGTGGTTATGAAATAAATAAAAAAATTATATTATTTATTTATTTTTTATCTGTTTTACCTTTGAAAAATATTGTATTATTGCTTCTTTTTTTTTCCTGCCTTTCTAACTTTAAATTTAACCATCACGGTATATCTCACTTTTCAAATTTTGAAAATGAAAATTTTGAATTGCAGGTTTTTCCTCATTTTGTCCAAAACGTATTTTTTCCCCCGTCAGTGAATTTTTTACTATAGTATATTTCATTTCATTTTCTTCAATTAACATGTTGCAGGCCCCTATTTTTTTTAAATTACTAGTTACTCAAAAAAATGAAATCGTACAAATAAAAAAAAAAAAAAAAGTTTGCTAAAAGTATTTGAAAGTTGGAAAAAAAGTGAATATTAAATTGTTTATTGCATTATAGGATTGTAAGTATAAAACTAAAAAGTTGACCACGTATATTTTTTTTTAAACCATTTGAAAGTTAGTTTAAAGCAACAACTACTGATGATAAAAATTGCAGTACCCACGCGATCATCAGATAAGAAAGGTTATTCAAATTAAAATTAGCTTTATATTATATAAGTAAAACTTCGAAAATTTACGTTTGTCAAAATTTTGTATTGTGGTGTAACAAAATTTGTATCCTCGAACTTACAAGTTAGAATTTCATTTCTTTACATATGTTTAATAAATTCAAAATGATTTAGTATTATTGTTTATTTCTCCTTATAAATTTATGGTCAAATTAAATCCCACCAATACCTCATTTTCATCCTCATTTTCAGTAAAAACATAGTAAAAAAAATTACTTATTGATTTTAAAAAATCTACTTCTAATTCGCATTCAGTTATAAATTAAAATATGTACAAAATAATAATTTAGAGAAATTCATCTTAATTATATTAACCAAAAACGAGCCGAGTTACTTATTTATTTTAAAATTTTCAAACAACTCAATTTTACACGAAGGAAATAAAAAATAAATTCTAGAGTATGAAATGTTATGTTGTTGTAATACCATATGAAAATGCTATAATATTTGATGGAGCAATGCGTTTAATATGGATACAGTATTTTCATATGACAATGATTCAAATTTTGTATCACGCATTATTGTCTGTAGTTGCACCATTCTATGACTAAAAATATACTAAAAAGGGGTACCAAATCACGTATTTTTACATTTAAATTTCAAAAATTTCTTGCGGGGGTATCCCCCGCACCCCCAGCAGGGGGGTGTCACCCCCTGCACCCCCCCTCAGTATGGTGGGCTTGGACCCCCCCCCCCCCCCCCCGTGACAAAATCCTGCGTACGTCCCTGGCCAAAAATGCACCCGCGGAGATTGCACTAGTACCAAAATGCCGCGTAGCCCTCCATATGTATGTGTGTGCTACATATAATGATACCTACCCATCAAAGTTAACAATCAACATTTTACAATTTTCACTGAAAATGAATGACCTACGTTTGCCTCTTTGACGTGTTTAACAGGAGAAGTAAATGAATGAACTTTGAATTTGTAAAGTGTAGATCATTCATTTTGAGCAACAAAATTTTACAGTGAAGTAAATTCATTTTGATGGGAAAGCATCGATGTTTAAAGAAATAGACCACATAAAAACAACATGTGCTTTTTAATGAAT
The DNA here is from genome assembly GCA_949318235.1 of Ecdyonurus torrentis. Classification (NCBI taxonomy): domain Eukaryota; kingdom Metazoa; phylum Arthropoda; class Insecta; order Ephemeroptera; family Heptageniidae; genus Ecdyonurus; species Ecdyonurus torrentis. Next base: position 17,778,946 of record OX439135.1, read on the forward strand.
AAAAACGAAATTGGATCTTCATAACTGTTAACAATTTTTACCAGAATGTTAATGTACCCCCACGAGAGAGCGTGAAAAAACTGTAAAGTATGCAATTTCTGTGAAAATTCATGTTTATGACGTCAGAAACATGCCAAAATTAGTGTGAAAATGTTGTGAGGGTTGCATAAATTGAATTTTCTGATCACTGCTATGGGACTACTGTTGGGTTTTAAATTTTAAGACATACTAATGTTATTTATGTAAATCCCATCAAGTGTTTTGTGATATAAATGCTTATGTTTTTCTCTGGTCTATTTCTATAATATACTTTGTTGCTGTTTTGCAGACTAAATAGTCAAAATGTTTATGTTGCTATTTACACAGTTTAATCTAGAGTAATAATATTTATATTTATCACACTTTACCTGGAAGAGAGTCTTAGGTTCCATGTCTGGATGTTGCAGTTTCTCCACATAGTTCTTCATGTAGACAAGGAAATCCTGAGCTCTAATACATTGACCTCCAATCTGCTTCACTGCAAGATGACCAGGATACAAAACTGTCTCTATCAAGAGCTTCAGTTGTTCCAAAAACTCAGGCTCAATTTCTGTAATAATATGTAAAAAACAAATTTTATTTTTATCTACAGCAAATTATAAGCTCTCTTTAAAATAATAATAATTAATGTATGTTATTCACCATTGAGAGTTCCTCTGAAATTTTGATTCCTGGAGACTTGGTCACCTGGGTGAGGCATGAGGAAGCAAAGGACTTGCTTGAAACATGTTTGGATCATCTCAGCTCGCTCTCTGTTGTGCTCCATCTATATGTGTAGTAGCAAAAAAAAAAAAAAAAAAAAAAAGGAAAAAGGAAAAAGAAAAAAGAAAAAAAAAAGTTTTTGTGATTCAAAAGATAATATGTACTTCATTAACAAGAGAATTTTAAAAATAGCAACAAGTTATCACAAATTGACAGGATTCTGTGTGCAAATAAAGGGTATAAAATTGTTGCAGGAACCAATTAACAGATTGCCCAATTGTTGCACAAGAAAGCCTAATTTTGTAGGAACATGCTTCTCTCCCTAAATTTTTTTAATAAAGACATTAAAATGATACTGTTGAAAAAGAAAAAAAAAAAAAAAAAATAGCAACAATCATAATTGTATTACGAAGATTTCTTCTACTATCGGCCTACTATTTTGTGAAATTTCCAAAAAATAAATTCAAAAAACTGAGGCTTTATATTTTATAGCTTTAACTTCCCTTTAAGTCCCAATAATGGGCAATTTATAAAAAAAAGTCAGGACATTTTATTTTTCTTGAATCTGAAAGCTTTAATTTAAAAATAAGGCATTTTTGATGGAGCTTTGCTGCCACAATATTTTCAGTTACATTTAAGAAATAAATACTAAAGAAAATATATTCAGGGTTATATAATATGTTTGATTATACATATAAAACTAACCGTGAACCAATCTTCTAATTCCTTGTTACCCTCTTCAAATCCATAGCCAGTTTCACAGTCAAATTTCCAATCCCTGATCAGGAAAATGAGTTTTTGGAAGACTTTGTCGTTACATGAAGCCTGGACCATACGACCAAATTCCAAGAAATACTGAAATAATAATTAAATTAAAAATCAGCCCCACAAAGCTAGGTGGTGGCAGGGTGCATGGTCTTACAAGGTCACTAAGTTGGCTTGGTGATTAAAAAAAAAAAAAATCTATAATTTAGCTTCCTTTTATTAATTTATTATTGCTACTAATTAGTATATTACAATAATAAAAGTATTAGTAAAGTTATAATATGCAAAAATCTTTAATTAAAATATAGATGTACAAAAAAGGGGACGCAAAATTGCAAGCTGCTAGTTAGAGAATTTTACTAAATTTTACTAAATTACCAGAATTCTCTAACTAGCAGTCTGGAGCTTGCAATTTTGCATCCCCTTTTTGTGTCTATTTTAATTATTAAAGATTTTCTGGTATTATAACATTCAATATAACGTGCTTTAATTAATCTTATTACTTTTCTTTGATTAGCATATTAAACCGTAATGTTTTTTTTTTCTTATATTTACATATAAAAGTATTGGTAGTAAAGGAAATAATAACAATAATAATAAATAAAAAATGTGGTCAATTAAAAAAAAAAAAAAAAAAAAGAAAAAGAAAAGAAAAGAAAAGAAAAAGAAAAAAAAAAAAGCAATATTTTGTTATATCACATGCATTTATAATATACAGACAACCGGGGAGACTTTGAATGTCCGGGATGACCTTGAACACCCATTTATCTCTACATTGGGCACTCAACCTTGAACACCCATTTATCTCTACATTGGGCACTCATTTCAAAATTTTGAAACATGTCATTTAGATCAAAAACAAATTTGCACAATAGTAAGATTCTTCAATTTTCTTAAATGAGGCCCTAAGACAGAGATAATTGGGTGTTCAAAGTCACCCCGGGCGTTCAAAGTCATCCTAGTTGACTGTATGCATTTAATTTTACTCTCATCCTAGCCAAGCATTTTTTTTTTTTTTTTTTTTAATAGAGGTTTATTATTATTTGCATTATTAGGCTAAATTATACAGTCTATATCGATCTTGTTGCGAAATAAAGGTCATCTTGTATTTTGTCAGGGGAAGCAAAAGACCTATCTCGTTTTTTGTCAGTAGAAGCAAAAGGTCTATCTCGAGCGCCATTTCCATAAAGTTTGGAAACGAGATAGGCCTTTTACTTCCACTGACAAAAAACGAGATAGGCCTTTTGCTTCCCCTGACAAAATACGTGATAGACCTTTTTTGTTTTGCAACAAAATCGATATGTCTGTACATAATATGTTGAAAAATAAATAAATAATTTCTCAACCTGCAAAGCTTGAAGCAGTCAATTTTATTTCCCATTATTTTGATCCATTTCAAGAGAAGATTTTTGTATAATATAATTTCTCACAATACTTTAATTAGGTTATATATAGCCTAACTATATATATTCTCTCTCTCTCTCTCTCTCTCTCTCTCTCTCTCTCTCTCTCTCTCTCTCTCTCTCTCTCTCTCTCTCTCTCTCTTTTCCTCCAATAAAACTCTTGTTAAATTATTAAATTTGATTACCTGCAGATTGGTGAGATCGTCCATCTGGATTCTCTCATGCAGATTGTAGATTTGAACTGAAGACAGCAGGGTGGACAAGGCAAAGATGAAAGTGTTTTCTTTCATGGAAGTTCTCTTATCAAAAGTGCCTTGGGTATCCAGGAGAACCAAAGCAAGCTTACAAAAAACAATAATATAATAAATTAAAAAAAAAAAAGAGTAATAATAATAATAATTAGCACAAATCCAAATTCCGCAGCATTATTTCTAATTGACAATTTAAAAGATTGGATAGAAAAAAACATATAGATGGATTAGGAAAAATCGGGCAATGACAGGAGATCCGATGGACAATAAATTACCTATATTATAGGGCCTACCGTATATTATTATATATCGATAGTGAGGAGCAGAGAAGCGACCAATGAGAAATCAAGCGAATTTAGAAATATGAAAAACAAAAGTCTATCTATATTTTTCTACAATAGTTAGAAAGTGAAAGTTATTTTATTTAAAACGGCTGGTATATTACTTTCTGGTAAATTTTTAAAAAAAAAATTATGACGCAAATTAACAAAGTTAATTAATAATGGGAAATATTTGAGCGCGATTTTTGGTCTTGTTTTTACAACTGTGAAGTTCAACTCGATGTCAAAAGTTTAGTTAACATTGGATTGTAATGATTTTTTTACACAAAATACGAAACTGAACAGCGTATTTAAGGATGTAATTTTTTTGGCAACCTCAAAAAATTAGCAAAGTTATTTGCACATTTCTAATTTAAAAAAAATTAGTGTGAAATTGAAGCCACTACTTTGAAATTTGGCCTCAGTGTTCACCATTAAAGTGAAAATGTTTGCTGAAAAAATCAATTATTTTTGATCATTTGTTACAATTTTACAATTTAATTGAATACTTTAGAATAAATGAGAAAAAAATGAAAAAGCTACTAAAAAGTCACTGTCGTAAGCTACTACGTAAAAAAACTTTTGGTTTAAGCAAGTATAACAGCGTAAAAATATGCATACTTCAGCAACATTTTGTTTGGGTATTTGTCTTATATTTTGCATAATTAAGTTATTTCATTGGTACCGTATGAAATTTTGATAGACAAAAATAAAATTACGTAGTAGCTTAGCACAGCGAATTTTTAGTAGCTTGCAAGATTTCTTCTCTTTTTTCTGTCGCGCATCGGCTTCACTTTTCTCATTTATTCTAAAGTTTTCAATTAAATTGTAAAATTGTAACAAATGATCAAAAATAATTTATTTTTTCAGCAAACATTTACACTTTAATGGTGAATACTGAGGTCAAATTTTAAAGTTGTAGCTTCATTTTAACGCAAATTTTTTTTTAATTAGAAATGTGCAAATAACTTTGCTAATTTTTTGAGGTTGCCAAAAAAATTACATCCTTGTATGCGCTGTTCAGTTTCGTATTTTGTGTAAAAAAATCATTACAATCCAATGTTAACTAAACTTTTGACATCGAGTTGCACTTCACAGTTGTAAAAACAAGACCAAAAATCGCGCTCAAATATTTCCCATTATTAATTAACTTTGTTAATTTGCATCATAATTTTATTTTTAAAAATGTACCAGAAAGCTAATAAACCAGCCGTTTTAAATAAAATAACTTTCACTTTCTAACTATTGTAGAAAAATATAGATAGACTTTTGTTTTTCATATTTCTAAATTCGCTTGATTTCTCATTGGTCGCTTCTCTGCTCCTCACTATCGATATGTAGTATCATAAAATCATAATAGGTAATAATAATAATAATAATACATTCAAAATATGTATTACAAGAAGGCAACAATGTTATACTATAGTATAAGATTATAACTTTCTTAAAAAAAAAAAAAAAAAAAAATCACAATAAATTGTTACTTTTATAATTAAAAATAAAAAAGGTTTTATAACATTGAAAATGCTATCCGTTTGACAGACTTAACAAAATCAAGAATTGACTATTGTATTGTAAGGAAAAGAAATTATCTAGTGCATTGTAATTAAGATAAAATTAAAAGAAAAGGATACTATTGGAAATCAGCAAAGTCCCTATCACAATGAAGGAGTAATATGATGAAAATACATGGGTGTGAGCTTATAATAAATGAATGCATTGAAATGTTTCCAATGAAAGAATATTACAAGGGAAAAGCATTATACGGAAACATTCCATCTTATGGGAGGGGGGGGGGGGGTCGGTTAGGTGCATGAGTAGGTTGGACATGTAGTCAAGCATAAACCTTGTCCAGTCAAGTGTTTATGAATATCCTCTTCAGTCCCAGATACTTTTAAACAATATTTCCCTGTCGTAAATTTTAACCACGTTTTTGTGCGGCTCTCAGAATGACAAAAAGATGCCTCTTTTGTAGTTTTTTTTTTTTTTTTTTTTTTTTTCTTACTGTCACTACCCGCTCTACATTGCTCAAAATAGCTCTAAAAACCGCGAAATTTTCCTTTTTTTTTTATTTATTATTTTTTTTTTTGACACATTTTACATATTTTTATCTCTATTTTTTCTATATTTTTTTTTTCGATTGTTTAAAGATTTTTTGTCAAGTTTTTTGATGTACAACTCATTATATATTGGGACTGAAGAGGATAAAGACAGCTACATGTAATGTAATTTAAATATTTTTGACACTTCTACATATTTTCCCAGATACTTTACTACAATATAAATCTTGAGAATTCACTTACATCTTCTCCTATGAGAAAGACTTCAGGCCACATCAAGATTCCTGTAGTGTCTCTTTCTCTTCCTCCACGCCACGAGAATCCTTCCACCACATCACTTTGTGTCAGCCAATCAGAGTGACCCTGGAATTTTAACACGAATTCGTTTTGGAAATTGTTAAAATATGATGCATTTTCACTTCCAGCAGAAGTAAAAAAAAAAAAAATCAAATCAAATCAAACTAAACTAAACTTTTTTTTTTTTTTTTTTTTTTTTTTTTTCTTTTTGTCTTTTTGTCTTTTTGTGAAAGTAGGCCTATAGTGTAGTTGTTCATTTAACATGGCAACACCAACAGAAAGTTATGATGTTAAATTTTATGACTTCTTTTGGTGCCCGATTTTTTTTTTTTATTTTTTTTTTTTTAATTAGGCCTATTATTCTAAATAATGTTATGTTATTGCATACATAATCAAATTAAAAAGAAACAAATGTACTATATTTAACTTTTACCCAAAATGGAACACACTGTAACTATGAAGCATTAAGAAATTTTAAGCCTTAACAAAACAGTCCAATGTTTTATCTGGACCACAAAGATCCACCCTAGAGCAAGAAAACACAAAAATGTTTACCTGAGCTTTGAGATAGCGCAGCATGAAGTTAAGAAGAAATGACTTTCCTCTCCTGAAAGCTCCAACAACAGACAAGATGGCAATCTTTCTATTCTTCACCTCCTCTGTGCACAAAATACTTGCGACTGCAGCCTCGTTCAGGTCAAACAAACCCTCTGCATTGCGTATCAAGAGTTGGATTGGAGCTGGAAAAAAAAAAAAAAAAAAAAGTACATCAGTCAAGCCTACCAATGTTGAAATGTTTTTATGTTTCAATGAATGAATGAATGAATGAATGAATGAATGAATGAATGAATGAATGAATGAATGAATGAATGAATGAATGAATGAATGAACAAATGAAATTGACAATTTTTTAATTTGACATTATAATCTTTTTTTTTTTATTTTTTTTTTTTATGAACACTAACTGAATATTATAGACATTAAAATATAGTGGAGCACTATAATATTAATTTGTTTTAACCTGAAATGTTTAGTTACAGTTAATAATTTCTATGTTATCATTTGTTATATACCTTGCATTGTTGGCTGTCTCGTTAGTTGCGGTTGTGCCAACATAACACCACTGTTCAAATGTCCTCTAGTAGTAGGATGTACATGTGGAGTGTAGAGATGTACTGCAGACACGGTGTTGTTATCATGATGAAGTACCAGATTGTTAACAGCAGCTGGTAGGTCACTCACAGCATCTTGGAACTCTTGTAAATCATGTTCAATCATCTCAAAGTCCATGCTCTCTGCATGTTCATTTGAGGTTTCTACACATAAAGATAAGTAATTAATTATTTAAAGAAAAAAAAAACATAAATAATAATAATAATAATGACACAATATTTGTGTTATTTCTACATTTTTAAAATGACTTAAGATTTTACAATACACATAAAATGTATAAATGAACTTTCATACTACTATCTTGTCACAATTGTTAAAAATAATAATATAGGATAAAAAATAATAATAAAAAAAAAATTAACGATTTGTTCACTTCTTTTAAAAATATTTCTTTAATTTAATTTAATAAATACAAATTAAAATTACCTGCAACTGCTTGAACTTTTCGGACACCTGACTCTGGATTTACCACTACTGCAAAATTCACTACATCCATTTTAGAGCAACTACTGACATGCTCTGCAACTGCCATACTACTTTCAGTATTGGACATTTGATTCTGACTTCCAGTGTTGGAATGTTTAACTTTTTTTCCTTTTGAAGCTCCCTTCTTGGTGTCATCTGGTTTAACCTTTTTGGTATCATAATTTTTGGATTTTGATTTTTGATTTTTTGTTTTTACCAAAGAGGGAAGATTAGTCACTTTTTCAGCTTGTGAGCTTGCGGGATGTGAACTTGAATGTTGTCCCACATTTCTATCTCCACTGAAATGTGCAACTTGAGTGTCCAACACATTGGTTAACTTATTCTGTTCATCATACACAAGTTTTTCAAAGGAATTGTTTGCAAACATGAAAAAATCCTGAACATTATTTTCACCCTTAGCTTCATCTACTGTGTTATGGCCTTCTTGGGTTTTTGTTTTTGCAAGCTTGATAAGATTCTGAACTAATTTTAACAATTTACGACGTTCATCTTTCAAATCTTGATAATTTTCCACTTCAACTTTATCAAGAGAGAACACCAATTGATCAAGATCTTCAATCAGTTCAAGAATTGCTTCTTTTTTATTGTTATTATCATTATTGCTGTAGATTTTCAAGAATTTACAATTGTATTCTGAATAATGAAGCCTAATTTTATCAAAGGCTACTTCTGCTTCTTGATAAAGTTTACATTTCATGTTGTCCAAATTATTTTCTAGGGTTTTCTTACTTTTAAGGGTTTTACCATCAGTATCTAATGGCTTTCTTGTTTTACAGTCAAGAGATTTTGATCTACTTGAAGTGTGTTCAGGTTGTTTTGGCTCTTCTTTGTCACCTTCTTCATAGCTGGTTCTGCAGAAAGAAAAAAAGCAAATAAATAAAGGTTGTTACCAGATAACTTGTATCTCAAAATCGAAAAAGAAAACTTAAAAACTTTAAAAGGTATACCATTTGAAAGTTAATAGTAACAGCTATCTATGATAACATTTTCAGAACCCATCAGATAACAGAGAAAATAATTATTGAAATTAACATATGGGCTCCTATAGGACTAAAACTTTAAAAAAGCATAATTTAAAATCTATAGCATAGTGACCCACTCTTTTGATTAAAAAATAAATAATAAATGCAGCTGTTTAATTTAAAATTTGGAGGGCATGAAAGTTGAGTTTGTTCCCTGTAAAAAATTATAAAAGATAATCACTTCAAATTGTGTACTGTAATCAGTCATGGAGTCGATACTGAAATTTTCGATACCGATACGATACCGATATTCTTAAATTTTGCCGATACCGATACGATACTCGCAATTTTTTTTTTTTTTTGCTCCGATACGATACCGATAAGATACCGATATTTTCCGATATTTTTTTCGATATTTTTGCTATATTTCATACATAAATATTGCACCATAAATTTCATTTTTTTTTTTTTTATATCTTTGAGGTATAAATTTGTATCATTAAATCCATGCATATTTTTACCACATTTATTTATTTATTTATTTTATTCTATTGTTCGTTTGTTAACCTAAAATGACTAAAATAAATTGTAGTAGATTTAAAAAAATAATAATATAATTCGTTTAATGAAATTGATGGACGATTAGAATATCCTCTGCTGTTTCCAGGCACTTTTATTAGTTATTTATGAATTAGCGGTTACCTTATTTAGTATAAAAGTGATTTTGAAAGATTTAATAAATTTAATTTTTTTTTCTTTATTTTATAAAATAAACAAAGTATCATTAGCTTTCGTATTTATTATTATTATTATATATATATAATATATATATTTTTATATATATTTTTTTTATTTATTTATTTATTTTTTTTTTTGCACCAACACCTATTAAGCGTATAAAAAAGTCCACATTTTCCCTCTGGTCGCAAAAATCCTTTGGTTTTGTAAACCTTTTAAAAATTCTAACCTTGTAAAAATTTTGTAGAAATACATTAATGGAAGTATGCTACATCTTTTGTAATTTCTAATGCATTGAATTAATGTAACGGTACAGAGATTTAAAATGTCAATCATTGGTTATATTTTATTGTGATTTCTACCGGCTCTTAAATTTAGTCAATAGGAGAGATCATAGATAGTAATGTACGACCACACGACGGATTTCTCAGAAACTTGGCGACAGTCGCTCACTATTTTTTTTTTTTTTTTTTTTTTTTTTCATAAAAAGAAGACAAAAACTTTTAACACCGTTGTTTTTATTTTTATTGTATATGTAAAATAGAAAAGGTGCACGTCGCCCTGCCCTGTTGTTATAGCAAAATGACAAATATAGGAGTGAATTTTATTGTCCAGGTACGAAAGAAAGATAATGACTTGTGGAATGTTCTCGTTGCTTTTTGAGTTAAGTTTTTTTTTTTTTTTTTTTTTTTTTTTTTTTTGTATTTATTACTTTTATTTTATGAGAGAGCAAAAGTCTCAAAGTATCAAAAAAAGTATCGAAAATCGACGATATTTTGCTGATATCGGTGACCGATACCGATATTCGATACTAAGTTTAAAAAGGGCCCCGATACGATACCGATACGATAAAAGTATCGGTATAGTATCGGATATCGTATCGCAGTCGATACCGATACTCCATGACTGACTGTAATCTCATATTTTAAATACATAAATCAATATAGCCAATGACAGCCATATATGCCTCAAACTGCAATATGGCTATTGGCTATAATATACAATTACCAAATATGGTAATATAGATAACAAAAATTGGCCTCTGCTGAGCATAGTCTAAAATATAGAATAAAATTGGAAAAGTTGCTGCAATAAGCTGTTCCACAAAATACTTGAGAATGAGTTGAAAAGTGCATAAAATTAATAAATCTATTTTTTTTTTATGGTGCGCGACTTCCTGTCAACCTACTTGTAAAAAAAAAAAAAAAAAAAAAAAAAAAAAAAAAAAAAAAAAGTGTAGAAAAATACTGTCCACACTTACGTACATATACCCTACAACAAATTGGTACATACAGTACATAGCCTTAAATGTTAATTACATTAATATTAACTAACTTCACATACTGTAAAAATAATTATGTGTTATATTTCATTAGAAAAGTTTTTGTTGATTTTTCAAGTATTATTTATTTTATAAAATTATTTTATATTAATTAATTTGATTTTTAGTACGTAGCATGAGTGAAATGCATTATAATAAAATGTAATTTTAATTTTTGGCGTGATTATAGTAGTTTTTTTTTTTTTTTTTTTTTTTTGCTTGCTTGCTTGCTTGCTTGCTTGTCATGTGCTACATCAATCCACTATTACACAGTTTGAATTAAAAAGTTTATTTTATCTATTATTTTTATTTTTTATCACAGAAAACAGAAATTATTCATAGTCACATATACATGTAACTCTTTAGTATACAAACCAAAAACTTGAGACAGTAACTTGTTAGTACATACTATAAACTTATTTCTTCAGCGGTATAGTTAGCTCATTAAATTTAAAAAAATTGCATATATCTAACAAATTAAAAAAAAATCTTAACAGTAATTCGATCTTTATACCCAACAAACACGGGATTGCCCGCTGATTGCTGGTGGAATATTCGCGAATAATATAGTCCAGCATTAAGCCAGCATTAACGTCAATGATGGCTGGACATTCAGCCAGCATTAAAAGGGGTCACCTGCCGGCATTCGACGAATGCTGGCTGCCGGCATTCATGAATGCTGGCTGCCAACATTCGATGAATGCTGGCTGATTATGGCTGTTTTGTGTTTTCGAAAAAAAAATTAACCTTAATGAAAATTAAAATTAAAGCTTAAATTAACTTGTATTAAGCATATTACATCATATTATGAATAATTCATATTTTTTGGCAATAAAAAAAACTATAAAAAATTAGCGGCGACCTGGTATTGAACTTGGGTCCTTCGGAATCGCAAGCGGATGCTCTTACCGCTGCGCTCTTCTTCACATATATATTATACGTGAAATTTAGGTATTTCAATTTTTATGATGGAAAACCTGATAGTGCAATTTTTTTTTATTGATGCGGCTCAATGCTGGTAACAAATGTTGGTAGCCGGCATTCAAATAATGATGGCTCAATGCTGGTAACGAATGTTGGTATGCCGGCATTCAACTAATGACAGCCAATGCTGGCAATACAGAATTGGGTTTGATCGTTAATTAAGAATGAATTAAAATGCACTAATTTAATTTAAATTTGCCGTTTTCTTGCAAATTTTTGATTTTAGTTTATTTTTTAATTTTTTTTAATATACTTTTATTTTTTTCAAAATTTAAGCCAAATTTTTTATAAGTATTTTGGTGGCTTAATCCCGGTTTGCCGGCATTCATCCAGCATTGCCGCATTCAGCGGGCAATGCCGTGTTTGCTGGGTAGTTACTTTTTTTCCGTGCTTATATAGTATGATATTATAATTAACAGGCATATCATTACCTGCATTACGGTGCATGGTTTCCACTGTGTAATCTGTCAGATTAAAGAATATCATGATTGTAGTAAAATAAATGTGTATGTACACTATGTACGTTATATATGTGGTGGCCTCTGTACTAGGTACCACTTACTTCACTTTCCGTCTCGGCAAAACTGTAGACGGCCGGGTAGCAATGTATTTATGATATGTTTAATAAATAATAATAATTTTCATTATTGTTATTATTTAGATGTTATGATTTGTATCTATTATGTTTATAATTACTGAATGTTTAGATGTATATATTTTACACACATTGTGTTTAATAAATAAAATAATAATTATGAGCATATGAAATGTGGTGGTATTGATAACAATTAAATAATCTATGATGCAAGGAAAAGAGTGCGTGAAGGGATAAGATGAGGTATGAAATCTAAAGCGCATTATAAGTGAATAGCGTTCATTGTTTTACACAAAACAGCGCGTGATATACATATAGCGTTTTTAATACTTGCCTCATTCATGCATTTCATTGGAGGATATTTATTTATATGCATTCTTTGTGTATCTCTTATGTGCTCTTGAACATAATATATAAGAAGTTGAATACTGCGAGTTGAAGGAAATTGGAAAATTGATTATAATTTTTAAAGTATTTATATTATATATACTAAAGTTAAAATAAAAGGGTTTAATCGGTAAATGATTTTTATTAAATACGCCGTGATTAAAAAGGAGAAAAATAGTGGCTAATTATTTATATAATAATAAAAAAACTAAAATAAAATCCTATAGATTTATATAATAAATTTAATTGTAGGCATTATAGGTTTTGTTAAATTTAAATATAAAAAATATTTTTCAATTAATTTTACATTAATTTTAATTGCTAAATAATCTTCATAAAAGTTTTAAGCAGTTTAATAGGCAATCGTCACGCAGATATTTCTATGCCAGGGTAAATTTGTAGATATTTGATCAAAAAATGTAGCAAGAGTGCATATGTGTGACTTTTTGCTGCGGAGATAAAACTGATATTAGAGCATGATATTAGATATCTCTCCTTATATCATGGTGTAGGTAGAACGAGTCAAAGAAACTACCGCCCCACTCTCTCTCTCTCTCTCTCTCTCTCTCTCTCTCTTTCTCTCTCTCTCTCTCTCTCTGCTTGTCTTGCAAACTCAGCACCTCTTGTAGATTGCAAAGAAAAAGACTAAAAAGAGACGGTAAAATAAAGGGGAGTATCGCTTCCCTTTTCAGCGTAAAAATTTGAGCAGCAAAAGAAGTTGGCATGAAAATAATTATATTCCAACAAGATATCGAGATATATCATGCGTTACTATATTGCAAATAACTTTTATAAATCCGAATCTAATAAAATTGTACTTTCTTTCACAAAATAATGCTTTTTTTTTTTTTTTTCTTCTTCTTCTTTCTTTCTTTCTTTTTTAGACTTTATTATAGCCATAGATCACATAAAACAACATGTACTTTTTAATGAATAAACACGAAATGGGAAATTCAAAATTGATGACAATTTTTACCAGAACGTCAATGTAGCCCCACGAGAGAGCGTGAAAATACTTTAAAGTAAGCAATTTGCGTAAAAATTCATGCTTAATTATGACGTCAGAAACATGCAAAAATTAGTATGGAAATGTTGTGCGGGTTGCATAAATCGAATTTTCTGATCACTGCTACGGGGGCTACTGTTGAATTTTGAGACAAACTAATGATATTTATATGTAAATCCCATTAGGTGTTTTGTAATATAAATGCTTAATAATGTTTTTCTCTGGTCTATTTCTTTATATATATAAATGTGCCACGCACAATGTATTTTTTATGTTGCAAACTGAGATATAGTAACTAAGAAATAGTAAAAGTATATGTAGTGCATTATCTATATAAGTATGCAGCTGCGTGGAGTTATATCATTTGTCACGGTAATAAAAGAATTGCCTTTTTGATGTTATATAGCTTAAAATCATATATGCCGTCTGGCTTTTCGCTCTTTGACACCACCAAGCCAGGCGCTCGAGAGTATATAGATCAGTGCACCCTACAACCACCCCCCGTTTCTCACGCTTTCTTAGAAACAAATCACACGTTATAGTCACGTGATCTATACTACATAATATTATATAAAAAAAAAAAATCTTGTCATATTTAAATTAGTAACAAACCATAAGACTATTGTTTACGCGTATTTGTGTTTATTTTAGTTCCTCTTGTTCTATGTAAATAGCAGTAAATACATTATTATTTTACATGGATAAAGTAATAAATTCTTATATCTTATTCATTTTAAGTCTGAAATATCAAAATCGAATGTTCTTTTCTTTAATAATTATAATAATGACTACATTGTGCTTATAAACAATAGAATAAATTAAATTATCATATTTGTACCGACAAAAATAAAATAGAAAATAAAAAGTAAATATAATGGGGAAAAAATTGGACATTATATAATGTTGAATATAAATTATTTTTTTGTAAGAAAGAAAGAAAGAAAGAAAGAAAGAAAGAAAGAAAGAAAGAAAGAAAGAAAGAAAGAAAGAAAGAAAGAAAGAAAGAAAGAAAGAAAGAAAGAAAGAAAGAAAGAAAGAAAGAATTAAGAAAGAAAGAAAGAAAGAAAGAAAGAAAGAAAGAAAGAAAGAAAGAAAGAAAGAAAGAAAGAAAGAAAGAAAGAAAGTAAGAAAGAAAGAAAGAATTAAAGAAAGAAAGAAAGAAAAGAAAGAAAGAAAGAAAGAAAGAAAGAAAGAAAGAAAGAAAGAAAGAAAGAAAGAAAGAAAGAAAGAAAGAAAGAAAGAAAGAAAGAAAGAAATTATAATAAGTGATATGTGCGCCCTTAGAAAAAATAGAGCGCACTCCTCCCCCGCTCCATGTGCTCTCACTGCATGTGCACAGTACTGTACTGCGAGCAGGTATATAGAGACTTGTTGTCAACCACTGCAGCTAGAAAAAATAGCAATAACTTCCGCTGCACATATACACCCTCGTCCAATTGCCCCTTCAACCTCCTCATCCCTATCCAAACCATCCATAGACAATGTCGATGATACCATCTCTAAAATTTCGACTCGCCTTACTGTCATTTACGGTACTTCCGTGTTTTGTTGTTATTATTATTTTTCTACCTAAACATTGTAAAACTAATAGTCAAGAAAAAGAGAGTGTTCTCAACAAACAAAGTGTTTTATAATACCTTCTAACTGACTGAACGATCCATTTTGTACCTTTTACGCGCGATTAAATATTGATAATTAAAAGAAAAAATTAGAGTGAAATTAAAATAAATATATGTTAGTTTAATGAAAAATGACGCAAATATCTTTCTCGATCGTCGTTTTAGGGTCATTTTTAAGAAAAATGCAAGAAACGATAAAAAATATATTATTTATAATAGCATATATGTTAGATATAATTTGTATTTATTAATATGCTAATATGCATATATGCAATATCAATGACGTATCTCCAAAACATCTCACAAGAAAAAATATATATATTGAAACATATAGAAAACTGTCGTCATATTATATTGAAGGGAGAGGGGGGGGGGGGGGACATGATCATGAAAAATGATTTTTTTTATATATAATTATACCAAAATATCAATTTTATCTTTACTGCCGTTACTTTTATTGAGCAATAAACTACAGTCCGTGCCACCTAAGGATGTTTGTGATTAATCGAAATCGAGACACGAGCCAATAGACGTTCAAGCGCTCAAGGTCACAAGGAGGTGGGGTAATGTTAACTAAATGGAGAGTTTTTAGGCGCATCTCTCATTGGTCGCATCCTTAGGTGGCGTGGACTGTATCGGCGACCAAAAAGTAATATATAAATATATGAAATATGAACTGATTGTAATTCATTCTTCTCTTCGCAATATAGTTTATCTACCTCTCTCTCGTCTGTCTCTCTGATCCACTGAACTGTACTCGGATCTATACTTTTTTTTTTTTTTTTTTTTTTTTTTTTTTTTTTTTTTTTTACTTAAAAAAGTGCATAAATGCAATGCATGCAATGCCTAGCAATGGGGAAAAAATATATTGGAGGATCAGCAAAGGGGTTGCAAGATTATCACGATGGGTGTTTAAATCAGAGGGTGTAGAGAAAATTTTGAATTATAATACTGTATATCTACTAATATAATATACATGGACGAGTAAATTAAGAATTGGAACCGAAACCAATATACTTGGAACCGTCAAGAACCACATTCAGAGGAACCAGCAGTTCTTATGAGCACCACGTAAATTATATGTGCGATTCTAGTCCTGCTGTTAAAATGCAAGTGAAAAAAAAAATAAATAAAAAAAAAAGTGTATAAATTAAAAATAATCTAATTTAGGAATTTGGTTTAAGGGAGTAGGGTACCGATACCTTATATCTAAAAAACTGGAAGTGATTTGGGTTTAAATTTGGTGTCATATTGTGTAGCTATAAGGGTCACACCTAGCCATGATTAAAATTTCATGATGTTTGACCGTCTTGAAAAAAAGAAAAAATTATTATATTGAAATTAACATTAGGTCTTATGGGCTTAAAATTTCAAAAAATCATAAAAATATAACATTAATTTGCACGGTAACCCCCCAAAATTTTTATATATTTGAAATTGCTCAAGCTGAAGTATCATTGTGCAATATTTCAAAAAAAAAAAAAAAAAAAAAAATTTGACGAGAAAAGTTTGAGTGTAATGGCCAACGTCGATCCCCTACTCCCTTAATATAAAATGTTCTTCAATATATTAAGTCATATTTTATATTAATAGCATTTTTTAGATTGGTAATTATAAATCCTATGTGTATATATGGTATCAATGAAACTAAAATTCAAAAATAGTTTTCTTCCAATAGTCAAATTCCGATGGTCAAATGAGAGCAAACACACGCAGAAAAAAAAAATCGTTGACCCTTAAATTCTTCTCGATCCATAGCTGTTAGAAAATGCTATCGATAAGATAAATAATATCTGTTTGGTAAAATACCTACAGATTTAATAAAATCAACGCCGGTTCTTCCCCAGTAGAGTACGACTGTATGACGTACGATAGTTAATTTAATTACTGTATACGTATAATTTGAGAGCTCGAGTTGTAGTTGTAAGACTTTTTTTTTCACGGTCTTCGTCGTGAATATATAATGCGTTGTTGCGTTAGTTCTTGTAATATTTTCTTTTCTTACGTCAATTTATGTAGTATAATTTTCTCGTAATGGAGTTTATCGGTTAAGGTCCCCTAATTTAACATTACGCTAATAAAAGACCCCCCCCCCCCCCCCCCCCCAACCGACTTTTGAGAAAACTTATACACTGATTCGGGAGATATTTAAATGAGAAATATACAGTATTATACTAGACCTACTTTTACGCGTTTTAATTTTTTTTTTTTTTTTTTTTTTTCAAGATTTTTTTTAAACCGATAAATTCTCCCATATCAAAGTCATAAAGTACATAATAATTAAATGGTTCTACAATATTTAAGGATTATTGACAAGGAAAAAATAAGAAATGAACTTATAGTGCTGTCAGATATTTTGAAATCCGAATAACAAATTGTACGTTATCCGGAATTATATCCGAATAATTTTTATATGTTTTCAGATTCAGATAAAAGATCCAGATACTTGGCCAGATAGTTAACCCGGGTTAACTATAAATATGCTAACTTTTGATCCGAGCTATTTTTTGCCCCTGCCCCAAAAGTGACTATTTTTGTTGAATTTTATTGTTACTTTCATGATCCGGATTTTGTTAACTCGTTTGCAAAACGGATAATGCAGATCCGGGGAAAATTGTGTCAGCACCGAAAACCTGATCTCTTGATCCCTTGAAGTTCTTATCCGTAATGCGGATTTGTAAGTTATCCGGATGTAGACAGCAGTACGAACCGAGTACGAACTATGTCTATAGCTCCCATTTGAACGGTAGAAAATCCAGAAAAAAATAACTGGATTTATTACTCCAGTTTAAATCTACGCAATCATGATTTTTTTTTTTTTTTTTTTTTTTAATCATCCGTATCGTCATAATAATATACTTTATTTACTTAATAATATCGTAAAAAGTACGAATATTTTATCGTTCAAACTTTGCAACAATATAGGGTCTATGTATGGATAATTAACTCAATAACATGGGTGGCATTAAGAAAATAACTCATTTTGCCAGTTTAAAAACACTATGCAATAATTTTGAGAGCATTATAATGATGCTGTAAATATGTTGAATTAGTATGTGTATACATATTATATCAAGTGAGAAAAACAACAAACAAAAAAAATAACCAATTTCCCAAATAATTAGAGTGCCTATAAAAACAAAGTTTGTCCTATGCTCAGCAATGTTATTCACTACTCCATTATGGCCTCCAAGCGCATTAAATATGACGTCATCCGCTTACACCCTATATGAGTAGACCAGTCGATATAATAATAATGTCACAAAATTTGATATTTATATCGGTCAAAAACAAGATATATGCATACCAAAAAGCCATTTAGACAAACTGCAGGATAAATAACTATAATGTAAAGATATGTACACGTATTTTCTTATATATGTATGTATTGAAATATGAAATGACAAGTTATATATTATGTTATGTGTTATGCAGTACTGAAGGGAATATGCGATATGCACTGCTGCAGGATCTGCAGGATAAAACATACATACATAATGACGATACATGATATTTAAAATATGTATGCACTGTATATGTACATTTATATACATAAAACAGTATATACAATATGCATACAACTCGCTGTTTTCTCGAAATTTCGAACCACCTGGCCATACATTTTTGTTATAATATATTATCATAGATCGCATGCAATCTTGTATCCATAATACAAAATTTATTCATCTAATTAAGTAGATATATATTGTTGTGTTTCGATTGGATTATTATAAAATTATATGAATGTATATAGCATAGTAAAAAAAAAAAAAGTCCAATATCTAAAATACACATCCGGTACGTAATGATATACATATCAACATATGTACCGGTACATACATACATACATTTATTTACATAGTAATGCACAAATATCATACACTCTGCAATGTAACTAATGATCGATGTAAGTACATACACATTTGTAATAACAGAATAAAAAATGTTTATACCATAAAATACACATCATGCATAGCATATACATACATAACATTATAAACATACATACATATCATACGTGTACGGTAAGCGGTAATCCATTGATATAATGCTGAGCCCGGTTTTTCACCGGCATGTACGTACTTACCCAGTGACAGTGGAAATAAATTTTTTCAGCATTGTCAAAAATTAATCCAAGACAAATATAAATTAATTCGATTGAGTTTAAAATAATAATGTAACAGCCGACTTAAAAAAAGTCTAACCAACACAAAGACTTTGCAGTCCTCCTGCAAATTTTATATTTCAGCGTGCTTGCAAGGAGCAGAAACTGCAGTAGAAAGAGGCAAAAAGAAGAACTTCGAATTTGAACCTGTTGTTCTCTTTCCCCTCTCTCCCAGCTCCCTCCCTCGCCACATGGTCCTCCCCTCTCACGCTTCGTGCCATTCTTTGCGTTTTTATAATTTTTTGTCCTGTGCTGCCCTCACTATGACAAACTACGAACAAAGTGATCAAAATAATGAGTACAATAAAACTTTTCAAATGAAATTGAAATTATTAAAATAATAAAAGTTCTTTTAAAATTTCTAACTTAAATCATATTATGTAAATAAATTTGTCTGTCTATTCTAAAATACTTTAAAAAAGGATTAAATTACATGCATTGACCGAAACCGAGCTCCCCACCTAAATGTCAAAGAAAAAATAAAGTTATCTCAAAAACCGGTGCTCCCGGTGCTCAGAACTAATGGTTCTCACAATTTATATATAATACTTGCTATAATTTTAATTATAGTAATATAATAATAATATGTATAAAATGCAATGATAAAGGGCAATTAACTAACAAGATAAATATAAATTTAAATAATAAAAAAATTATATATAAAGTGTTTTTTATTAAAATATATATTATATTGATATAATTATTATTTGTAAACATGGCAATTAAAAAAAATCTAAGTACAGTATATTAACAGATTATTTAATTATAATTAATGTGTAAAATAAAATGATTATAAACAGTTTTTATTTGTACATTTAAAGGAATATTATTGAATGCATGAAAAAAAAAAAACTTCTCCGCCCCTAAACCATATTCCGCATGAGGTTAAAAATATATATATTTGGAGCCATTATTTAATGAGGTTGTAATTCAAATTGATCTTTTGAAATTTGTTTAATGTTGGCGCCATCAGAAATTTCTTCATCCATCACTTTCTTGTTTTTAACTGTAACAGAAATAAAAAATTATTAGTAATGATAAACTATGTTACATGCAATTTTATTGATGGGGTTATTGGCATTTTTTTTTTTTTTTTTTTTTTTAATTAGTGGTTTATTCTGGCAATACGAAAAAAAAAAAGAAAAGAAGAAGAAGAAATTTGATCTGTTTGATGAAAAGCGAAACAATTAAATTTTTTTTTATACTCATTCTGTATCAAAAGCAATATATAGCTCCTTTCATTTTTCCGTAAAAATAAAATCTTTGATAATTATTTTAAAATATTTAGTTTTTTTTTTAAACATTTAAATGACTATACATGTTCATGTATATATAATATTAAAGATATATAGAAGGGTAATTTTTGTTGAAATATATACTTTATCTTTATTTTTGTATATTTTAAACATAAACATATAGAGTTTAGACGAGCTTTGGAGAGCATGATTTTCATTTTAAATACTCTTTTTGTACTTTATGCATATCATTTGTATAAAAGATGAGTTTTCTAATGTTTTCATATAATTCGTGATATATCGATATAAATCAATATTACACTGACAAACAATCAACATAATTATTCTACTGCTATATAGGAAACACATCTTATTATTATATATTATTATGCGCACCTAGAACACATACCAAAATGAAGTACTATAATATATGATATGTCCTACACTATACACGTCGTATTAATTAGGATGAGAGCTTCTCTCTCATCCTCAGTTTATTATAATGACTTTTTTATATAATATTATATATAAAAATATTTCTAAATCAATAAAATGAGACAACATGCAGTGAGCACAAAATATAAACATTCTTCTTCCTCATTTATCAAGTTCACCATACAATCCAATCTCTACAAAAGTAAAAAAATAAAAAATAAAAAAAAAAAAAAAATAAATAAATAAAATAAAAATAAACCCTTCATATATATATTTATATTTTAATTTATAATATTTTATTTCAAATTTTTAATCTGCAATTTATATGTCTCAAAAACAGATACAATATAATTTCAGGTGATCCATGTGACCATGTGAGGGGAGGGGGAGCTTTAATAAAAAAAAATCATATTATGGTAAACTATTTTTTTTTTAAACATTTATTGCAGTTGTCTGCAAAAAATTAAACTTCAAATAAATTTTATGTGCATATAATTTAATTTATTATATAAAAACTATTAAGGAAGTAGGTATACCGACGTTAGCCATTAGACTCAAACTTTTCTCGCGTCAAAAAAAATCTGAAATTTTGCACAATGATATATCAGCTTGAGAAAATTTCAAGTAAATAAAAATTTTGGGGGGTCACCATGCAAATTAAATTTAAATGATTTTTTGAAATTTTAAGCCCATAGGGCCCAATATTAATCTTAATAGTTTTTTTTTTTTTTTTTTTTTTTTTTTGGGACGGTCAAACATTATGAAATTTTTATCACGGCTAGGTGTGACCTAGCTACACAATGACACCAAATTTAGACCCAAAACACTTCTAGTTTTTGAGCTATAAGGTCGGTGCCATACTCCCTTAAAAACTAATGAATAATGGTTATGAAATGGTTATGGTACTGTAAATAGAGCGTTTTGATTTTCCTTTTTCCTTTTTTTTTTCTCTTTTTTTTTTTTTTTTCTTTTTTTTTCTTTTCTTATTTGTAAATTTAATCAGTTGCACACACAAAAATATTAATAATAAATGACTTTATTCCTTAATAATATAGCCAAAAACGCAGTGCTTTAGGCTGGAGCTATTCATTGCTCCAATATGGCGTCGAAGCGCATTCCTGCTCTTTTTGACAACACATGATACTTACTGGTGAGAAGTTTGATGGGTGCGCTAGGCTTGGAGTTTTTGTGATATCTGTTTGTGTGGGACAGAGAGTGGTCAGCAGCGCGGTACACGGAGAGAGGAATCACCGTGGAGGATACGGGGATCAAAACTGGAACAAATAAATAATTTTATACAATCATATCAAATTAGAGGTGTTAGTTTTTTTTTTTTTTTTTTTTTTTTTTTTTTTTTTAAATCATGTAAAAGGGTGTCTATATTTCTCATTTCAAGAATTTTTGGTGCGGGTATAGCAATTTCTAAAGAAGAAGAAGAAAACAAATTCGCCATCCTAAAGGATATATAGGAAATTATTTGAAGCGCTTCTTTTTCAGCCACTTATGTTAATATATACGACGGTGAAATCCATTCAATATAAATATACTATATTATAAAAACAATTTTTTTTTGAATGGAATTTATAATATATAAGGACTAGCGATCATTTGAGCAAAAATTTTCATTTAAAAGTAAAATAAATCATATAAAAAATAATAAAAAAAATAAAAATTAAAAAAATAAAAAATTCTAAGAAAAATGACGCTTCTGACTGAAAATCCATCATCATTCCATGATTCTTTCTACCCCACCCCCCCAAAGCATTATCTATTGCGTTGCAAATTATAGATTTGGAGAAATAAATGCTATATACATATTTCGTTTTTCAGATAATAAAAACAATTATAATGTCAAATTTGCAAAAATTGATAGCTAGTACGATTAAAAAAATTAAAATATTATGATTATTACTTATTATCATTATAATATACATATAATGTGCATTATTTTAATGTTATTATCATTTTCATCAATAACAGACAGTTTATATAAGATAAGTTTACAGTTTTATAATTATATACATAGTTTAAATTTTATCATTAAATATATCTAAAAATAATTTTGATTTCAAAACGATGTGATAATTAATTAATATTGATGGTATAGGGTGTGTGCGCATGACGTCATTCTGAATGCTTTTCGATACTCTTCTTGAGCAATGAATAACATTGCTTCAGCATAGGACAAATGTAGTTTTTAGCTATATATTTTCTTTTAAAAATTAGAATTTTTTTTGGTAATTATACTAATTATGTATTTATCTTGCATACTTGAAAAACTATAATTAAACCTGTTAACAGCATCAATCAATGCTTTTAAAAATATTGTGAAGTATTTTTAAACTGGCAAAATGAGTCATTTTCCCATGTACTAGCCCATGTTATGTTAGTTAGCGCTCACTTATGGCGTCGACTTTAACATGAATGAAACCACCCTATACGGGAAAGAGTCCAGTAATTTTCTATCATTAAGCATTGCAAAAGAAAAAAAAAAAAAAGAAAAAAAAAAAAAAAAAAGAAAAAAAAAAAAAACTACTGCACCGCGAGACTAGAAAAGTTTTAATAAATAAGTATCTGGGGTTAGGTGTAAGAGTGGGCCAGACATATTGTCAGGCTTAAACCTCGCCCTTTCAAAAATTTGTAAATTTTTTTCCTTGCATTTTTTTGAATAAAGACGATTATTTATTTATTTATTTATTTATTTATTTATTTATAATACATACACCCTTTTACATCGGTTTAAGATAGAAAATTTAATAAATTGTATATTATAATATAACCTTAATTCATAAAAAAAAGTTATAGCAAATGCGAAGCTAGAAAATAAATAGAAATAGATCATAGATCCCAAGGTGAGAGCGCGAAGAACCAAGATAATATTATAATACATTAAAGCCATAGACCACATAAAACAACACGTGCTTTTTAAAATGAATAAACACGAAATGGGATCTTCAAAATTGATGACAATTTTTACCAGAATGTTAATGTAGCCCCACGAGAGAGCGTGAAAATACTGTAAAGTATGCAATTTGCGTGAAAATTCATGTTTATGACGTCAGAAACATGCAAAAATTAGTATGAAAATGTTGTGCAGGTTGCATAAATCTCTTATCACTGCTACGGAACTACAGTTAGGTTTAAATACAAACTAAAGTTATTTATGTAAGTCCCATCAAGTGTTTTGTGATATAAATGCTATGTTTTACTCTGGTCTATTCCTTTGACCAAGATAATATTATTATAACAGGTATGGTCTGTATTTGGTGATACAAGTTGAGAATGTGTATGCCCACATACATATACACGTGAAATCATGAAGTATAAAGTATATTTTATAAGGTCATATCATAATATATTAGCTCAAACGTGAGCATCTTTATATATAGCAAATAAACAAAATTAACGTAGGTGGTAACGACTGCTGGTTATACTCATTTGTGAGAGAAATCGTGATGGGTGGAAAGTTGATTTTTTAAAGAGTATTTAGGTCTTTTTATTACCATAGTTTTTTTTTTTTTTTTTTTTTTTTTTCATTATTCTGAAAGCTTAAATTATTAAATGGGACCCTCGTCATTAGATAGTGAGTATATATACCTACAGCCCCGTTGGTGCATTGCATAATATTGAAAAAACACTGATCTAAATGGAAAGAGCTTACAAGCTCTCCTAATTTCCTATCTTTTATTATAACATTGTGGTACTGTAATCGTTTTTTTTTTAACTCAAATATCGCAACAACAACAACAAAAAAAAAAAAAAAAAAAAAAAAGTTTTTTTATAAGCGTAATGTTAGATTAATTATAGTATACCCTTAGCTCTCCCCGCACGCTAAAACTGATAAGCTCAATTCCCTGGCTAATAATATTAGCACATAACAATTATTTTCAATAATGTCCGGCAAAACGTTGCGTATACAAGTAAAACACACCTTAATTAAAACAATACAGATTAAATAGTGTGACAGAACTTTAGTATTTTTTTACTTCGGATAGCACAAAAAAAAAAAAAAAAAAAAAAAATCTTGAAAAATGCTATATATATTAGACAAAACTAATGAGCTGTTTGTCTAATATTAATATAATTATTAATTTTATATTATTAAAATTATAAATTATGTTAATAATTATACATTATTATCTCTTATAATATTGGAGCTCTTCTTCAATAAAATCCGCACATGTATATTTATTGAATAAGAATGGGTGATTGATAACGCTATATATATATATATATATATATATATATATATATATATATATATATATATATATATATATATATATATATATATATATATATATATAATATATATATATATATGTTTAAACTTCAAATGATATAGTTTTTCTTCACTACACATAGTGTAGTTCAGACTCCACGATATATATATATATATATATATATAATATATATATATATATATATATATATATATATATATATATATATATATATATATATATATATATATATATATATAATAAAAGAATGCATAATAGTGTGAGATGACTGAGATGTCTGCAGGTCACCTCAAGCCACCCAAACTAACCTACTTCCCGTCACTTCATTCGAAACCACACGCATTTCTGCAATACTGCACTTTTTATGCAGTGTAAAAGAGATACACTTTGTACTGTCAGTACGCGATTATGCAAAGAAGGCTAATTCTATAGAGAATTATATATTTTTTTAATAATTACAATGATATTTAGGAGGCGCGAGTTAATTTACCCTCCTTCTCGGAAAATTCTTGCCCCATGCAAAGAATGATTATTAAGCAGGCGAGTCATTATGCGCTGATTATGTGTAATATGAAATGTGGTGTTGTGTTTATACGTTGAAAGCAAAGGACTGCAAAACAAATGGCATTATACATAAAACATTTATATGGGAACTTGCTCGTAAGCAAAATTATAGGAAAGTTACATCCTTTACGTTACTTATTTAGCATATTGACATTAGAGAGATTTTTTTTTTTTTTTTTTTTTGTATTTTTGTATTTTTTTTTAATATGAATTGTGTAAAAACGCTACAATGCTTTTTTTTTTATAATTATTTTTATTTGTAAAAACTCTTATAAATGTTCTAATATTATGTGTTGTTTTAAATATTATATTTTAATGATTATTTCATATAAAATTATATGATTAAAGCGTGGAGCTTATTGGTTTAAAAAA
This sequence comes from Ecdyonurus torrentis, assembly GCA_949318235.1. Lineage (NCBI taxonomy): Eukaryota > Metazoa > Arthropoda > Insecta > Ephemeroptera > Heptageniidae > Ecdyonurus > Ecdyonurus torrentis. The sequence goes on from OX439135.1 coordinate 17,805,069, forward strand.
AAATTCATTAAAAAAATCTGTCTTTTAAATCACAAAAGTATGTCCAATGTTTTTTATATGTATTTCTCTGGAATTGTTTGATTTATTTTTTATTTTTTCAAAGTACCTAAAAAAAAAAAAAAAAAAAAAAAAAAAAAAAAGCATTTTTCCTTATAAGCGTAATGTTAAATTAGGGGACCCTTACTTGCGCATACCACTAGCTCCAATGTATTTTTATTATTTATAATAAGCATAATTATATATACTTTATAATTGCAATTACATGAAAATACAAATATTCAATAATAATAAAATAATTATAATACATAATAATTCAATATTAAATTAATTAGAAAACAAACAAACTTAGATTATAAAAAAGTTAGTAAAAAAAAAAGTTTATTACACACACAGAGTATATATATTTCTAGTTTGCAAAATTCATCCCAGACAACAAAGGTATTTAAATATTTATTTTTAAAAAAAGTGAAAGTATATTATACGATGGTATTTACTTCATGATGTTTATATTCAGGACAACATCGCATGTGTATAATAAAAAGTCACGCATGACATGTGGGACATATAATACCACATCGTACAGTGCAGCGGAGAGTGATGCATAATATTATGATGCGTATATGAGGTCAATGATACTTTTAGAAATATAGTATACAGTGTACTGTTCAGTACACTCTAAACAAAGAAAAAATAATAATATATTATATATTTTTTTCTTACATTAATTTTTTGTTTTTAATTTGAGGATGTAATATGCATCGCAGAAAATACGTATATTGATGTGCTTTTGTCATTTTAACCTATATTATCACTTTCAAAGAATACTACCAATTATGTTCTCTCACCTGACAGAGTTTTTGCTCCAACACCCTTTTTTGTATTTTATAATATTTATTTTTAAATCTAGCAATATAAATAAGTTGGGGACAAAAATCATTACTGAAAAAAAATTTTTTTTCATTTTTTAATGCACCACTTATCTTAAAGAAGTACTTTTAATATTATATATTTGATAATTAGCAATGAAATGGATTGTAATAATCATTTTTATGGAGAAAAAAAAAAGAGTGCATGAGTTGCGCGGGATAATTAGTCCCCTAATTTTCTATAATATGCATTGTAGGACCATGCTACGTACTTTTTTTTTTATTATTATTTATTTTTTCGAAAAATACTGCACCGATAGACCAGAAATATTAAAATGCACGGAAAAAAAAAATAACGTAATTTACGACGAATTGAATAATTCCTATAATGTAGAGCATAAATAAATGTTGCTGTTTTTGTTATAACACAAATACGTAAATTATGCTAAACATCTTAACTATTATTCTATGTATATAGTAGTATCACACTATACGATATATAATATAATATACAATCACAATTATGCAATATAGCATAAATTATTATTTTAAGCATAAAAGTTGCTGTATTAAAAACTATAGCATAATTATTAGGTATTTATATAAATAGAATCCGAGTGAAGGATACACACACCAAATTTTTACGTCAATTTAAAGCTATAATACAAAATTTTATTAATATTTCATCATATTAATTCCATTAAAATAATAATACATAAAAAAAAATAGTTGAAAACTTACCAGGTTCCAGATTATCGTTTGCATTTTTCTTGTACAAAGTAGGTTTGCAGAAGACGAGATTCAGTATCAATACGGCAACAATCACACGAAATAACATCGTATTATTATTGTTAGAGATTTGAACAACGTGTGTTGCTTATAGCGTGATCACTCGCTGACTATAATATACTAACCTTATACCTCCGCGCTTTCTCACTGCTTGTGTGGGTATCCAGGACACACAAGTTATTTGCATACTTCCATGTATGATCGTTGATGATGATATATCATTATTATTTTAATTGAAATATTTACCTTTTTTTTTTAAAACATGCTAATTTTTGTCTTTTTTCTTGCTATATAAATTAATTAACGTAACAAAAGGTTGCGATTTTACCATTTTAAATATATATATTTGATTAAATTTAAATTATGATACCTAATCAAAAATTTACATAAATCCAATAACAATTACTATTTTATATAACGGGAAATAAATGAGACGGAGAGAACAAAAACCTAATTGAATATTGTATTTTGTTGTCTATCAATAAGGGATCAATTTGCTTATTTTCTACAGCAAATTTTGTATTTTTTATAGAGGGCAGAGAGAAAGAGAGAGAGAGAGAGAGAGAGAGAGAGAGAGAGAGAGAGAGAGAGAGAGAGAGAGAGAGAGAGAGAGAGAGAGTTGAATATAACTTACAATTAGTAATTAGTATAGAAAATCAGTTTAATGAAATATTGTGAGCAATAAAGTTTCAAAGAAACTTCAATTTGAAAGGGTTTAGCTTTCGTGTTACACCGTGTTATATAAGCAGTAAACTGACATTGAAAAGGAATTCGGCTCGACCGGGACTCGAATTCCTTTTCAATGTCAGTTTACTGCTTATATAACACGGTGTAACACGAAAGCTAAACCCTTTCATTAAAACTACCCGTGTAAAATAGGCGTTAAATTACAAAACTCTCAAAACTTCAATTTGTTAAAAACACGGAAATTTTAAAGCCGTAGAACACCTTTAACAAAAAAAAGTTGTGTAATATCCTAACAAACCTAAAAATCAACGTTGATTTGGACGGAGTCATTGATTTCTAATTTATTTTCCATTCATAAAATGCCATTGGCGGTCACCTGACGTCA
>OX439135.1:17810295-17941915 GCA_949318235.1 Ecdyonurus torrentis
AAAAAAAAAAAAAAAATTATAATTTGACTTTTTTGGATCAAAAATTATAGGAACATATACAATACAATTAATTTCAAAGGTAGCGATAAACTGATAGAAACACTGTTACTAAAATATCAAATAAAAATAATATTCTTATATGTATTGCTTGATGTATTTGCATGGTCTCATATATATCTATATGAGATACCATTGATATGAACTTTTATAATAGAAATATTATCTAATAATCTACAAAATAATAATAATGATATAGGGTGCCTTGATTCATATAAAAGTCGACGCCATATGTTAGCACTAAATAATATAGGCAGGTATAGGAAAATAACATCTTTCGTCAGTTTAAAATACTCAGCAATATTTTTGAGAGCATTGACGATGCTGATAACAAATTGAACTATAGGTAAAAGTATGCGAGAAAAATAAAAATAAAGAAAAATTACTAATTTTTACAAAGAAAATATTCAAAAATCACGTTCATAAGGGTCTATGCATTCATGTCAAAGTCGACGCATCTTGGATAACTCAATAACATGGGCAGCATAGGAAAATAAATAATTTTGCCAGTTTAAAAACACTATGCAATATTTTTGAGAGCATTGATGCTGTAAATAATATGTTGAATTAGTATCTCAAGTATGTGAAAAAAATTGCAATAACAAAAAAATTAACCGATTTCCCAAAGAAAATTGGCTTAAATGAAGTTTGTCCTATGCTGCGCAATGTTATTCACTACTCCAGTACGGCCTCCAAGCGCAATAAATATGACGTCATCCGCATACACTCTATGTTACTAATTGCTCTAGTATGGCGCATCAAAGCGCAATCAGTATGAAATCATGCGCTTATAACCTATATTATAGCATATTTATTTTATCATTAATTTTTATCATATTTATATTGAGAAAAATCAAATTAATAACTAATTAACTAATTTTTAACTCGATGTATTTTATACTTCCAAAAAATTAATCTTGAAGGATAAAGTCAGCGCGAAAAAAATTAATTTGGTGAATTCCCAACTATAGCTGATAACACAATTAAATTTTTCTTATCAAAATATGTTATCTACCTACATTTCAGACAAATTATTCTATAAGATACTATACAAATATGTGTGATATTAAATCTATGACGACACAAAAAAAATTAATAAATATTATTTTTTTACTTTATGATCAATATATATTTTTAATTTTAATCCATACCCTTATACAATATATACAATATTTTGTGCAAATTATTTTTTTCAAAAAATATAACATTTAAAAAATATTTAATATTATATAATATAATAAAGCATTTTATAAAAATGCTGTTTTTTATTATTATTATTTTCACATGCAAATAAATGCAAATATCTATTTTTACTATCATTTTTTTTTTTTTTTTTTTAGTTTAATTATTTTTATACATTTTGTCATACTTTGAGCATCTTTTTTTTATATAATATATATATATTTATTTTTAATTTTACAGTAAATTCTTGAATATTTTTTATATTTATTGGAAAACTTTTTATTTACAAAATTTTTATTAATACTTTTTTACATGTTTTTTTATTTGTTGTGTACATATTTTTTAATGTATTAATAATAAAATGATGCAAAAATATATCAGGACACAATTTTTCCAAAAAGGTGGTCCTGATTTTCCTGATTTATTGTAGAGGAGAGTAAATTTCAAAACTTTTTTTTTTTTTTTTAAAATAAAAAAGGCGCATATCAAGAAAAAAAAATGATAACAATAATAATAAGAAAAAAAATTCAATTTTAAGCACCATCAATATTCAATATTTAATTAGATTAAATTTAGACTTCTTTAGAATATTTAACGCTTTTTTTTTCTATAATTGTATACTATAAAAACACAAGAACTTACTGTAAAATTAAAATAAAAAATTTTCAATTAGAAAAAAAGTAGGCACTTTGAAATAATTATTTAAAAGCTAAGCAAAGAAAACAAAAATATTAACATTACTTAAAAATATGGACACAAAAAAACACAAATTATTTTATTTACAATATTATGTAGTTTAACTAATTAAGATCTGGCAAACAATATTATATAATTTAACATTCTGAAAGAACTTCATTTTTTTTTATTAATTCTATCGATCCATCCCCCCCCCCCCCCCTCAGATAGCATTCTGTTATCATTGTGCATTATTATTTAAACGTTTCTGCGATCGAAAGACGACACAAATTGCCAACCAATCAATACATGTGAACTCCTTGTTTTATGGATAAGTTGTAGAAAATATTTTAAACTTTAAAGGCGTAGAACATCTTGAACAAAAAAGTTGTGTAATATCCTAACAAACCTAAAAATCAACGTTGATTTGGTCGTAGTCATTGATTTCTAATTTATTTTACGTTCACAAAATGACACTGGCGGTCACTGACGTCACAGTTCGCTGGTCCACGCGCGCGTAAACTGGGCGAGCTGTGACGTGACGCCAGTGACCGCCAGTGTCGTTTTGTGAATGGGAAATAAATTAGAGTCAATGACTCCGACAAAATCAACGTTGATTTTTAGGTTTGTTAGGATATTACACAACTTTTTTGTTCAAGGTATTCTACACTAATTTTTTTTAATTAACGTACAATTAATTTTATACCTGTAAATTTTATGGTTTTAAATGAACATAAGTAAACTCAAATTGTAAATATTGTATACCACATGAACATAGTTTAATAGGAGTTAAAAAACAAAAATCAGTTCTTTCAGACTATACCTTAAATAATTGTATGCCAGAACATAATTATCATTTTAAAAAAAATCGACTGACTCTACAATAAATATTATTCTCTAAACTATTGTCATTATCAAAGACAAGAGAAATCAGAAATATTTTAAATAGTTCTGATTGAATGGTATTGCTCTTTAAATTCAGTTTTGTTTTTATAAAATTCTCAGCTGGGACGTACGTACGTTTTGTTATTATTTTTACAATGAAATAATTTAAAATATTTTTAGTAATGATAATGAATGTACTTTTAACTTGTTTATTAGGCAGGGGGAGGGAGGGGGGAAGCATCACTCAGTTGTTCTAATAATGCCATATATATAGATATTAATAATAGGCCTACGCAATTTAATTATTTATTCTAAAATGTGAGACTAAATTGAAAAAAAAAAAAAAAAAGGAAATGTAATTATAAAGATTGCATTTTTAATGACAATTATTTAGTTAGCACAGTTATTATTATTATTATTATTATTTTTTTTTTTAAGTTTTGTAAATCAGGAAAAATTGGATATTTTTATTTTATTATATAAAAATAATATAAATTTGACGCGAAAATGCAATAAAATATTATAAACTGTAATTTTAAAATCAGCTTTATTTATATCACAAAATAATTCAAATTGCGCTTTCTCATGTTCAAGTATATTGACTAGTAAAGGAACAACGGTTTTGAGGCCGACCATCGGGAACAACAGCTTCTGTTTCTACTTACTACGCATGTGCAATAAGTCGAAACGGAAGCGGATGTGAGGGAAATTACTTATAATCGGCTTCCTTTATCAGTCAATATACCCATGATAGTAATATTAGTTTTATATTCATTCATAATATATGTGCTAAATTGTCCATTAATAAATAAAAGAAAAAAGGCTTTCTTTGTTTTTCTTTAAAGAGAACAAGATATCCACTTTCAAAAATTACTTTAAAATTGCTCAGTTATATAGGCTGCCATTATTAGAACAAAATGGTTTAAGATTCACGTGGGTTGCTTTAAAACGAAGTCTCATTCTTTCACCCACTCAAGAGGGGAAGAATTTTACTTCAATTTGTTTAAATAAACTATTATTTATTTAAAGGTATTTCTGAATTAAAAAAAAAAAAAAAAAAAAAATGCTACAATGAAACTGAGTATATACAAATCTCCAATACTTTCTTAAATTCCATGGAAAAAAAAAAAAAAAAAAAAAAAAAAACTTTGTTAAAAATACATTTAAATGACAACTAAAAATTTAAGTAAGTTACTTCAATGTAGAAACATTTTAAGTAATATTCTAATTTAAACATTTACTTTAATTCACGACTTTAATTATATTTTTTCCTATTGTTGCAAACAATTGACTGATAAAGGAAAAACTGTTTTGAGGCTGACTCTAAGCGACTTTGCTTACATCCATTTCGACTTACTACGCATGTGCAGTATGTCAAAACGAAAGCAGATGTACTCGAAATCGTGTATACTCAGCCTCAAAATTTTTATACCTTCATCAGTCAATAAGATGAATAATTGAAGTGAAGAAATTAATTTTTAAAGGTGCATTTACATATTATTAAATTTGTTAACTTTACGCAGCAAATTGTAAAACATCATTGTTTAAAATGGGAAAAATGATTTTGCTACGCAAAGTTACAACAAATTTAAAGGCGTAGAACACCTTGAACAAAAAAGTTGTTTAATATCCTAACAAACCTGAAAATCAACGTTGATTTGGCCAGTCATTGATTTCTAATTTATTTTCCATTCACAAAATGCCGCTGCCGGTCACTGACGTCACAGCTCGCCTGGTTTACTCGCGCGTGGACCAGGCAAGATGTGACGTCAGTGACCGCCAGCGGCATTTTGTGAATGGAAAATAAATTAGAAATCAATGACTCCAGCCAAATCAACGTTGATTTTCAGGTTTGTTAGGATATTAAACAACTTTTTTGTTCAAGGTGTTCTACGCCTTTAAGAATATGTGAATGCACCTTAAGGAAGAAAAATATTAATGATGTTTGTTAACCCTGTTCCCATGCTTTAAAAAAAATGCGCAGTTGCATTTAAAAAGCATCAATGATCTTTTTTTTGTGTGGTTTAAAAGCTAAAAGGGGGGGTTGAGGTTAAGAACATCATTATCCAGTAAACAAATTATTAACCTAAAGTTTGCAACAATAAAAAAAAATTTAACTAAATACAAGCACTAATGAAAAAAAAAAAAAATAAATAAAAAAATAAGTACTTCTTTTAATAATTTTTCAAACTTATGTAAAAAAAAATATATTATTAGCAATAGTACTAATATAGGCTATTTTATATAATTATTTTTTTTAACTTAATTTTTTAATATAGTCATATTTAACATAATTTTAGGATCATTTTTATTATCATAATGTGTTTGAGCAGAATCGGACGCATAATATATACCTAATTTGTTTTCTCTAACATTATGTATTCATTTTTTTTATTGTACGCATTTAAAATTACATTTTAGTTACTGGTGTTATATTTTACTACGTACTTTTTATTCCCATTTTATATAAAACAACAATTGGAAGCTGAGGAAATGTAAATTGAGAAAATTTATGAAATTTGAATTGATAAAAATGAAGTGCAAATTTTTAAAATTATAATTTTTAAGTTTTTTTTTTTTTTTTTTTTTTTTTTTTTTTTTCTTTTTTTTTCTTTCTAAAATTGCAATAAAGCAATAAAAAAAGTTCCATTTGATTGTAGCTTTATTATTTGCTTTCTTTCTTACCAAAAAATTTTTCTTTATTGAAATACTTGTTAAATATTACTAATAAAAAAGGCACTAAATTAGAAACTTTCAAGCTGAACAGTTCCAAAAATTGAGCAACAATTTCAAAACATCTCAGCTTCCAATTAATTTGCATGCAAATAAGAAACCAGTTTGTTGTAGTCTAATAGGGTAGAAAAGATGTAAAATATGACGTGAAAACTTGCGTTGTGTTGTACTTGGAGATTCAACTAGAGGGGGGGGGGGGGGTGCACACAGAGGTGGAGGGGGGAGGAGGGTGGTGGCAGCTCAGTCTTGCAAGTGGATTGTGTTTTGTAGTACTGCATGGTGGTTCAAGTATGGAGTGGTATGTGTGACTATGCAGAACCAAGCAGCTCACTGTAACAAACATAACACCAGGGTGTAAGTAAGTAAATCAAATGTAAAGAAAGTAAGTGTGAGGAGAGAGAAAAAATGGGATCCTTTACATAGATTTTTTTTTTTTTTTTTTTTTTTTTTTTTAGTAACTTTTTAAGAAAATTAATGCATTGAAGCACAAAGTATTGAAATGAGGGTTTCCAGACACATTTTTACATGTTTTAAGCAATAGAATTTTTTATACCACATTCATTAAAAACAAGTTGAAACTGCAACTTGCCAAATTATAAATTTTATTGATGCAATGGTGTGAGCATAACTTTTTTTTTTTTTTCATAAGAAAAACATTGACACAATTATATTATAGGTAGGCCTATATAATAGGCTATATTATATATTATAGGCCTATAGGCCTATATATTAATTATAGGCCTATTATATTTGCAAGAGAAAAAATCTGTTTCAGGTTATTTGCAGTTAAAAAAAAAAGTCAAGTGGACATTGAATACAACAGCAGAGTACCCTCTAGTGTTTGCCCAAATAGAAACCTCATCCTAATACACTACACAGTAGATAAAACAAGTCATGTTTTTAACTTACTTAATGATTTCTCTTCCAGTTAAAGCATTGGTTGCTAAACCTGATCTCGACCTGCTTCGACTTAACTGAGCCCTTCTCTCCGCTGAAACATACATAGGAAAATACATTGTAAAACTTTATCAAAATACACAACAATAAGTTAGCAGCATAATACTTAATAAATATTAAGGAAAAATTAACTATGTGATAACTTATATTTACCGTAACAGATTTGATAGAAAACATACATAGATAGATAAGAATAATTTGGTAATGGGAGATAGTGATGTGCTTAGACTGACAGGGACGTGTGGTAAAAAAAAAAAAAAAAAAAAAAATCTAACCCAGGCAAAAAGAAAAGTATGTACCTAATGCATCGCACATCATTTTAGCATATTGATACATAAGCGGTAAATATGTGTGTATCTATTTTTTTTTATGCCGGACAGCAAAATGTGTATCCCGTTTTTTATCCTGCACAGAAAATTGTGTATTTGTGTCCCAGCAAGCAAAATGTGTAATTTGAAGTGCCATTTACATTATGTTTGGAAATGATCGAGTTACACATTTTGATTCCTGTGACAAAAAACGAGATACACATTTTGATTCTCCAAATAAAATAGAAGATACGCTTTTTGCTTTGCATGATAAATAATAAGATACACATATTTTCCGCTGTAACACCGATATATACTAGTTGGGGAGGTAAAATGCTGCCAGATTGACAATACTGCCACCACTTTTCTTTTTAAGCATCTGGCAACATTGCAATTACAACAAATAATATTTTCTTCAAAATTCAAGAGCTAGTCCCCACCCCCTGTTATAATTAATTTCTAACACATGCAGCACTAATCAGTCACTTTACCCCAGTGATGCAATCTTGTACGACTTACCTCCAGCAGCCCTAGGTTGCCTCTTACGTCTCTGTTCTCTAGAAAAGGCAGATCCAGTATTGAGAGCCTCTAATAACGAGTCCATAACTCCCTCCTCTGCAGCATTCATGTCGACGAGTGTTCTCTTGTGTGCAGCTCTCTCAGCGCGCTCACGTTCTTGTTTGACACGAGCAACTTGAGCACGCTCAGCCTTCTCTATAGCTTCGCGAGCCTTCATGTTGTCCTTGTATGCAGCCTGAAATATCATTCAGTTACAACAACAATACTCAAAGTGTAATTACGTTAGAGGTGCTACTATTTATTGAAGAAACAATTTCTCTGATGTCTGTAAAATTAGATGTGCCTTGAATTGCTCTTGATTTTGTTAAATTAAATTTTGGGAAATGATCATTTTCTGTGAGTTTATAAAATATGTTTGTTTGTTTGTTTTGTTTTTTTTTTATTATTATTATTTATGCATAGATAATGGGACATAAGTTACAGGTTTAGAATGTGTATCAACTAGATTTATGAAGAAATTTAATGTGTAGAACACCTTGAACAAAAAAGTTGCGTAATATCCTAACAAACCTGAAAATCAATGTTGATTTGGCCAAAGTCATTGATTTCTATTTATTTTCAATTCACAAAATGCCACTGGCGGTCACTGACGTCACAGCTCACCCGGTTTACGCACGGGTAAAACAAGCAAGCTGTGACGTCAGTGACCGCCAGTGGCATTTTGTGAATGGAAAATAAATTAGAAAACAATGACTTTGGCCAAATCAACGTTGATTTTCAGGTTTGTTAGGATATTACACAACTTTTTTGTTCAAGGTGTTCTACGCCTTTAATTATTTTGTGGTACATACAGTATGTATGTTAAACTTTTTAATACATCATAGGCCTATAAATATGAATGCTTTGATCTGACATGCCGGTTACTCATGATACTTACGATGAAAGAGTCCTTGAATGCTTTGATATCAGTGAAGAACTCCTCTAATGTGTATTTAGCGACATCAAAAGCATAATACTCTGATAGATCTTTGTACAGAGAGTTCATGTTCTTGAACATGTTCTGCATCACGTCACATTGTTCTCGTGCCTCTTTGGCAAAGTTCTGTACATTAGTTAAGGAAATAACGGACAACATATTTCTCCTTGCTAAGGTAACAATTTTACAATAAATAATAATGTCAAAACATGACCCCCAAAAAAAAAGTACTACAAATTACCATGAAATATGAACTAATTTCACTTCTAGCATATTGATGCTACTTTTATTTACATACTTGATTTTCTTAATGTGGAGTTTTAATGCATAGTTTTTCTTATGGAAATATCAATGTGGTTAATTATGAACTTGAAATCACATACCTTCAGCACGGTTCTCTGATTCATATGATAAGAATAGAGCATTGCTATATTCTCCCCAAATGAGGCTGTGAGAGGGGATTGACTGACGGGTGGCTTAGGGTAGCCAAAGGGAGTTAAAATGTTTCCAGATTAACGAAATTGACAGACCAAATCTTTTTAAGCATACAACAACTGATTTTTTTTTTTTTTTTTTTTTAACCGACTAAAATAGTCTTTGAATGGCTTGAGTCAGTAACCCCCCTCCCTCTCCTACCAAGCCCGGGGTGAATAAAAAATCAATTTACAAGATGCACCAACATGCTGGCAAGATGCATCTTGTGGTGACAATGCAACCTGTGCTGTGTTTAAATCACAAGGCTTAAATCAACAAGATCAATTAGCTTACTCGTATCTGAGAATAATATGTGTTGTGTATTAATGAGTTCTATGAAGAGCAGAGATTCAAAAAACCCGGGTTCTTTTTTAAAAAGCCCGCGGGTAGTGGGTTTTATTTTAAAAAAATGTGGGTTTTATTATTATTATTATTTTAAAAAAGCCCAATAAAACCCACTACATGTTTTTTTTTTAAACAGACATGTAAAAGATTTTTTTTTTTTTTTTGTATACATTTTAAAATAAACAAGAACTTTTTAGATTGGGACCTTCATTTGTTGCACTCAGAAAAAAAAATGCGGTAAATTTTATAAATAAAAGAAACGTTAAAGTAATGAACCAGTGAAAGAAAAAAGTTAATATGTTTCAAATTATATTTTAAGCTTTGTATTTTCTTCAGAAATAGTATTTCTTTTATACATTTTTTTTAAACCCAATAAAACCTGTTTTTTTTTTTAGTGGGTAAACCAAAAAATAAAATACGCTTTTAATTTTTTTGGGGGAGGGGGGGGGGGGGCTGGGCAAAATTCTGAAACCCTGGTGATTATACTTATACACAATTAGTAATTGTAAAAATAACAAAAGCTGCAGTATGAAAAGGATACACCCATAACTTCCACAAACTTATCATCTTCACATTGAGGTACTTTAGAATTACTCAAATCTGTCTCCAGATTTCTGATACTTGCATCCATAGTTCTCAATGTCTTACTGATAGAATCCACAGACACTCTTGCTGCTCTATCTACATGAACTAGTTCTTCGTGGAATGTAAGTATATCAGGGAACTTGCGCTCACATGTTTCTACAAGGTAGTGCAGTAATGTGCTCTTGTTTTCTATGTCCTTGGTGCCAGACAACTGAAAATAACAGACGTGAATAAGTCAACTGTCAGTTTGATTTAGTATAGGATTGGGCATGGGTAAGGCAATATCAATGCCTCCTTGCAGAAAAAAAAATATATATACATTTTTTTTAGTTTTGCGACGAACAGAGCATCTACACTTTATGCCATCTGCAATGTTAAGTGAATAGCAGCTAGTCCAGTTACCCCTTCTTAGGGGAAAGTGTAGATACTCCATTCTTCACAAAACTGGAAAGTTTATTTCGATCTTGTTGCGAAAAAGAGGTCTATCTCGTATTTTGTCAGGGGAAGCAAAAGGCCTATCTCGTTTTTTGTCAGTGGAAGCAAAAGGTCTATCTTGAGCGCCATTTACATAACGTTCAGGAACGAGATAGACTTTTTGCTTCCACTGACAAAAAACGAGATAGGCCTTTTGCTTCCCCTGACAAAATACGAGATAGACCTTTTTTTCACAACAAGAACGATATGCTTCTTTTTGGCTCTGAGGCATTGATACCCAGTACACCACAACTTTTTACAAGTAGATTGCAAGTACTTGTCCGATGCAAGAATGTCACTCTCAGCTAACGTGGCGTCACTGGTACTGATGTTCTTAAATTGGACAAGTACTTGCATTCCACATGTGAAAAAACTAGGTATGTAATATAAAATTTTGATAAAATTAAATTTAGTAAATTGTGTATGCATAGTACACTTATATGTGTCAAAAATGTTACACATCGAGGGTGTTGAGTAATTGTACACTGGAGGGCTGTTCTCTAAGCTCTCGTTTCTTTTCTCGGTATCGAGACCCATAAGGTACAATAGTGAATTCGTTATCGAGAAGTGAAACGAGAGCTTATGGAACACCCCTCCTGGTCCTGAATAAATCCGACCACTTGCGTTAAAGTTTTTCTCTATATATCCCATTTGGAGAGATTAACGCTTTGGTCAGATTTATTCGGAACTAGTGTATATGATAGCCTATATTAATGTTATGCACTAAAAATTTAAGCCATAACGTAAAAAGATTGTGTGCACGAGGATATCAGTTTTCAGAGCATTGTGATAGGTTGTGACAACTTGTGTTTAACATAATATGATCAAAAGTGATTTGCTTTTATAGAATAGATACTTACTTTAGGTAGAAAACTGATTTCAAAACCAAATGCTTGCTCGTTACGTGAGCCAGTATTCATGAAGTTACCCATGAGTAGAACAAGCTCTAGGAGTTTGGCAAACTTGGAACTGGAGAGAATTTCCTCACATGCTGCGGTACCAGCTACAATTTCCTGTGAATTAACAACATTAAGTAAGAATATGAAAGTTGGGAAATCAATCAAAATTGGATTTTTATCAATAACGGAAGGTGTAACGATTATAGCATGAAAAGTGCACGTTTTGAAGCCTTTTCTTTGCAAAGTGGCATCTTTTTTAGTGTTAAATTTACAAAGAACACCAGTTTCATCAAAAAAACTGAAACTCTTAAAAGAAGTATGATTACAGTACTAACAAATAAATAAATAAATGAATAAAAAAACTGAAATTTTGCAGTGATCCATTAGGATAAGGTATCTTCAAAAATGTAAAAAAATTTGGGAGTCTCCATGCTAGATTTTAAATTATGTTTTTTTGAAATTTTAGTTTCATACGAGCCCATGTTAATTTTATTAATTATTTTCTCTTATCTGATGGTCATGAGTTCTAAAAATTGTATCATAGGTGTAGCTGTTACTATTTACTTTCAAATTGTATCATAAAGTTTGGGAGTTTTCTTTTTAGATTTTGAGATGAAAGCAATCTGAATACAACCCTTACGTATTTAATAGAGCACAGTAAGTAAACATTGCATGTGTAATTAATATTTTCTCAAAACTAGCGCATGCTGTCGCATTATATCAATACAAATTGCAAATCGATCACGCAGGATGTTTAGGACGTATCAGAGAAATGTTTTTTTTTCGTAAAATTTGAAGTTTTGAACGTCATATCGCAGCAATGAAAAGATTGAAAAATATTTAATGTCTATCATCTAAAAGCCTGTTTAGTTGGCAATGTATGAGCATAGTTTCAGATTTTTCATGTTATTAATAAGCTCGCAAAAAATTAATTAGTAACTGAGAGTGCCTTTTTATCTCGGAATTTTCAGAAGTATGCCAACTTAAGCTGACATATCTACGTTATCCATAATACAAAAAAATTCAACCTTATTTTTTATTGTGTATAAACATTCCTAGTACACGCTACAATACCGAAAAAAAATTGCAAAAATTTGCACTTGCCAAATTTTAGCAAAATCTAAAACTCAATGTATCTCCAGATTTACTGGCGTGATCCAATTAAAACTTAAACTGCAAAGGTATTTTAGTGTTCTTTTAACAATGCTTTTAAAAAAATTAGCAATTTTTTATTTTACGGAGATTTACAATTTTTTTAGTGTCTGATGAAGCATGAAGTAGGCAACCCGCCTAACACAAAATTTAAAAAAGAATTCATTTCTCGTTAACTAAAACAAAATAATTAAGTTTTATATAAGCACTGTTAAAAGAACACTAGAATACGTTTGTAGTTTGAAGTTTCAATTGGATCACGCCAGTAAATATGGAGATACATTGAGTTTTAGATGTTGCTAAAATTTGGCAAGTGCAAATTTTTGCAATTTTTTTTCGGTATTGTAGCGTGTACTAGGAATGTTTATACACAATAAAAAATAAGGTTGAATTTTTTTGTATTATGGATAACGTAGATATGTCAGCTTAAGTTGGCATACTTCTGAAAATTCCGAGATAAAAAGGCACTCTCAGTTACTAATTAATTTTTTGCGAGCTTATTAATAACATGAAAAATCTGAAACTATGCTCATACATTGCCAACTAAACAGGCTTTTAGATGATAGACATTAAATATTTTTCAATCTTTTCATTGCTGCGATATGACGTTCAAAACTTCAAATTTTACGAAAAAAAACATTTCTCTGATACGTCCTAAACATCCTGCGCGTTCGAAATAGTACAGGGTTTAAAAAAAAAGTTTTTTTTTTTTTTTTTTAATAAAACCCGCGGGTAGTTTTTTTTTTTTTTTTTGGGGGGGGGGGGGGGGGTATTAAAAAAAATTGTGGGTTTTATTGGGTTTTGTTAAAAAAAAAAATAATAATAATAATAAAAAAAAAAAAAAAAAAACACTACTTCTGTTTTTTTTTTTTTTTTTTTTTTTTTTTTAAATAGGCATGTAAAAGCATTTTTTTAAAGCATTGTTAAAAAAGCAGTTGTATTTTTTCTTTCAAATATTTTTTTCATTTATATTTAGTATGAAATTAAAAACTAATAAGAACTTAAATTTAAATAAATTTTAACATAAAAGAAACATCAAATTAATGAACAGGCAAAAGAAAAAAACTTAGTATGTTTCAAATCCAATTTTAAGCTTTATATTCTCTTCAGAAATAGCAAATTAAAAAAAAATAATAATAATAATAAAAAAAATAACGGGTGGGTTGTTTAATGTTTTTTTTTTAAGTGGTTAAACCCAATAAAACCCGGGTGTTTTTTTTTTGGGGCTGGGGAAATTTTCGAAACTATGAAATAGTAGGTATCTATGTATACATTTTTACATAGAGTAAATATGTGTTCTTCATAACAAACAAACTCAAACATGATGTAACAATACAAAGACTGTGTTGTTAATTAAGATGTACTTACAGGTTTGACGTCAGTTACCATCTCTCCTTGGTGAAGTCTAAAACTCATAGATTTGAGTCGAGGTAGCAATCTCTTGATCTCAGAGATCTGAAAAATTTGAGCATTTATAAATTATCACACTGGTTGGCTATGCTATATTCAGTCACTCAGTACTTTTTATTGGTCCATTAAAAAAATATGTCTAGCTGCCAAATAATAGTAATAATAATATTGATAAAATCAGTTTTATTATTACTTTTTTTTTTTTACTTTTTTTTAATGATGATTTAAAATTTAATACCTATTCAAAACACTTTTTTTTTTAATCGTATCCCTAATAATTAACAACTGAATGAACTCTATTTTTTTACAATTTTTTATTATTAGCCTATTATTATTTTAGGTATCCTATGATATCTTTACTTTTATGATAATAAAGAATAGGATAGAATTACCAGCAAGGGCCTTACCACAGTAGAAGTTCTATGGAGAGGTCGAGGTCTCACGTGGCACAGTATTTTGTTATAAAAAGTTTATTTATAACTGAGAGCTTTCATCATGTGTTAATGACATTATCAATCAATCAATCAATCAATCAATCAATCAATCAATCTTCTTTGATTAATAATCTCATTAACACATGACGAAAGCTCTGTTATAAATAAACTTTTTATAACAAAATACTGTGCCAAGTGAGACCTCGACCTCTCCATAGAATTTTTACTGTGGTAAGGCTCTTGCTGTTAATTCTATCCTTTTCTTTATTATTGATCCTAACTGAGATGGTTTTTTCCTTTAATTGATTACTTTCATGATAAAAAAAAAAGGTAACAATTTACCGTGACAGCAAACTGCTCTGCCTCAGTAAGCTCCGAGTACTGATTCTTAAAGTCCTGCAGTTTCTTCAGTTGATCAGGAGGTGGCAGATAGTTAATCAGTTGTTGTAACACAGAATCAGGTAAGGTCTCTACGTCACATTGTAAGATACAACGCTTGACATCTTGGTACGTCAGATGTTTGAGTGATCCTCCCAGTAAGATGGATAAGTTCTGGGCTGCTTTTGCATCTAGGACCTGGAAATTGTATCCAATGTTAGGAAGTATATTCTTTTTGAAGATGCATTCACATAATAATGCCATTTTATCAGTTTTGGGTTCAAAACTGAAAGTTTCTATAATGATAATATAATGTAGCCTCACTCTATAACAATAACGCTATTTTTAAACATCATCCACGATAACAATACTACATCAATAATCAAGATACAGTATATATAGAAGGTGGTATAATTTGCCTTTTTACTGTTGTCAGAACTCAGTTTCCTTTGTAAAACTTTGAATTTTGACATACGTCATACAAGGTGGCTGTAAACAGACCCACGTGGTCTCTCAGGGGACAACAAATTTCCCCTCTTTTGGTGCTTGAAATTTCCCCTATTGTTTTGATTCACCTTGTGTGACGTTTCATACCTGATGCTACCTAGGCACCACTAGAACACCTTCTATATATGCATATTGATCGATAATGCTAGTTTT
The DNA here is from genome assembly GCA_949318235.1 of Ecdyonurus torrentis. Classification (NCBI taxonomy): domain Eukaryota; kingdom Metazoa; phylum Arthropoda; class Insecta; order Ephemeroptera; family Heptageniidae; genus Ecdyonurus; species Ecdyonurus torrentis. The sequence goes on from OX439135.1 coordinate 17,825,399, forward strand.
TTTATACCTATTGATAACTATAAATCATAGTACAATGTATTTATTAAAATAAAATCATTCAAATTTTGCTTCAAGACTATCCTATAATCCTATACCATACCTACTTCATTTAGAATTTTATTGCTGTATAGTTATTAAAATTTTGGTGTACTTTTGTGTATTTGTTGTGCACATTTATTATTTTAGTGTACAGTACTGTATAGGCCTATATATATATATTTTTTTTAGCAGTAAGTAGGCCTATTGTTATTTATGAGACAATAATATCGTTAATTTTTATTTATCCATAACAATAACGATAACTTTTATAAAACTATTAATCTATAAACCATCGATAACCAAATATTATTATCATTGTAGAATCGTAATCATAAATATGATAATCAAACCCATGACTGTATGTTATAATAGCAGAAAGCATAACATATGCATTTAAATACAGCAACTATGTTGCACAAAATAGCCATTGTATTTAAATCCAGTGTTGTAGTCGATCGCCCTTTTTTCGATCCGATCGCGATCCGATCAATTGAGATGTAGCTCGATCCGATCTCGATCACGATCATCAAAACTCGAGACAATCCGATCACAATCCGATCTGATCGACTATCATTTGATCGAAAAATTTCGATCGTTTTCAATAATAAATGTAGGTATGTAAGAACTTGTAAATTATAATAATTATGATAAAAAAAAAGAGGAAATTATACTGTAATAATACGTTATACTTAAAAATATTTTTATATTCATATTTCCGTGTAAAAATTTTCTTAATAAAAAAATGTGTTACATAATTGTTAGTTCTTACCTTTAGATGTTTTATTAGATTAACTGCAACAGATTTCAAGGCTATACGACGTTATTCGGTTTATTTTTGCACGATAAATACAAACACTGAATACTAAGCTCTTTCCCACTTTTATCTTTTTTAGGAGCTCCAGTTACGTGATAAAATTCTTTTAAGCTATTATTTCACGGAAAAAAATTGTCACCCAAATTATCCTTTAATTTATATATTATAAATTATAATATATTAACGTTTATGAATGTAAAGAAATAAAAAAATACACTTTTGCCTGCTTTCTTATCTCGTGACACCTGCGAGAACGTACAGACCAAATGACTGGTTTCTGGATGGAGGTCCAAAAAATTATCCTATGTACAGTACTGTGTGTCTTCATCCCCACTAATCAAAGCAACCCCCTTGTGTTTATTTCAGAAAAAAATTCCCCTCACCGCGGTTTTTTAATACATCAAAATTTCGTGGAAAAAATCATTAGTGTAAAAAGCACTTAAAATTGTTTGATTGGTTATAAAGTCACCTCTAAAACTCATACAAGAAATGTATTGTGTTAAAAAAAAATTGACAATCTTTCAATGCAGAAAAAAATTCTGTTACTTGAATATATGAACAATATAATACGTCAAGAATTCATTTTAAACAAAACTTATTTCCCGCCTTTAATGTCATGCGTCAAAAAAAAAAAAAAAAAAAAAAAAAAAAAAAAAAAAAAAACTTTGGTGACACAGACACACAATTGATATAATAATTTCTTTCCTAGAAAGCCTAGAAGCTTATATAGCTCAGAGTCAGGTATTTGCTATTTTTCTTTTATTTCTTTCATTTTTGCTTTCTTTGTTTTGTTTTGCGATACCTTTTAGCTAAAGTAGATAACATCTCAATATCTACCTAGCAGCTGCTAGCAGAGTACTGCCTGTACTGTTACTTTTAAATTCTTTTCTATTTTGGCCGGACTTTGACTTTTTGCTTTATTATAATGAATAAAAAAAAAGGGGAAAAAAAAAAAAAAGAAAAAAAAAGAAGACAAAAAGAAAGAAAAAAATACCTATATGGTTGTAAAAACTAAAGTATGAAACATGATGATCGGATCGAAAAAACGTTCGATCACAGCCCTAAATGTGATCGAAATCCGATCACGATCATTTTTTTATAAAATGGGTCGATCCGATCACGATCCGATCAAATGATCGTGATCGGATCGAAATTTGATCGATCGACTACAACACTGTTTAAATCAAGATACTATATACAAGATAAGGACACACTCGGCCAATTTGGGCTGCCGCAAAATTCAAAATGAGTGTCTAAGCCAATCAGTGCCCGAGTTGAAGGTCACGTGATCAAAATAAACCAATCACAACTGCGCTAAAAATTAACATGGAACCAGTTGGTGTCGCTATCTTGTATGTAGTATCTTGTTTAAATTACAAATCTTGCTCTGTAAAATATACCTTGAGGTCTTTGACTTTCTTGGTTGTTTGTCTGTCGACGCTATCTTCATTTCTCTTGGCTGCAGGTTTAGAAGAGAATTTCTGAGCTAAGCCTTCAAGAATATCAGGTGATGCAAGGTTCTCTTCTCTTAGTCGAATCCAGAATGCTTTCTCAGACATTTTTTGTGGCACAATCTGTGAACATGAGGAAAGTATGAATGTGAGAAAGAACATGAGGGGGAGAGAGAGAGAGAGAGAATGAATGAATGAACGAACGAATGAACGAACGAACGAACGAACGAATGAACAAATGAACGAATGAACGAATGAACGAATGAATGAATGAATGAATGAATGAATGAATGAATGAATGAATGAATGAATGAATGAATGAATGAATGAATGAATGAATGAATGAATGAATGAATGAATGAATGAATGAATGAATTATATTTGATAACTTACACATTTCCAGTTAGCTCTTTTGAGTGGACCTCCTACATCCCATTTCTTCTTAGGTTTGAGACCATATGGCAACACATCTGGTGCTTTAGGTGGTGGTGGACCCATCATCATACCCATAGGTGGTGGTGGAGGACCCATACCTGAAAAATAATCAAACAGGTCATTTATAAATATTGCTTAGGACCAAAAAACAAAATATACTTTTTTTTTTTCTCACCCTTGATTTAAGTCCTGAAGTAAACAATAATCACATTTTACCCCAAATTAACATCATATATTTTTGTACAATAACTATATGTTTACTATCTCTGCAACAATTTTTAAGTTACGGCAAAAGAAAAAAAAAATCTCGAAGATTAAGCTCTAAAATTGAATATTCCCAGTCTCTGTAGATATTTTTGCTATATCTTTGTACATTAACCGCGATGGTTTTTTCACATATTTATACAGTATTTATTTCAGACATAAATATCATAGTCAACTTACCAGGAGGTGGCGGAGGCATAGGAGGTCCTCCCATGCCAGGAGGTGGAGGAGGTGGTGGAGGTGCACCAGGGAAGGGAGGTGGAGGTGGTCCTGCTCTCATGCCTGGTGGAGGTGGAGGTGCTCCAGGGAAGGGAGGTGGAGGAGGTGCACCACCAGGATTGGCAATCATGCCTGGCATGGGTGGTGGAGGTGGGCCAGATAGTTTGCCATTAGGCAAGGACGCGCCTCCTGCCTCTAACTCTCGTATTTTCTGCTCTGCTTGCTGTAGTCTTGCCTCGGCTTCTTGACGTAGTGCCAGAGCTCCCTCTAGCTTGCAGTTCATTGCTTCCATCACTCGCTCCTCATCTGCCTTGGATTTCTCTGTAATACAGGTAAGCATTAGTTTTAAGCTGAATTATCTAATTAATAAAAAGATGGGATGTAATATAAGATTTTCTGCACAAATTTTAACCCACAATTAGCAATTATTTTTACTGATAAGTAAAGAAGACAACTTATGATTATATAAAGTGCGCTTATTTTCACTTTCAATTTTACATATTTGATGGTTCAGCATCAAAAATGGACTATCTGCATTTTCCACCAGCTCAGGGAGTGTATTATCTGCAATGCTACGTAAATAGCAGATGCTCCATGTGCAGTGCTGGTGGAAAGTGCAGATAGTCTATTTTGACAGGCAAACATAGAGAACTGTGTGAGCACCATGATGGATTTGTTACTCGCCAACACTTTTCACATTATGAATATTTATTTTATTTCAAAACTAATTACGCTAAACTCAGTGGAAGAAATATAACAATAAATAAAAAATTTCCTCTTTCAGAAGGGCATTGAAAATAGTCAATTTCAAAATACTTAAAAAATAGTTGAAAAAAATGTTAATAGGGATAAATAAAATAATAAAAACAAAATACACTTAAGTATATTAAGGAAAATAAACCATCGCGGTTAGGTATGATAAATCGAAAGAAAAGGATAGGAGAAAACCAGCAAGGGCCTTACCATAGTGAAGAGAGTCCCATAGTTTGGTGAAAATCTTGCTAGCACAGATATAAAATAACTAACACATTGGAAATATTTCGGCAATCGACTCCAAGAGAGATATGGAGCGTGTTATGCCTTCATCAGTCCTTACAGACTCAGAGAGAAACTATGGATCATTCATAGTTTCTCTCTAAGTCTGTAAGGACTGATGAAGGCATAACACGCTCCATATCTCTCTTGGAGTCGATTGCCGAAATATTTCCAATGTGTTAGTTATTTTATATCTGTGCTAGCAAGATTTTCACCGAACTATGGGACTCTCTTCACTATGGTAAGGCCCTTGCTGGTTTTCTCCTATCCTTTTCTTTCAATTTATCAAAATACACTTAAGGGTTGTATATAGATGGCTTGTATCTCAAAATCTAAAAAGAAAACTCAAAACTTTATGATGCCATTTGAAAGTTAATAGTAATAGCTATCTTTGATAAAATTTTCAGAACCCGTGACCATCAGATAAGAGAGAAAATAATTATTAAAATTAACATGTGCTTTTATGGGACTAAAACTTCAAAAAATCATAATTTAAAATCTAGCCTTTTTTTTTTTTTTTTTTTTTTTTTTAAGATACTCTATCTTAATGAATTATGAAGCAAAATTTTATTTTTTTCCTTCTTTCCAATTTTTTAGTCAAATCCCGCAGTACCTGATTTCCCGCCTTAAAAAAGTTAAAGTTATAGATAATAATGATTCTATAAAATGACATTGTTTGGGACTGTTACAAAAATATTTAACTCTACCTCCTACAGTCCGCGCCACGTAAGGATGTGACCAATAAGAGAACGCCTAAAAACTCTCCATTTAGTTAACATTACCCCACCTCCTAGTGACCTTAAAAGCAAGAGCGTCTATTGGTTGCCCAGGGGGAATCGATAAATCGCCCACATCCTTACGTGATTTCTAGTGTACATAATGGCGTAACACCGAAGCAACAGTCTGTTTCTTACCTACAAGTCCCTCTATGAGAGGCTCAATATCGATGTGAAATCTCTTAGTAGCTGTGAAGTCAGGATCACAACCTCCTTTGTGAAGAACTATTTGAGTGACACATTCTTCTATCAACTTGAAGAAAGCAGGTCTGAAATACATGCCATGAAATTAGGAAACTAATAACAAGGAGCATTGGCAAGTTAACTTTCTTATAAATAAGCTTTAAAGGGCCACAGACACTAAATTTTTGGAAGTTGTGTTTAATCCACTAATTTGGTATTACTGTTTTTGAAAATAATTTTAAATGTTGTTTGGAGACGGTGCACCTCTTTCTTTTAATTAAAAAAATTTAACCAATGTTTGTCGTCACGCCCCCTTATGTACTCCGCTTCACTTATCTTCAGAACCGTCTCACAATATATATTTGGTCACTTTTGTAGGCCAAAATTACATTAACAGGTATTGCCACTTCTTACAAGGCAATACCTGTTTGTCATTTTGACTATAAAATGTGGCTGAGTGCTGATTAAAGCTAAAAACTTACATGAATCAAAGTATAAAAGTCAGTTGGCCAAACAACGATCAAACTTAAATTTAATATTTAAATTAGAAGGAATAGTTGCATCAGATTTTAACAACTTGTGAAATTGTTTTTGTACTTAGTAGATTCTAAAAAGCCAGGGTGTCTGTGGGCCTTTAATTTCAAAGAATGGGGGGAAACAATGGCAAGCAAGTTGATTAAATGTTGTGTCTACATTTGATGCCATGGTCTTACCTAATGACAGGATCGTCTCTGATAAAGAGTAGATGTTGAAGTATGGAGAGAAAATAAGGTTCTGCAGGTGTATCCATGACTAAGTTCTTGATAACCTCGTAACATTCATTAGGATCTTCCATTTCAAACCTGAGGTGGTCAAACCTTTGCATCATCTCTTCAGCATCTTCTTCCTAAACAACCAAATTAAGTACATTCAACAAAATTTAAAAATATTATAATTAAAGGTGTAGAACACCTTGAACAAAAAAGTTGTGTAATATCCTAACAAACCTGAAAATTAACATTGATTTGGCGAAAGTCATTGATTTCTAATTTATTTTCCATTCACAAAATGCCGCTGGCGGTTACTGACGTCACAGCTCGCTTGTTTTATGCGCGTGCAAACTGGGCAAGCTGTGACGTCAGTGGCCACCAGCGGCAATTTGTGAATGGAAAATAAATTAGAAATAAATAACTCTGACCAAATCAACGTTGATATTTAGGTATGTTAGGATATTAGACATGTTTTTTGTTCAACGTGTTCTACACCTTTAAAATTGTTTATAAAAATCAATTTAATCAATAAAATATTAATTGGTATCTTCAAACCTAATTGCGAGACACATACCTTGTGATCTATGAAGACTTTAAGTTGAACATTAAGTTGTACATCTATTGCACTATCTTGACTTAACGACTGTAGTAAGTCGTTGAGACCTGCACGAAGTACTTCGTTACGTAAGTGTATTCTGAAGTCAAGTTCATCAGGGGAGGACATCAGAGCATTCAGCAGTTGGAAGCACACAATCTGAAATATAATAATAAGTTTGTTATTTTTAAATTTTGATAGGTACACATGTTTGTATCAATAGTTTTTTTTTCTATTATTATTACCTATTATTTTTTATTATTAGGCCTATTATTTTTTTTATTATTATTATTAGGCCTATTAGGCCCTATTATTTTTTTTTTATTGCAGTATTACAATTTTTTTTTTACACATCTATTACTATTATTGTCCTTAATAATGTAAGGACCATAATAAGTATAATAACACAAACAACAGAAACTAAAATAATAATAATACATAAATTATTAAAAAAAAAAAATAGTGGTAATGCTTTCAAGAAAGGCACAATTTATAATAAAAATATTAAGACTGAAAAATAATAGGCCTAAATATTACGGAAAATTGACTATAGACCGGATGCACTCATATTTAAGAGCCGTCATTTTGCTGGTTATGAGTACATGGGCCAGCATAGGAAAACATCATTTTTTATTTTTAAATAGCAAAAAAAGCTTCAAACCTCAATCAAATACTGTATTTATTTCTAGCTTCCAATAAGCTCGAAAAATAGGAGAAAATTTAGTTCAGTTGAAATAAACTCTTTTTAAGTGAAAAATTAGAAGAAATGATGTTTCCCCTATGCTAAACAATACATGAGGCACCACAAAGGCTTTCACAAAGCGCAAGGATGTGAAAGGGGTCTATATAATAATTTTAAAAGATTTGGTACAAAAACACATAAAAAAATGGGAGGTAGTAATGAGCACTGGTAGAAATAAATGTTTTTTTTTTTTTTTTTACCTGAGTTAGAATATTTTCTCTACCATGGCATCACTGTCAGTATTATTACTATCTCCCATTCACCAATTTTTTCCTAATCAATCTATGTGTTTTTCTATAAAATTTCATAATTATTATGACTTAAAAATGTAGATAAATTGCTTACCCTGAGTGCTGCATTATTTTTCATCATGAGACCTCTGATAATAGATTGAAATCTATCTTTGCCTTCCATTTCTCCTGCCAGAGTGACTGCTTCAAGTGCCTTCTCATGTCCATCAGGTATCAAACATATGGCTGTGGAAATACAACTAGTTTTAGTATCTCAGGAAAAGTATTAAAATGCTATTTAGGTTTTAAATGTTAATTTAGGGGGCAAATAATACATACATGAAAATTACAGTATCTTTAAAATTTACTGTGGAATATTGTCTGCTTTAATTACTGTAATATACTGTAAATTTAATGACAGAAGTATACCTACTATTTAAAAGGGGTTAAAACTAGTTTTTTTTTTTTTTTTTTTTTTTTTTTTTTTTACAACGAAGAGTACAAAATTTTAGGGATATTTTACTGCATATTCTAAAAGGGTACATTGCCTTGAATTGTTGTGTATGTGAATTTCTAATTTTTGAGTTAATTAAGTACTTTTAATTAATTTCCAAAAGTTGTGAAATGACATCACAGGATGCAATTTTTTCCTATGTCCACATGCATAAGGTGCAGCCTGTGATGCTATTTTGTGACTTTCAAAAATTAATTTAAAATACCTAATTAACTCAAAAGGAAAAATTCACATATGTATCAATTCAGGACAATGTCCTCTGTTAGAATATGAAATAAAATTACCCACTAAAGATTTTTGTAGTCTTCCTCATTAATAAGCAAATTTTGGTGGTTGCGTTAAGTAAATTAAAACCCTTGTCAACTTACTTTTTTATCATTTAGAATACTAGATTGATAATTACCATGCCATATTGTTGATTTTGTATTTATTTTTATTTTAGCGGTTATTTCATGCATCTGACGTCACAATGTACCAATGGAGTCGTGATAGGGGTAAAAAACTTGAAGGAGGGGCTTAAATTTATCACGTGACCAGAGCGGTGACTGTGATTGGCGGTGGTACATTGTGACATCAGATAGGTGAAATAACAGTCAAAAAGAAAATAAATACAAAATCAACATGTTGGTGTCTAATTCATGGATAATAAGGTATGGTAATTATCAATCTAGTATTCTAAATGACAAAAAAGTAAGTTGACAAGGGCTTTAAACATAAATGGCAAGGGATTTTTTTTTTTTTTTTTTTTTTTTTTGTCTTCCCCAATCCCCAACACCAGTGACAACATACCTGCTAGTATTTTACATGCCTCCATCATAGCACTTGCTCTCTGAGGATCTAATGATCTTGCTACAAGTACAAGTGCTTCACGTTGGTTCAGAATTTGTCTTAATCCTCCTGTGTTGTTCATGATAGCTTTCAGACATCGTAGACATTCGTACTGGATCCGATCATAACGACCGTTGCTATAAATTGATTGAAAGTTAGAGAGAGAGGAAATAAAAATGTTTATACATACATAGTAACTTGTTTATTTGTTTATGATAGATAACAGTTAATTAGTTTTACTAGTAGGCTAAGATTTATATACTAAATTTCTATATCAAGGGACAAGGGTGCTTTTCTATAATATTCACTGCAAGTGAGGATGAAAAAAAAAAAAAAAAAACTGATCAGTGCTAAATTTTAATTTTTTTTCCTGTTTTTTTTTTTTTTTTTTTTTTTTTTTTTTTTTTTTTTTTTTTTTTTTTTTTATCATCTTATACACAGGCAAAAGCAATCTTTAAAAATCAAGTTGATATAAGACAATATAGCAGAGCACCCTTGATATGTATACTGTATACTTGTACAATCGTGGAAATTATAAACCTAACATCAAAGGGGATGCCACTTTGTATTGAGAGAGGCTAAAAATCAAGTTGAGTTAGTGCTGTGTTGTCAGCTCAGGAAACACCTGGGAAACACCTGGCAGAAAGAAAGAAGGTCTAGCAAAGCAATACAACACAAAGGTACCAGGTGTTTAGCAAGCTGACAACACAGCACTTAACTCAACTTGATTTTTAGCCTCTTTCAATACAAAGCGGCACACCCTTTGATGTTAGGTTTATAATTTCCGCTAGTGTACAGTATAGCCTAAAAATATTACTACTAGTCTGCAATTTTCAGTGAGTTTCTTAGTGCCCTACCAAAAGTTCCATGAAATTATCCCTGTGTGCTTTGTCCACTATTTTGTGGTGGTGAAATGACCCTTTTTAAAAATATATATATATATATATATATCCTTCTGGTTGCGTCAAAAGGGCTTATCTCCATTGATCAGCAAATCGCTTTAGGGCGTATCTCCATTGATCAGCAAAATAAAAAAGTTAGGGCGTATCTCCAGTGATCAGCAATTTTAGGGGGTATCTCCACTGAACATACTAAAGATTAGTGGAGATACGCCCTAAAATTGCTGATCACTGCAGATACATTTAATATTAACATTAAATTGCATTACATTGTTGGAGATATTAACATTTAATTTTGCTGATCACTGGAGATACGCCCTTAAGCGATTTGCTGATTAATAGAGATAAGCCCTTTCGACGTGACCAGGACGATATATAATTATGTTACTCCTAATCAAGCTAACAAAAAAAAAAAAAAAAAAAAAAAAAAAAAAAAGAGAATAAATGCTAGGTGATTGGAAAAATATAATGCAATAAGTATAATTTAAGCTAGGTCAAACAAACCTTTATTTTTACAGGTTTTTTTTTTTTTTTTTTTTTTTTTTTTTTTTTTTTTTTTTTTTTTTTTTTTTTCATATATAGCTAACCTATTTTTCTCCCTATCTACATAATTATTTAGAGTTAAGTGTATGTATATAAAAATATAAACACAATAAATACCTAGGAAAACCTCCACAGTTGCTTGAAACGAGAGAGAAATATTGGAAATAAATTTTGAATATTCTTTCATTAGTGCACAATACACATAAAATAAAATTTTAAAGCAACTATACACGCCAAAAGCACATCAAAAGCCAGTGCAAAACAAAACATACCTATAGTGCAGCTATAATATGTATAAGATAATAGATATTTAAAATATAGGTAGGAAATATGATTGGAGATATAATAGTAGGGCTTAAAAAATACATACAAAAATGTAAAATTAATTGGTTGAAATTTTGTATCTATTTAATATATAATTGATATTATCATTAAATGAGAAAATAGGTTGAATGAGGAAGGTGAATTGAAAATTTTTTGTTGAGTTTATGATATTTTTGGAAAGAGCTTTAAAAACTTTTGAGGCACTATTTTTTCTTAGGACGATTCGAGGATGCGAAGTATTTTTAATTAATTTTTGAAAATATGTCTAAAAAACCTGTGACGTCATCAATCCACTTTTTTCTCGGCAAATACTAATTGTTTGAGGTTCAGTAATCAGTTTAATGAAATCAGCTCGTCCTCAGGATTTCAAAAAACTGGCTACTGAACCTTCTACAGTCAATACTTTCCAAAATAAATGCCCAATTGATGACGTCACAGGCTTTTTAGGTCAATTTTCAAAATTTAATTAAAAATACTTCCCATGCTCTAATCGTTCTAAGAAAAAATAGTGCCTCAAAATTTTGTAACGCTCTTTTCAAAAATGTCATAATAAGTGGGGGTTAAAAAAATTCACCTTCCTCATTAAGAAGTATTGTGATGGTTAGTTGATGGTGCTTTTATTATTTTGTGTCATAAAAGTAATTTAACTAGTTATTGGCAGTGGCAATTTTTAAAATATTTCCCACTCATTGTATAGCAATGGTTAGTCACTTATGGGGATTTTTTTTTTATTTTTTTTTTTATTTTTTTTTTATTTTTTTTTTTTTACCAAGAGTATCTAACACAAAAAGTTTTATGGTAAAAGACAGTAAAAATGTGAAGACATGTATATAACCTCTAACTCCTCCCCCTTCCCCTTTGAAAGAAAAATGAAATGACAGAAAAGAAGAAGAAAAAAAAAATAGTAAGAAAAAACCAACCTTGAAGAAGAATTAGCAGGGGACTTGAAATTAGAAATAAAATTAACAAAAGGTTTGACCACTTTCCCAGATGTAGGTGTTTTAATATATCGTGCATTCTTATTGGTGGTTGATATTGGTGTTGCTGGTCTATCATTGGTTAATATTTCTAAACTTTCAGTAGAAGGGTATTCACTTGATGAATATTCAGTACTTCCAATAGTATGTATACTTTCATTAGAAGAATATACACGTTTCGTTTCTAATAAACTTTCGTTAGATGGACATTCAAAATTTTCAAGACTTTTTGAAGAACAGAATGGTTTTTTAAAACCATCATTATTTATTACATTTTTTAATATTTTATTTGTCGGTGTATTTAATTTAGATGTATTGATTAAATCATCTTGATTTTCCATTGGTTTATTTTTCATACTTCTATAGGATGAATTTAATCTATTAAATATGTCATCTGTATTTTTATTGGTTGTTGTCATATTATGTTGTAGATTTTTCATTATTTCATTGGTTGGTAATATCAGTGATTGAAATTCTTGATTGGTGATTGCAGGAGGGGTTTTTGGATCAGGGATCGTTTCAATTCCCAACCTATATAATAATAACACATACATACTGTACATACACAAACAAAAAAAGCACAAAAATATACATATACGTGTAAATATGCATTTAATAAAGACACCATTCAAGACAGATAAGACAAGAATTTTATTCACATTGCAATTTTGTTATTTTGAAAATTTTGGATTTTTATATACATGCAGTTTGTGGAACTACTATGATACACTAAGAAATTAAAGTGAATAGAGACAAAATGAGAAATAAATAAATGATTATTTTTACAAGGGAAAAATAATAACACTTTAAAGGCATATTTTGAAGAAGAAGAAGAAGAAGAAGAAAAAAAAAAAAAAAAAAAACTTGTCTAATATCCTAATATACCTAAATACCAACGTTGATTAGGCCAGATTCATTGATTTCTAATTAATTTTCCATTCACAAAATGGCAGATGTGGTTTTATGACATCACAGCTTACTGGTCCACGCGTGCGGAAACAAGCGAGCTGTGACGTCATAAACCTGCATCTGCCATTTCATGAATGGAAAATTTATTAGAAATCAATGACTTTGGCCAAATCAACATTGATATTTAGGTATGTTAGGATAGGATGTAAGTTTTTTTTTTTTTTTTTTTTTTTTTTTTTTTTTTTTTTTTTTTTTAAGGAGTTAAAAATTGAGGTTTAGGCCTACCAGTTTGAAAATTTATTAATTTTTTTCTAATGCCTTGTACCTTAAGATTAAACTTTTATTTTCTGAGTGTATCAAAGTGTCTGTATATTAAATAAGTGCAGGATTGAAACAAAAAAGTGTGCAGAATTATATTATTAAAGGTGCATTTTTAAAAAGAAGTTTTTTTGAAAATTTATAACAAAAGTATGTGGTTAAAAAAAAAAAGTTTTACTTCTTTTAACTAGCTTTTTACTTACTAGTTTGTTACTTTACTAAATTTAAAAAAAAATTAAATTATAAAATTACATTATGACTGACTCCTACGTTTAAAAAAATAGTTAGAAAATAGTTGGTAGAGATTAGAACACGTTGAATTGACAATTAATAATAATTAACTAATTAATTAATTTTTTTAAACGTAATTAATTTATGATCCCTAGCTACAAATAATTAAAAAAAAAATATATAAAAAAAAAAACTAAAAAATCACTGATACCTACTCTAACACTACCCTATCAATTATTGTTATTGACATGGCTTGATTGACTGATAAAGTAGCAACTGTTTTAAAGCCAACTATAAGCAATTTTGCAAACACCTGCTTCTGTTTCATCATACTACTCATGAGCAGTACATTGGATTAAGATAATATATTTTACCATTCAAACCAAGCTCGCTTTTCTCATAAGAATAACATTGCAAATGTAGCACAAATCTTTGAATGGTAAAATATTATCACAATTGCGTGTAAATAAAAAGAGAAGTGGATGTGAGCAAAAACGTGTAGAGTCGTCTTCAAAAACAGTTCCTTTTTTTATTAGCCAATGGCCAATTAATGGCATAATATCACTAATTTGCTATCCTTTTATATTGAGGAAATACTTTTTTAGCATTCTATGAAAAAAAAAAAAAAAAAAAAAAAAAACTACCGCAGAGGACAAGAAAAAATATATATCGAGGGCTACGCGGCATTTTGGTACTAGTGCAATCTCCGCGGATGCATTTTTTGGCACATGTGCATTCTACGTGCACACGTTTTTTGAAACATCTTTATATATGCTTAGCCTGTACAGATGTGCCATTAGTAGGCGTGGTGTAGATTGCACATGTGCCAAAATTGCACCTGCGGAGTTTGCACAAGAACCAAAATGCCGCATAGCCCTTAATATAGGCCTATATAAAATAAAAATTCAAGATACTGTATTATACACTTTTCACGTAAGTGTTTTAAAGATTAACCTCATAAAAGACAAAACTTTTTTTTTTTTTTTTTTCCCCAGCATAAATTTATATTGCCTTCAACAGCATATGTACCAAATTTTAAAAAAAATCAATTTGTCCACCAGTTATATGGGGAAAAAATAGCATGCAGAGCATAGGGGGTCCTATATTACCCATGGTATTTTTTCACACATAACCATTGGACAAATTGATTTGAAATTTGATACACAGGCAATACGAAATTATGCTGGAAGGAAAAAAAAAAAAAAAAAAAAAAGTTTTGTCACTTTTTTTTTTTTTTTTTTTTTTTTTTTTTTTTTTTCAGTAACAACCATTCAACAAACACTAAAGCATTTGCCACACATCACAAAAGCCACTATATAGCCTCGTAAACATACGTAACTTACCTCCTATAACAAGTATTGAGTTGTGCTAAGACGACTTTAAGTCCCTGAGCTCCAAACTCTTGGACCCAACTGAGAGGGTTGTTAGTCAGTGCAATTCTTAGACTTTCCACACAATTATGGATCTTATTGATACTTAGGTCAGCTGTGGAGAGATAATGGATGTAATCTGCAGGCTTGTCAAACTTGTTGGTCTTGTCCTGCAAATTTAAAATTAATTATTTAGCACCTTGGGTATTGATCTCTTTGCATAAAAAAGGAAGCTTCTACACTTTAGACATTTTCAAAGAATGAACGATCTACACTTTACAAAGTCGCGGCTACCTGGAACTTCTGCTATATAAAACAGGTGTGCATTCTCTACAGGTAGCAGCAAATTATTTGTAAAATGTAGATCTGTCATTATTTGGAGTGCATATTATGTTGATCCTTGCAGACTCAGAGAGAAACTAATGATTATTACTATAGTTTCTTTACTTTCTTTCCAAGTCTATATGAACTGAAGAAGGCACTCACACTCCTGTTTCTCTTTGAATTTAGAACCAAAAACTATGTATCCAAAATGTGTTAACTATTATCTCTGTATAAGCAAGATTTTCTCCAAGCTATAGAACTCTCTTCACTATGGTAAGGATCTTGCTAATTTCCTCTATACTTTTAATTTATAATTATTATTAATTACCTGTGATGAGGTTCCTTTGTAATGCATCTTGAGCATTTTCTTCTTGTTCATCATTGGCTGAGACCTCAGAGGTTGCTTCTTCTCTTCAGACAAGTTCATGTCGTCCTGTCAAACATAGCATCTCGTTAGAACATCATCACACTTATAATTATCTACAGTGGTATTTATATACTACACATTTTTATACATTACGGGGGGGGGGGGGGGGGGGGGGGGATAATTTAAGCTTTGCAAAATAGCAGAAAATAAAGATATAAAAAAATAATAATAATAAAGACAAAGGAAAGTCCAATATTTTTTGATGTAGCCAAAATGACGTATTTAATATTTATATAAAAATTTATGTTTATGTTGTACCCCAAGTGTGCTTAATCAATAAAATAAATAGCCAAAATTTAACATATTTAAATAATTATTTATAACAAATGAAGTTATGTTGTTGTTTTTTTGTACTTCAAAAGTAAGTTTTTATCGTTATTGTTACTTATTATTATTATTATTAATTTTTTTTTTTAAATCATAAATAATAATTCAATATTAATATTTCATAATACACGTTTTCTATTGCATGACATTAAGAACTTTTTGTTTGTTTTTCTCTCAACTATGTACTTTTAAGAGATATCTGTTTTTAAATAATTTTAACCCAATTTCCAAAATACTCTCATTCCAATAGTACTTTAATACAGTACTGAACTTTTTAGCACGGGTGGCGGAAATTAAAACTAAAATTATCAGTCTAGCAAGCAAGGTTGGACTGGCTCAATCATAAATGGGGCATAGCACCCTCTAGGGGGGCCACAAAAAGGGGTGTAACACCCTTGTTATGCCCTTTTTAGAGCCTTAAGGGCCTCCAAACAAAGGGGGGCCATGTCCGTGATAGCGGACATGCTCTTATGGCCAGTTCGAGCCTGCTAGCAAGTGTGTTTTACAGTGCAAAAATGATGATCACAAAAATAAACAGATTTTTATGCATGTATCATTAATTTAATATAAATTTTAGTTTGAAAAACCATAGAGACAAAACACTGAGCTATTTTTCCCATCAGTTTATGTTGATTTACTCCATGACTTTTTTAAATTTTGTGCTTCCCCCAAAAACTGATAAAAGAGGCACATTATTAACATTTAATTTTTTTGAATTATTCCATAACTAAAAGTTACTGCTATCAAAGAGGTGGTGCCACTTGGTGGAGAGTGCAAGAACTACACACAGGACAGTACTTCAAAACAGAATGTCAATCAATTGGTATTGTCAATGTTTGGATTGAGATAGTGAAAATATTGCAAACAAAGATAGTAACTCGCGGCGCTATGCAGTATTGTTTATTAGCTATAAATGTCAACAAATAAAGATAACAAAGAGATATTTTTGTCACGAAGTGGTTGGTATTATAGTCTTACACAAAATACTTTTTTTTAACTAAAATACACTTCTTTTTCGAAATACATGTTAAAAACTAGAAAATAATAATAGAAAATATATTTCTAACAAAAATTCACTTGTTTTTAATAATGTTTAAAAAATTTAATTAAATAATGGGAAATAGTAGAAGAGAGATTAGATCTAGTTGAATTGAAATTTAATATTAAGAGAAGATTTTCTAATTTATTTAATGAGAATTTAGGATCAAATGTTCTAGTGTAGACGAGTACTAGCTATTATAAATATTGTCCTTAATTACTTTTTTACTGGATTTATTTTCGGTAACTTATAGCAATAGCAATATTTTTATAAAGCAATTGATAGCATTTTTTTAAATGAAGATGTTATAGTACAATTAAATTTATTGCAGTGAAAAAAGTGCAGCATGTAAAGAAGACTTTAAAGAACATTTTCAAATTTATAATACATACCATCATCTATCGTGGTGACTTTAGCAAAATTTTCAAAAATTATTTGGTGTCTAATTTAAGCTCGTAGAAAAATAAAACAAAAACTAAGGTAAAGCATGATTTTTGCACTATCTTTTAGGTTTTGTTTCACATATTTCTGTGAGCTTTAGCTGTGAAGTAAATAATGTTTGAAATATGGACTAGTCACTACACTTGACAAAAGGATCTAACTAATACTTTTTTTTGGCAAAGGGTCCGCAACAAAGGTCTTTCTCTTTTACAGAATAAACCTTGCTTTTTGTTGAGAGGTCAATACAGGGGTCCTAAAATGACATGATTAGCAGGGTTTCAGGTAAAGTTCATAGAAAATACCAAGAACTCTTACGTCGTAAGAATTATTAACTCCCCCCCCCCCCCCCCCCCCCACTGTTGAGAGGTTACGATTGCCATTTAACTGCATGTTATTTAAATGAGGTTTTCAACCGTTTCATTGAGAGTACTTGGTGTTGTCTACAGACTTTAGTTCCAGGGGGCTATGACAATATTTGTCATACTGACCAGCATCTTCTCATAATGTTCATTGATTTCCTCGTCGTTGAGATGTTCAATGAAGAACTCGTGCTCCTCTGCCTCAGCAAAGTCAGACTCGGAGTGAGGTCTCGGCAACCCTCCGTGCACACTCTCTCTGCTACCTCCTCGTCCACCACCCGTGCCTCCATGACCTTTCTTAGGACGGAATAGTGTGTCCAGCTAAAACATAGGAAAATAAATCATTAATTATACATACTCTACTGATTATTACTGGCATTTACACAGAAACATTAGTAATAGTAACCATAGCTGGTTGAAATAATTATTTCTGGCCAATTAAACATTGATTCCATAATTAAGAACAACCTAACCATGTATCATTAACATATCATACAACAATTTTAAATGTATGTAAATATACTGAGATGGAATTATGGAGGATTTAAATCCCTCACCTATAAATTTAGCGTACGGTACACCTGGCTGTGATAGGATATTTTATTATTTAAACTCAGCCTGTATTTTTCTCGGTAGAATAACATAGCAAATTAGTACTCATATCTCGTAAAATATTAGAGCTAGACGTTTGAAACTTTTTTTTACTTAAAGACCACTTACATGTTGCTATAATCAAAGCATTAATTTTTGGTTAAAAAAATTAATGCTCCAATTAAAATTTTCTCAAAATGGAAGAAATTAATATATTTTTTTGTTTTATAAAGCTGTGCTACACATTGTTAGCAATATAACATTTATATATAATTAGCAATTTTCTTAATGCATGTAAGTAAATACTGCCTTTCCTCTTCAACTATTCTATTATAACAATTTGCTCTAGTATAGTATACAGGGTACAGCAAACTATAAAATTAATAAAATTACAAAAGCAAATCAAACAAAGCACTCAGTGTGTTAGAAAATTAAAACAAGATGGGTAAAACCTGTGTTTTAAGACTTGAAGAAGAAAATCCAACATGTTAAAAAATAAATACGTAATAATTATGCTAGCTCAATGCAGCAACATTAATACATGATTCTCTTTAAGGGAGTAGGGTACCGACATTGGCCATTAGACTCAAACTTTTATCGTCAAAAAAATCTGAAATTTTGCACAATGATACTTCAGCTGGAGACAATTTCAAATATATAACAATTTTGGGGGGTCACCGTGCAAATTAATGTTACAGTATATGATTTTTTGAAATTTTAAGCCCATATTGTTAATTTCAATAATTTTTTTCTTTTTTCGGGACGGTCAAATATCTTGAAATTTTTATCACGGCTAGGTGTGACCCTTAGCTACACAATGACACCAAATTTAGACCCAAAATACATTCTAGTTTTTGAGATATAAGGTCGGTATTCTACTCCCTTAAATATAGTTATTAAACTAAAAGTACCTTTGCACTGATTTCTTTAGACATTGCTAATACTTAATAAATCACATTAAAAAGTTAGCACTGTAGCAATCTCTCTCAAGCCACAAATCTGCACTAAAATGAGGTATGTACTTTATCACATTAGAGAATACTTTTCTTTATATCTCTACGTTACGTTTATCTTAGATAAATATATACTAAAATAAACAAATATTATTAAAGTATTTTTAATGGGATTTGTCTAGTATAATGATAACGCATAATATAACTTAAATATTTTTGATGGTTTAATCTAAATTTGATTTGATTAACGCTCAATCAATATCGGTATACAGTATACAAAAATTTCGTAAGACGCATAAAAAGTAGAAACTGAAGAGTAGAATATGTTAGCTGAACTTTGCTGTACAGCCAAGTTGATATTCACTGTTGAAGAAATAAAGAATAAAAGCTACACAGTAAGGTAACCATATTTTACATCATGGTAATTTAGTTAACGTCTAAAAAGGAGATACTATGCTGTAAAAACACGACTTTTGAATTGTGTAGCATAATGTGCGATTTTTTTTTTCCCCCGTTTAGCATACAAGTTTTGAAAAACATTATACGTATTATGTACTGTATTTAAAAGAATATCACTATTTTTCAGCATTTCATCAATGAACCAAAAACTTTTTTTTTTTTTTTTTCCCACGTGATATGGAACTATTTTTAAAAACCTCATTAAAAAGTTACACAAAAAATCTCCAATTAAAAGATTTTTAATAATTTAATAATACAAAAATTAATATTTTTTCTGTTAAGTATATTAAATTGCTAATAGGGGGTTAGAGTAGGCTAGACATGTAGTCAAGCCCCTAAACCTCACTTTTTTTTTTTATTTTTTTTTTTTTTTTTACCCTGAATATTATTTTGAATTAATTTTTACATAATATTAAAGTTATATTTTTATGCTGAAAATTTGTCTCTCTAGAAATGAAAATTTAACTTTCCATTCTATTCCACGTAAAAATATCCGAAACATATGGACAATCCTCATATGAATTGGAGAAAAAAAAATCGATTACTATACCTTTAAACGTCCATACAAATAATTTTTTATTGTAGCCATAGTTTCCAAATTTGACATCACTTTAACATTATTCATTTATATAAAACTAAAGAACTGTTCACATTTTTAAATTTCAACTCTCAATAGCGTATAATAATAAAAACTGACATACTGTTAGTGCAGTATAAAGAAATTCCAATTTTACATTATAACAATTAAAAAATATGTACGGAGAGGGAGTGATTAAGAATACGTCATTATACTTAAAGCATGCAACAAAAGAAAAACTTTCTTTTGTGTTTGTGTTTAATAAAAAAAAAAAGAGAGGAGAAGCAATTACTGATGAAAATGAAATTAACTTCATGCTTCGTAAGTTTTTTGTCACCTCTTATTTTTTTATTTTTCAATGATGAATTATTTTAATCCATGGGCCATGGGCATAACACGTAAAAGATGTTTTATTACAGGAATAGACCAGAGAAAAACATAAGAATTTATATCAGAAAACACTTGATGGGACTTACATAAATAACATTAGTTTGTCTGAAAACCCAACAGTAGCGCCGTAGCAGTGATCAGAAAATTTTGATTTATTCAACCCGCACAACATTTTCATACTAATTTTTGCATGTTTCTGACGTCATAAACATGAATATTCACGCAAATTGCATACTTTACAGTATTTTCACGCTCTCTCGTGGGGCTACATTTACATTATGGTAAAAATTATCCTCAGTTTTGAAGATCCTATGTCGTGTTTATTCATTAAAAAGCACATGTTGTTTTATGTGGTACATTGTTTAAACATAGTTATAAGAAGTTAATCATCAATCAATAATAACAAATCATTCACAGTCATATTATATAGAATTTATTTTACTACAATAATAATTTCAGATTGATAACAGAAAATTGAAATTAACATGTGAACTTATGGACTCTTAAAATTCCTAAATCTTGGTTTTTAATTAAAAATCTTAATATAATAAAAAATAGTTATTAATGGCTTTTATAGGGCAAAATCAGGCGTACAGCCTCTCAATTTAACTCAACTGGTTTACAGTACAGTCAGTTATAATCTTGCATACGATGAACCACTAATATATTCACATATTGACGTTTATCTCATTTTCTGAACATATTCTGAAGTATTATACCACAGTACAAGAATGCCTGAACTAAGGTCCACGGAAAAAAGGTCCTCGGATAAAAGGACCTGTCTTTACGCACAGGTATAGCGTTTCGGCGAGCTGCGCACAGGTAGGACCTTTTATCCGAGGTCCTTTTTTTCCACGGACCTTCCTTCTGTATACCCAGTAGAATTCAGTAATTTATCCAAAAATATTGATATATTCTATGAATATATCTCAATGTTACAATTTTTATATATAAGTGCCGCCTTGATAAGATATAAAAATTTCATCCACATTTGCAGTAAGTTTATCTCTACAACTTGGGCGTTTTTTTTTTTTTTTTTTTTTATGCAGTAGAACAATTTAGATATTTTTATACCCATACGACTTATAGTTGGTTAAAAAATACTTATGATAAGCTTATTACTGATTAACAATGATTCTAGATTTTTGTAACCATAACATTTTTTTTTCAGTGTACTGTATAAAATACATAAAACATATTTAAAAAAAAAAAACTGACACAAAAGAAAATTAAAACAATTAAAATAAAAAACACGTTTCAGCCTGATTATAAAGATAATTCTCTGAGTGAGCCAGATGATTATGAATGGTGTACGATCATAAGTTATGTAGGAACCGTAAATTTCAAAGTCATAAGCATGACTCACTTTCGAGCGAGTGCATCAATTTAATGTATGTATGCCTTGTCCTTGACTGCCTTTTTTTTTTTTTTTTTTTTTTGAAGAGTATTTGAGAAATATTAACTCTTCTACAAACTGCATGAAATATGAATTTTCTGATGATCATTATATAACGATCGTTTGTCTAAAATCTACTCATTCAAGGTACAAAATAAATTGCGCATAAATTATGCTGGTATTGAATAATTCTTACACATTATACATCATAAATTTTGCTATTTTGTACTAACATAAATAATTATGCTGAATATCTTTACTGTTTTGCAATGTGTATTACAATCACAATAATACTAAATATCATGAATTATGTTATTATGTATAAATGTTACTACATTGAGCTAGCATAATTATTATACGTTCTGTATTTCTTTTAAAAGTTTCATTTATTTACTCTACTTCGTAGTTGAAATAAATAGCTATAGCCCTCCCTTTTTTTTATATTTTGTTATTTTTGGCCAGATTTTCTAAATAATTTCACTGGAACCTAAAAACATGAATAAATTAACACTTTTACCTTTTTTTTTTTTATGATTTTCTTTGATACACTTTCTTTTACATAAAAACAAAATTATATGTTCTCAGCATTTCTCTTTCAGTTTTTATAGGCAGTAAAAAATATTTTGAAAATCAATGAACCGAATTCTGTTTAATATGCTGACTTTCTGACGTTAAATTAATTCTGATCATCTTATATAATAATAAATAATAAAAAAAAAAGTACAAAATTTATGAGAAACCTTGCGTTATTAAAGTGTCACCATATACGAATGCAGTACTGCATTTCCATATAAGGTAAAATATAAAGTAAAATTTTATGTCGCGTCTTTTTTTTTTTTTCTTTTTTTTTCTTTTTTTTTTTAATCTTGTTACTTTCTATTTAATTTATTATTATTATTTCTTCATTTTTTATCCTTACTATTATCTGGCAGTTTCATCTTTGTGTATATTTTTTTATTTTTACGTATATAGCAAAACTCTTTCCCTTATAAACTTGATTTTTTTTTTTTTTTTTTTTTTTTGCTATATAAAATATGCATTTTATTTTTTCTACGCAAATTTCAAGAATATGCGGGTGAAAACAAATGTGGGAATTTTTCTTTTTCTGCAATAAATGCAGACTTTTTTTTTTTTTTTTTTTTTTTTTTTTTTTTGTATAATTTGAGTTATATGACTTTAACATACATGATATAGATATTATATATAAAAAAAACTTGTCCTAATTTTTATAATTATCACTGTACATACTAATTAAGCTCATGCAAGTTATCATATTATACATTAATAAGCTCATGTACAACTACAATATAAAAAAAGTTATCTTAATTCTAAATCAAATGTGACCTACTATTTTATTATTTAACATTTAATCCCACATGATTCTTATTTAAATATTATAAAATATTGCAGGGCGTTATATTAGTCATTTAACATGACCTATACCAATACTTAACCTTGGTATAACTACTGTAGTTGATTTTTATCATGTAATTGAATTATATAATATTTGAACTTCAATGTTATTCAATATTTGAGTTACAGTATAATATAGTGATGCAATAATATTACTTTCATTGATGTTATGTTGCATTTTTTTTTAACGGGAGGAGTTGCCGATAAAAAAATCAATTTTTGCTGATCGCTATAAATTGGATGAAGAAGAATTTAAATATTTATATTATTATGCAAAATTTGGAATAATGAACAAAATAATAACTTTTGAGAGCGCAAAAAGTAAAAGTAATTTATTTAAAGATATCTGGTAGATTTTATGAATATCAATTATTTTTAAATAATCGATTATTCAACCATTAACACTGCTGTTTAAATGGGCGATATATATGTAGGCGAGTGCAAACAATTCAGTTGCCCTGGGCTGGTATGGAAATAGGCAAGTTTCATGATGGGCCTTGAGAATTATAATAAAGGATTTTATCTATACTTTTTAGGGTCATATTTCTTAAAATTTGTTATACATCAGTATTTATTTTATATAGCTGGAATAGGGTGGCTGTATTCATATAAAAGTCAACACCATAATAATGCTGTTCGTAAACCCTGTTCTCTGCTCCTAAAATGACGATCAACTTTGGTTATTCATATGGAATGCGCATTTTTTGGTGCAAGAGAACAGGGTTTACGAACAGCAATAATGTGAGCACTAAATAATATGAATTGGTATGGGAAAATGACACATTTTGCCAATTTAAAAATACTTGGCAATATTCATTGCTAATAGGTTCAATTGTGGTTTCAAGTATTTGCCAGAAAAAATAACATCAACAACAAAAATCCCCGATTTCTCTAAGAAAATAGCCAAAAACGAGTTTATCCTATATGCTGAGCAATGTTATTATTTACTCCAGTATATATGGCGTCAAAGCGCATCCTCGTGCTATTTCATGCACACACTCTGTTTGCAGTTCAATCAGATCAGTGAGTTCAATACATTTGATATAAATGACACTTGCTAATCAAAAAATTTTAAGATGATTGTGACACCCAACAAATGACATATTTGGGTGTCCTCTCGACTCAAATTATCAAAAGTTAAAAAAGTTTAAGTTCACTATTTTATTCAACTGATTTACCATTACCTGACCCCTCCTCTTATAAAAATACACGATGTACCAATTTTACTATTATCTTATATAAATAACATTAAACAAAGTTTTATCGTCTTCAACCTCGCCCAATATAATATATATAAAATTAAAATACCGTTATAATACATTGATTTACAATAGCGATTTGCACACAACCAAAAAAATTCTTTGATATAACGTAAAGATATAGATAAAAGAAAATTGTACACTGAGAAAAAAATTGTTCTAATTATTCATAACCGTTTAAATATTGTCATAGCGTGGTTGTATTCATGAAAAAAATATTCTTAAATTTTTGTTTTTATTTTATTCAATTTATTAGTATTAGGATTAGGAGACTGACAAGACGAATGTACATAACATTGATGTATGCGTGTAATGTTACTGTAAATAAATAAATAAATAAATAAATAAATAAATAAATAAATAAATAAATAAATAAATAAATAATCGTCTTTATTCAAAAAAATACAGACAAAAAAAATACACCTTTTTGAAAGGGCGAGTTTTAAGCCTACCTATGCAAACTAAAAATAAACTACCTATGCACTCTAAAAATTGGTGCATTACTTTACTTACGAATCCTAACTTATGTAAGATAATCACTTTTAAGTTATCATAAGCAGCTAAAGTAATGCATTTTAGCAAATTATTAACAATAGCTAATTGTACTTTAAATAGCTTGAAAACTTAAAATATCTTAAAACAACTTAAATTAGCTATTTTTAATAACTTGCTAAAATACATTATTTTAGCTATGTACTCGTAATAACTTCAAAGTGATTATCTTAAATAAGTTATATAGTATTCGTAACTAAAGTAATGCACCAATTTTTAGTGTCTAATAAATCAATAAAAGTCGACGCCATATGTGAGCACTAAATAACATGGTCTGGTATAAGAAAATGAGTCATTTTGACAGTTTAAAAATCCTTCGCAATATTTTTATGAGCTCATAAATTAATAATAATATTATGCTGTAAAAATTTTATTTAAATTTCAAGTATGCGAGAAAAATAATAACAAAATAATTAACTTTTCAAGTCCTGGGCTTAGCAATGTTATTTATTGTTCCAATATGGTGTCGAAGTGCATTCAGTATGACGTCATACGCATATATCCTATATAACGCAACAATTTATAGTAATACAGTACATTTCAAAGATAATTTTTTCAGTGTATTATATAAGCGTGGTATAAAAATTCGTTAGTGGTGTACACTTAAATGACTTGCAATAATTTTAATTTTTCAAGTACATTTTATGTCATCATGCAGCTTGTTACCTTCATTTTAACGTCTTTCTATTATAAACATGATGAAATAACGATTATTATCTCTAATGATTGTCATTTGATACATATAATGCTGTATATAGCATTTTTTATACTTGTGTACATAGAAAAAATAATAATAAAAAAATATATATTTATGAAGGTTCCATATCACACGATCATCATTTTTATTATTAAATTTATATGCATTATCTTATACATAAATAAAATAAGGTGTAATATTTTATAAAATTTTCCAAAATATAAAACTCTGTATTCGTCTTTAGTTTGCATTTATGGAACAAGGATCTTGCTTCTAATTATTCTCTAATATTAACCTATAATTAGTAATTTATATAGGGTCTATGCATTCATGTTAAATTCGACGCTATGTTGGATAACTCAATAACATGGGTGGCATAGGAAAATAAATCATTTTGCCAGTTTAAAACCACTATGCAATATTTTTGAGAGCATTGATGCTGTAAATATGTTGAATTAGTATCTCAAGTATTTGAGAAAAATAACAATAACAAAAAGTGAACCGATTTCCCAAAGAAAATTGGCTTAAGTGAAGTTTGTCCTATGCTGAGAAATGTTATTCACTACTACAGTATGGCCTCCAAGCGCTATAAATATGACGTCATCCGCATACACCCTATATACAATAGTATTGGAGAATCATGGTCTAATTGCGCGGGGGTCGCAAACTTGCAATTTTATATATTGTAATTTATATTTATAGGCATAATAGTCTTATCTATTTATGTTTTTACAAGAAATATTAAAGTTGTTGTTGTTGTTCTTTAATCAAATAAAGTGTAGAAAAAAAACAATTGCTGCAATTTATAAATTTATTATACGAAATCACTAAATCTAAACATTATGAACATTATGATATTAAAAATTTAGAATCAAACTATATCATTAATAAATGATTGCATTATTTATATAATTTTATCTTTGCCCTAATCCCCGGCAGTTTATTTTTATTTTTTGATAATTCTAAAATAAACAAAACCAAGATAGAAATACGCTATGTATAACAATAATCTAAATAATTATGTTAATTATAAATATATTATATTGGGGTTTTCCATCCACAATGTCCGCATTGGTGCAGCAGTAATATAGGCGTAGCTGTGACTGTACACTTCTTGCGTAATATTTATATAGATACTTCATTAGAATATCCCATTCACTATTCAATACAGAGCAATAAATTTACTTTTAGTATAATAAACGTAAAATCCTACATAATATACGATTATTTCACAATAATTATAGCAAAATTACATAAAACTGTCACTATATGATAGTAATAAATCCCATCTGTGTACTTTTTTTTTTTTTTTTTTTTTTTTTTCCTACTGCCTTATGTGTAGTGCTCTTGCACTGTAAGAGGTTACAGAAGACTTGTGTGTTATTGTATCTCTGAAATTCATACAGTACCTACTTTTTATATTAATTGAAAGTCAATTTTTTAACAACTGCGTGACAACAATTTTTGGACCTCCGTGACCATCAGAAAAAAGTGGGAAAAAAATATATATATAATAATAATGGGGCGAGCCAAATTTTAAAAATTTGTGTTTTTATATTAAGCATGGTGATACATTTTTTTAAAAACATATTTGGAGCTATCTTATCCTTCGATATCACTGTGAGAAGAAAAATCTGTTTTTACAACTTCTATAGTTAAATCCACGTATAGTAGCATTTTCAGCTTTAAAGTGTCTTTCCATGCAATAATAATAATAATAATTAACGACTTTTTATTGGGCGAAATCAGGCGTACAAACTCTGTCTGCAATAGACCCCTTTCACATCCTTGCGCTTTGTCGCCATGTTTGTGGTGCCTAATGGCATTGTCCAGCATAGGGGAAACATCATTTCTCCTAATTTTTCACTTAAAAAGAGTTTATTTCAACTGAACAAATTTTTCTCATATTCTTCGAGCTTATTAGAAGCTCGAAATAAGTCTTTGATTGAGCTTTAAAGCTTCTTTTGCTATTAAAAAAATTAAAAATGACGTTTTTCCTATGCTGGCCTGTGTATTCCTAACTAGCAAAATGGTAAATATGAGTGCAACCGGTCTATATGGATAGTAAAAATTTACATCACAGTGTCTGTACACCAATAGACTTACGTAATATGTAAGTAGTTTATATTATACATTATGGATGTATAAACTAAAGCATGTATTAGTGTTGAAGAGAGAGAGAGAGAGAGAGAGAGAGAGAGAGAGAGAGAGAGAGAGAGAGAGAGAGAGAGAGAGAGAGAGAGAGAGAGAGAGAGAGAGAGAGAGAGAGAGAGAGAGAGAGAGAGAGAGAGAGAGAGAGAGCACATGCTGATGACGTCACAAGTCACGTACACATAGAGTAAGTAAGTACACATGCATACATATACACACACACACGTATACTATGTATGTAAGGTATATATAAGAAACTCTTGACGTATATAAAATATCGGCTCACTAAATTTGGTAACGATGCGGTTTGAGAGGATTGCTACAATTTTTGAATATAGCTATAGTGGGTTTAAATGACTTTTTTTTTTACTGCGCATATATGTATACACTATAGTACACGTGTTAAAAAATTGTTAGATAATTTAATTTATAATAAAAACTTGTTTTTAAATGTTTTCCTATTTAAATACGAATTTCTCATCGTCCTATGCATATAACAAAGTGTATTAGTTGAACATATAAGTCCATTTAAATAACAAGGTGATTTTGAAATTTATCGTAAGAGTTTATTGCTATAACAAACACTGATAAATGTTATTCTATTCTATACTGTATAGTATATAAATACCATTAATCTGGATAATTACCTTAATTACCAAAAACATGGAATATTTATAAGGCAATTCTTTTACATTTAAGCTATAACTTATATAGTATATAGACCGGTTGCACTCATATTTAAGAGCCGCCATTTTGCTGGTTATGAATACATAGCCCAGCATAGGAAAAACATCATTTTTATTTTTTTAATACTGTAGCAAAAAAAGCTTCAAACCGCAATCAAAGACTTATTTCTAGCTCCTAATAAGCTCGAAGAATATGAGAAAAAATTCGTTCAGTTAAAATAAACTCTTATTAAGTGAAAAATTAGGAGAAATGATGTTTCCCCTATGCTGGACAATACATAAGCCACCACAAACATGGCGACAAAGCGCAAGGATGTGAAAGGGGTCTATAGAATCTATAGGAGAAAAATATAATAAACTAATATTTTAGCATTTTGGATTGTGAAGTTGTTTTTTGATTTTACTTAAATATATCCCCTATACCTATACCGCGATGGCATATCATATCAGAAGAACATACAACTGCAGTTATTCATAAACCAATTATTGAAAGAAAAAAATTGAGGATGTACTGTTTAAATCAGAGATATAAGTAGGTGATAAAAAAAATTAAAAATTTAATTTTTCTACGAAAAATACCCAAAGTGACGTTTATCCTGAGCTCCATCTACTTAAAAACATGGCCATATTGCGGAATATTATCTAAAATCACCCTATACTAGTCACTTACGTAACTGAAAAAAAAAAAATTAATATAATAAATTTAAAAAAAAAAAAAAAAATGATGCCAAGCAAATGGATCACTTGCAATAATAAACGTTTTTTTAATTGTTGTAACGTATTAAGGGTATAACTATTTTTTCCATAAGAAATGCAATAAATTAATTTTGCTTTAATTTAGTTTAAATATTTCCTCAATTGCAAGTGGTTCATTACTCTCTCTGCAACAAACCATATAAGAAACTCAAAATTAATATACGTGTTCATAAAAACGTCCTAATTTCTAAGTTTAAAATTTGTCTACACACAAGATTTTGTTCTAAACACTTATAATTTAATGTAAACCCTCCCTATATATAAATAACGTAAAAACATTAAAGTGTTTAAAATCTAAAAATACACACATAACGATGCAGTAACTAAAAATAAAAAAGCATGCATGATAGTTGGATCACTTTTATTTTCATCGTTTGTTGATGTTATAGACGAGAGAGTGACAGTTGATCGTAAACTTTATTTTGATGCTCCGTCTGTATCTTGATTATACTGTGTCTATACCAATAAATTTAATTGTCTCTCTATCACACCGGATGCACCCTTATTTCTATGTTCGTAATGATCTGATAAATTGGCTACAGTCGACACTAGCATTGAAGTATCCAAACTTTATAATGAGGAAGACTAACATTTTTTGGGTGTTATTTTATTTCATATTCTAATAAGAGTATACACTGTATACTGTGTTATAGTACACATTTCCATCTATCTTCATCCTCACATATCGATTAAAGCCATAGACCACATAAAACATAACACGAAATGGGATCTTCAAAACTAGTGACAACTTTTACCTAAATGTTAATGTAGCCCCACGAGAGAGCGTGAAAAAACTGGAAAGTATACAATTTGCATGAAAATTCATGTTTATGACGTCAGAAACATGCAAAAATTAGTATATGAAAATGTTGTGCGGGTTGCATAGATTGAGTTTTCTGATCATTGCTACGGGGCTACTGTTGGGTTTTGAGACAAACTAATGTTATTTCTGTAAATCGCATCAAGTGTTTTGTGATATAAATGCTTATGTTTTTCTCTGGTCTATTCCTTTAAGGGGAAAGATTAAGGTAGTTGATTTTAAAAAGGGACCGTCAGTCACCTGGAACTAAATTGTTATACAATCATACTATGAGTTAAAAAGAAGAAATGTTGTGTAAAAATTACTAAGCATCGTCATGCAAAACTTGGATTTAATATGGGGCTAATAATATCTTATATGTGTAAAGCTCGTTGTTAATCTCTCTATTATCTCAATCGTGATCTTTTCCTTTAAAATTTTATCATTAGTAGATGAGCTGACACAATAATCTTAATCTTAATAATAAACTATATATATATATATATATATATATATATATATATATATATATATATATATATATATATATATATACGATAAAAGTTTCTAGGGACAATGGACTTGCAATAACTAACGCAAGAAAAAAAAAAAAGAAAAAAAAACTGCCCTATATATTTACAAAGGAAATTTTTCAAAGAGCCTTTACAAATATTACGATAACCAAGTAACAAAAAAATGATAATAAGGACGAATGAAAAAAATTACATGGTTGTTTTAAAATAAAAATAAAATAACAAAAAAAAAGTTATCTTTGAACACATACATGAATAAACATAATATATATTGTCCGTAATAATTATGCCAGCTTATTTTAAGCACAATTTGTTCAATACGGCATATTCTATTACTTCATAATATCTATACGTTATGCTTTACATTTAGCATAAATATTATGTTGTGCAGCATAATAATTTATGTTGTTCTAATTTATTATCATTTATGCTATAATGACATTAATGCAGTATAAATTACGTAATTTTAACTTTCCGTGTAAAGAAGATAGATTTAACATTTTAAAAAAAAGTGTTAAAAATACGTGTTACGAGAGTACTGTATTCTATTTCCAGCTGAGCATGACGACTTGATGTTATGACGTCACTGGTGAACACATGTGCTTAGCGCGAGGTGTGTCTTCACCGCGGGGGAGGTGGATGTCACACTTTGTTAGTCTCTCTCTGTCTGTCTGATATAATAAGATACCAAATGTAACTTCTCAAATTAACAGTCACTGCTTTCTATAATATGTTTTTAATTTGTTCACATTTTTATTTATTTTACGATAAGAAAATCTTACTACCGAAATGAAATGAATAAACTTCAATTTTAGTGATGCATTTCAGTCTATAGTTGTGAAGTTTTTTGATTTCGTTCCGGTACATTATATTAAACTTATTATACCTCTGGACCTCTGCGGCATAACTTTTATTGATATAAGAAAAGGGTCTATAGATTTCATGTCTGTGGAGATTTTTATTTTCATCCATTTATGTATATCAACTTTTAAGCTTATTTATAAGCACTTATAATATTGTCAAGGTTGGTTACAATTAAATAAAGATGCTTCCACTTTTTTAGCTTCTACCAACTATTAAAAAAATAATAAGACTAAAATAAGAGTTGAAATTCGATGTATATGTTAGCATCAAAACCCAAAATTGACCAAAACTAAGTATTTTTGCTCATTTTTCGGCTTTTGGTTCGTCGCTTTTGACCAAAACCCGGAATGTCATAATCTATAAAGGAACCATAATTCATCACTTACTTTATGATATTGATAATTTGCACAGCAATCTGAATTAGGTCCTAAAAATTAAATTTTCAGTAAAATGTCCATGAATTGTCAAAGAAAGACGTTATTTTAAAGGCGTAGAACACCTTGAACAAAAAACTTGCCTAATATCCTAACATACCCAAATATCAACATTATTTTGGCCGGAGTCATTGATTTCTAATTTATTTTCCATTTACAAAATCTCAGTTGCGGGTTTACTACGTCACAGCTCGCCTGGTCCACGCGCGCGGAAACAGGCGAGCTGTGACGTAGTAAACCCGCAACTGAGATTTTGTAAATGGAAAATAAATTAGAAATCAATGACTCCGGCCAAAATAATGCTGATATTTGGGTATGTTAGGATATTAGGCAAGTTTTTTGTTCAAGGTGTTCTACGTCTTTAAATAAACTGTCAATAAAAAAAAATTAAAAAGTTGATTTTTTACGTGGTGAAGCCGAATTTTTAATTTATCCCCTTATATTTTCTGAAAATATAAAATTTGAATCTGTGATGTTATAAACATTTTGCAATGAAAAATATTTCAATATAGTTGTAAAATGATAACTTTTTATGCCACACGAACAACAACTACCCCAATAGTTCTAAATTTTCCATACGATAATAAATATTTTGTACAAGGTTTTTTGTACCCTTAAAAATTGTTATTTTCGTCATTTTCCCAATAATAGAGGTGATGCAAAGTGTATAAATAAACAACAACAATACTTAAATAATGATATAAAGTAAAGAAGTTAATTTCTTGGCAAACACTGCACAATGACAAAAAAACTGTTGAAACGACCTTGGCTTATGGACATACAAAACAAATATATAAAACTTACGTAAGTTATATGTATATATATAGTATTATGTAGAAAGTAATTGGTAATCATATTAGCATACAACACCCCCGTGGTGCGTAATACATTAATTTAGGTCACATTTTTTACTTTACTATTATTTTGCACAAATTACACTGAAAGAAACGAAAGAAAGTAAGAAAGAATAAAAAAAAGTGAATTATGCCATACAACAAAATTACTTTTCATGCACTTATCGTCTCTGCTGCATGGAGACTTACGTTTTAGCGTAGTAGACGTCCAACAATAAAATACTAATATTATATAGGGTGGTTTCATTCATGTTAAAGTCGACGTCATAAGTGAGTACTAAATAACATTGGCTAGTATAGGAAAATGGTACATTTTGCCAGTTTAAAAATACTTCGTGATTTTTTTGAGAGCATTGGTGCTGTTAACAGGTTG
Organism: Ecdyonurus torrentis; assembly: GCA_949318235.1. Classification (NCBI taxonomy): domain Eukaryota; kingdom Metazoa; phylum Arthropoda; class Insecta; order Ephemeroptera; family Heptageniidae; genus Ecdyonurus; species Ecdyonurus torrentis. Next base: position 17,858,498 of record OX439135.1, read on the forward strand.
AATTAGTACCTGTTTGTTACTAACTGAATGAAATAAGCATAAATTCCATTATTTATTATTTTCGTGTACGTATATGAGGAATCTCACTAAAAAATACAGTAGCGTACGTCATGTATAGTTTTAAAAATAAATAATTTTATTGTTAGTAAAATATTTTTCTTCTAAATAAATGAACCACTTGCAAAATAAATTAGATTATTCTTAATGCATTTATTATGGAAAAATCATTTTCACTTACAAACAATTAAAAACATATGTCATTACAAGTGGTCCATTAAGAGATGCTTTCCTTATTAAAATTTTGCTATTGACTAGTAAAGGAACAACGGTTTTGAGGCCGACTATAAGCGATTTCGGTCATATCCGCTTCCGTTTCTCCTTACTACGCATGCGCAGTAAGTCGAAACGGAAGCGGATGTGATCGAAATTGCTTATAGTCGGCTTCAAAACCGTTGTTCCTTTATCAGTCAATAGCCTCACGTCAGTGCAATATAGTTTTCAGGACAAAAAAAAATGGCTAGTTAAAACACTATCCTTAAAGGAATAGACAAGAGAAAAAAAAAGCATTTATATCACAAAATACTTGATGGGACTTACATAAATAACTTTAGTTTGTCTCAAAACCCAATAGCCCCGTAGCAGTGATCTTAAAATTCGATTTATGCAACCCACACAACATTTTCATACTAATTTTTGCATGTTTCTGACGTCATAAACATGAATTTTCACGCAAATTGCATACTTTACGTTTTTTTCACGCTCTCTTGTGGGGTTACATTAACATTTAGGTAAAAATTGTCATCAGTTTTGAAGATTCTATTTCGTGTTTATTCATTAAAAAGCACAGTGTTGTTTTATGTGGTCTATGGCTTTATTATAAGAATGTAACGCATGCATTTCACATTATTATTACCTTGTTTTAATACACACTTTTATCATTTTATCTCAGTTTGACTTGTATGTAATCATAGCAATAAATAAAATAAAATCATCAGAAATATGACATCGCAAAACAAAAAATTAATGTCAAAACAACCAATTAAAATTGATATTAAATATATATAAGGGTTGACCTTACTTTTATATAACATTAAAATAAAAACTGTTTTTGATAACATTGAGACACGAGTTATAGTGCTCAACATTATAAAATAAGTAATTAAAAAGTTTAATTAATGATTTATTATTACTTATTCCAGTTAAATATTTATCTATATTGAATTCTAAGAATTCTATTATCAATATAACCTCGTGTGTCAAAAGTGTTACATGGGGTCATCAAAGAAAAAGGTCAATTTTATATATAACTTCAAATATATTTTACCGACATCATCTTGTTAATATGATTAATTAGGGAGCAAAATATCAAGTGGTTAATTTATAAACTATAATATCATGTTCAACTACATCGGAGAAAAAGTTTAAAGGTGTAGAACACCTTTGAACAAAAAACATGTACTGTAATACGTAATATGCTATATCATACCTAAATATCAACGTTGATTAGGCAAAAGTCATTGATTTCTAATTTATTTTTCATTCATGAAATGGCAGATGCGGATTTATGACGTCACAGCTTACTGGTCCACGCGCGCGGGGAAAAAAAAGAATAAAGAAAAGAAAAGAGCATAGTCACTACTAAAAATAAACGCGTTAACTTCCCACTAACCACCATTAACTCACACGTAACTGCTGTTTTTTTCCCGTAACTATCAATTAACTAGCGGTTTTGCTTTGTAATAACTACAAAAAAATATTTCTATATAGTTACTGAAATCTTAGCAGTAACTTGTATTAAGAAACTATAAACTTCTTTAAATTTTTTAGTTACTTATATTTAACGTTTCTTCACTATAACAGTTAAAGTTTGTAACGCATTAACCTTTAGTAACTTTCAGTAAACTTGATTAACTTGTTTTTTTAACGAAATTTAACAAAGGTAAATTATCATGCTAAAACTTAAAATTCTACGTTTTTTTTATATATATATATATATATAATTTTATAAAAACTGTCAATAATATGGGGGAAAACACTTAAAACCGCTAAACCAAACAACGTAACTGCATTATAAACATCTTTGCGACCAATATAATTTGTTTCGTTGTTTATTATTTATTATTTAGTCTCCCTTTTTTTTTTTTTTTTTTTTTTTTTTTACTTTACTTTACTTTAAACTGTGGTATACCAAAGTGTTTACATTATTGTTATTTTATTCTAAACACTTACATAGTAAAAGTTTTGTGGTCACAAGACTATACAAAATAAGCTTTGTCTCGATCTACTTCACTTTTAATGTAACCCAAGTAAAATAAGCTGCTTATGTTAAATAAGTTGTCAACGAATATTAGTTTCAAGTGTGAAACCCTATATAAGAGTCGATCAACTTTATATGTATGTTAATTAAATCATAAGTTATACTTTATTGACAAGTGAGTCCCTCTCGCGGGACATATACACTCAAAAGACATGCATTTAGTTGACAGGATCCCTCGAGATATTCTATATTTTCGTTTAAGGCGGGAAATCAGCTACTGCGGGATTTGACTAAAAAGTTGTAAAGACAGAAAAATCTGAAATTTTGTACAGTGGTACATTAGGATTAGGTATCTTCAAAAATGTAAAAATTTTGGGGGGTCACCATGCTAGATTTTTAATTATGATTTTTTGAAGTTTTAGTCCCATAAGAGCCCATGTTAATTTCAATAATTAATTTCTCTCTTATCTGATGGTCATGGGTTCTGAAATTTTTATCATAAGTAGCTGTTACTATTAACTTTCAAATGGCATCAGAAAATTTGAAGTTTTCTTTTTAGATTTTGAGATACTAGCCATCTATATACAATCCTTATCCTTAAGTCGAGTAGCATACCCAAAATGTAAACTTTTTGTTAAGTATATTATATCGATGCTTACCAGTCGAAGTGAACGAACTACACTTTACAAATTTTGTTTGAAATGACCGATTTACACATTAGACATTACAAATGTCAAGTTCTCCTGTTAAAACGCGTAGAAGCGCTAAACGTAATAGATCGTTCATTTTTAGAGTGATATTAAATTTTTAAGTGTATAGTTCGTTTACTTCGACGGGTAAACATCGATATTATATTTAAAAACGTTTATTTATTATTATTTTTTATTATTTTTTTTTACCAATTTGTATTATTATTATTATTATTTTTTTTTATTTTTTTTTTACATAGACGAAGTATACATTCAAAACAAAGTATCTTTTGATGTGGCCATCGTATACATCATACAGACAAAATTAAATACAGTCAACTGGGGTGACTTTGAACGCCCGGGGTGACTTTGAACACCCAATTATCTCTGTCTTGGGGCCTCATTTTAGAAATTTGAAGAATCTTAATTTTGTTCAAATTTGTTTTTGATCTTAATGACATGTTTCAAAATTTTGAAATGAGTGCCCAAAGTAGAGATAAATGGGTGTTCTAAGTCACCCCGGGCGTTCAAAGTCACCCCGGTTGACTGTAACGAATAAATATGCTATAGCTCATGCTGCAACATTTATGTATAACATCATAATTTATGCTATTATGCTTATGATAGCAACAGATTATAAATAAATTATTTTGCTTATCATCTTAACCTTAAAATAACCTCTATATAAAAGATGAGTAATAAATACAGTAAGTACAAATGCGGTTTACAATAGCATTGTAGCCTGCGCCATAGTGAATGTTGTTTTCCGAACGCCGAACCCCGCTACTGAGTTACCTTCTTCTCGCTCTCCGGCGCTCCGCCGCTGTAACCTGCTCTGCCGCCGGACTCGTCCTCGTCGCTCTCGGCCGTCGCTGAATATTCACGCAAAGCGTACAGCTTTGGTGGATGTATTAATGAATAATTCTGTGATAACTTATTGATAATCTATACTAAAAGATTATCAATTATAACTGTTATTGATAATGTTTATTAGTAATATAATGTTATTAATTCTTCTGCATTTCTTATATGATATTGGAGAACTTTTCAAATCAAAAACTCACATAAGTAACACTATATTTTATTATAAAATTATGAATGTGGATTATAAGTGATAAAATTAGCACTATATGCCGAACAATGCATAGAGCGGCGTTATAGCTTGAGGCGCCAGCGCGACACCTCAAGCTCCACACTCAGACTCCCTTTCTTCCCGTCGCCTCGCACGCAACACACGCAATTATGCTAAACTGCACTTTTTATGCAGTTAAAATATAAAGAAGTACATTTTGTACTATATGAACGCGAATATGTAAAGAGGACTAAATATCAATAATAAAACATTACATTATTTTATTATTAATATTGATATTTAGGACGCGCGGGTTACATCACCCCCCTTCTCGGAAAATTCTTGCCCCCAAGAATGATTACTAAGCAGGCGAGTTATTATGCATCTGTGCAATATAAAATGTGGTGTTGTGTTGCATGGAAGCGAAGAAAAGCAAAGTCTGACATGACATAATACATTCATTTTAAAAATATATGAGAATTTACTCGTAAGCAAAATTATAGGAAAGTTACATCCGTTTATGTAGCTTATTTAGCATATGACAATTTACTGGGATTTTTTCTTTTCTTACTTTTTATAATGTAGAACTTTTTATACATGAGAAATTCAGTAAATAAAATTAAAACGAATTTTATAATTATTGCTATTTTTAGGTAAAATTATTATTCAAAATTAATATTGCTATGAATTATTTTTAAATCATATTCATTGAATATTATTATTGATATAACATAACAGAATGAAATTTTTGTTATATAAGTAATACAAAATATTGTATATTACGCATTTTTTCTATATTATTTCTTGTTATTACGTTTGTTTTTACTTTTAAAATTACGGTAAAATATAGATATATGAATTATATTTAAAAATTACAATTTGCATTAAAATGTTTTATAGTTAAATACAAAAATAGATTTAAAAATAGGTTTTTAACATTATAATATTATAATTTTTTTTTTTTTTATACTTATAAATTTGTTAATTTTCCTTGGTTTTATTAATTTTTAGCAATTAATTGCAGGATAAACTAGAAATATTGAATGAATATTATATATTTATTATAAGATTTAAAACTTTTTTTTTTTTTTTTTTTTATTTATTTTATTGTTTTATTATTATTATTATTATTATTATTATTGATATTATTGATTAGCAATAATGCAATAATAAGCTTGGCATGATAATTTTCATTCAGTATTTCAACATATGATATAACATTAAATTGAATTTTATTTAGAGAATAAAATTTGTTCTGCATAAGAAAATAAAATATTGCCCTTATATGGTTTATGTGTTAATTTTTTCATAACTTTTTATGATTTTACATTTAGTAATATTACATAAATAGAAATTATTGTAAATTTTTCGTTTAATAATTGATAATTCATGCAAATTAAACTTTATTTCGTGCTTTTTTTTTATTGCAATTATTATTTAGAGTTAAATAGTTAATTATTTTTTACATTCAATTTTTTGCATATATCTTGATGTTATAAGAAAATTATGTATATTTTTTTATGAGATTTAAAACTATTATTATTAAAGTAATTATTTTTATTCGATATTATTATTTTACTGAATCGTAATTTTTTAGTTAATATAATATATATTTTTAAGCATATGAAATTGAAACAAAATGACACATTTTTATTTATTATTCTTTAAACATTAGTTTTAAAATTATTATTAATTATAGATAAACTTAAATCTTTATTTATTTATTAATTTTTTTTTTTTTTTACTTTATTATTATTGTAAATATTATTTTTACACTTTGCATTTTTTCAGTGTAAAATGTTTTTTTTTTTTTTTTTTTTTTTTTTTTTTTTTTTACGTGTAATTAAATTATTGCAGTTTTTAGTTAAAATATGATATTTAAGATATGGTATTTAAAAATACAACTTATTTTGATAGATTAATTAAACTAACTTTTACTTATTGAAACTTTAAATGTTACTTTTTTTATAGTTTTAACGCAAACTAAGTGTTTAATTTTAAATTAAAGTATTGTGTTAATGTTTTATATAATTTTTAGTTTTTATATGTAGTTTATTTGATGATAATTATTACTATATTATTATTATATTTATAATTTTTAAGTTATTATAATTTTTACGGTATATAATATTTTTTAATATTTTATTTCTAACTGATGATTTAGTAAATATTTTAGTTATCTTTTGCAATAAAATTTATTTTCTATAGAAAAATGATAACTTTTAGTTTGAAATTATGTAATTAATTGTGTTTTGATTCTTAAGTCTGTAAATCACGAAATTACATGAATTTACTATAGAAACCTTGCACTGTCCTTCCTCGTGTGGCTCTCGCACCGGGTCTTAGGGGTAGTTCTTCCTCACTCACAACACTGTTATTGTCATTTTCCTCGTGCTCGGACTCATCCGAACGTGGGGTGTCACGTGTCACTCGTTGACGTGGCGTATCTTGCTTGCTTGTCGAGGGTTGTGGGTTGTTTCTTGTATCATCGTGCGGTTCATCTGATGCTGGAACCTGTGAACAAGAGACAGACACGGCAGTAGTGGCTCTTTTTTTAAACAACTTCAACCTATTATTATGCACGACTACTAATCTATTTGGCAGTTGTATTTCTGAGTTTACAGGCGACAAAATTCTTGTTATAGGAAATGGTCCTTTGAATTTAGCAGCGAGTTTTGGAGATTCTCCTTTCTTCACTGAGTCGTCGTGCAGCCATACCATGTCATCAACTTTAAAAGTTACCTCTCTACTTTTTTTATTATGAGCTTTAGCATATTTCATGAAAGATTTGTGATTATTTTCATAAACTTCTTGACATATTAATTTTAGTTTTTCAGCTAGATTTTGAACATCTTCATTGTTAATTTCAGGCAGTTCATCTTGAATTAAACTAAATGGAGTACGCATTTTCTTACCATAGACAACTTCATATGGGGAATATTTGTTTAAACTATGATGCGGTTTTGTATTATGTACACAAACAACATATTGCAAAAATTCAGGCCACTTCTTTTGATGTTTATTTACATAATGTGATAGCATTTTTTTAATGTCTTTATGCACAACTTCCGTTTTTCCATTAGAAGCTGGGTGTTTAGGGGTGGTTCTGAGTTTTGTAATATCAAGTAATTTACACATTTCAGAGAATAATTCACTTTCAAACTGTCTGCCTAAGTCTGAATAAAGATATTTAGGACAATTATATACAAGAGCAAAATGTTTCACGAAATTACGTGCTACAGTTTGTGCAGTTTGGTCTGGCATGGGTATCATAACAAGAAAACGACTGAAAAAATCAACAATTGTTAAAATATATTGAAATTCACTAGTAGCTGGTAGTTGAGTAATATCGATACCTACAAATTCAAATGCTTCACAAGGTTGTGGCATTTCTATGAGTTTCATTTTTGTTTTGTCAGTTTCACGACGTGCTGCGCATGATGGACATGTCATACAATAAAAATCTACGTCTCTTCTTCTATTGGGCCAATAATATTGAGATGCTATTTTCTTGTGTGTAACTTGTTTACCACAGTGTGCAGATAAAATTGAGTCATGTTCTTGCTGTAATACTATGTTACGCAATGATTTTGGAAGTACAGCTCTGGGACCATTACCTGACTGGTAAAATAATATGCCATCATGTTTGAAAAAATTTGGTTTTTTACTTAACATTTTACACTCTGGATCACGTTGTTGATGACTTTGCAATTCATCCAAATCAAATACTTTTACTACATTTACAAATCTACTTAATGAATCGGCATTACCATGTGATAGTCCTGCACGATGTACTACACTGAAAGAATAATCTGAAATTTCAAGTGCCATACGTAATAATTTACTGTTTGGATTTTTCATAGTTAATAGATATTTTAATGCAGCGTTATCTACGACTACTGTAAAATGTGGTTGTCCATACAAATAATATTTGAAGTGTTTTAAACTCCAGCAAAAACCTATCATTTCACGAATTGCAGCTGATTCAGCTTGTTCTCTAGGAGCAAGTTTGCGGGATGCATAAGCACAAGGATGATAAATTCCATCTTCACCTAGCTGTTCTAGGACTGCGCCGCTGGCCCAGCCACTCGTATCAACACAAAGTCGAAATTCTTTTCTAGGATCTGGTATAGCTAGTACAGGTGATGACGTCATAATCTTTTTAATTTTTAAAAATGCATCTATGCATTCTTGAGTGAAATTTACTTTTTTCTTCAAATTATTTTTATGATTTTTTAATAAATCTGATATTGGTCTATTTATTTCAGCATAATTTTTAATTAATATTCTATAATAACCTGAAAGTCCATTCCAAGCCATTACATCACGAATATCGTGTGGTATTTGGAAATCTTGAATTTTTTGTACAAGTCTAGGATCTGCTGATATTGTATTATTTTCTATTGTGTAGCCTAGGAAAATAATTTTTTGCACTGCAAATTGACATTTTTTCAAGTTTACTGTGACGTTGCCATATTGTAGTCATTCTAAAACTTGACGAGTTCTAGCAATATTTTCTTCTATTGTATTAGAAAATACACATAGATCATCTATGTAACATAGTACTATTAGAGGCGATAGATTATGAAGTAATCCATCTAAAAATCGCTGCATACTAGCTGAAGCATTTTTTAAACCTTGCGGCATAAAATTATACTCGTATGTACCTGCATATTTACCTGAAGGTACAGTAAAAGCAGTGTATTTTTTACTATTTTCAGCAAGTGGTATATTGTAAAATGAGTCTTTTAAATCTAGAGTTGTAAAGTATTTACATTTTGATAGATTAGATAATGAATCTTGAATATTTAAGAATGCATAGGGCTCAGCTTCAGTTAAAGTATTGATTTTTCTCAGGTCCAAAGTTACTCTATATTGAATAGTACCATCAGGTGTTTTCTTCCTGACTAAAACTATGCCACTATTATATGGACTAGTTGATTTTCTTATAGTTCTTGAATCTAGTTGAGCGCCTAGAGAAATATCGGCATAATCTTGCAGGGCCATACTTATTTTATATGGTTTTGTTCTAACTATCTTATCTTCAGTTAAACGAATATTATGTTCTACTAGATGAGTACCTTCTCTAATTTTCTTTTCTATGAATATATCACGAAAATCATCTAATATCATAGCTTTAAATTCTTCTCTAAATTCAGGTGGTAAATGTTGTAATTTTTCATTTAATATTTCTTCATTAATTTCTAACTCTTCTTCGTAGTCTACATTTTCTGAGTGTATGTTATGAACGTGTCGAGTTGCATTCTCCGTATTGCTCTCGGCCGTGAGACAATCCGCACTCATAATATCATCTTGAGTTACTGCGATTATACGAGCAATAAGCGTACCTTTGATTATTGTAATATCAGAAGTATTGAAATTAGAAATTTGCACGGGCACAAAATATTTGCATTGTATGCAATTTTTCATACAATGATGTGAATTACATTCTTGTTTAATTAATTGTGATATAGTACGTGCAATATAAATTCTTTTTTCATCGAGAGGCTGATTAACTTCAAGTGGCTCTACGACAAAGATATTATTTCTAAATTCTAATGCTTGTTTATGAGAAACTTGAAAGAAATTTATTTTTGCGTTCCCTGGAGAAATTTTAAGGGGTGCTGTAGTTTTAAGTGGAGTATACCGAGGTGGAGTAGGCAATTGGCGTCCCAAATGCTTAACCTCAGCATAATTTGAATCATCGGTGTAACTTGATACTAATGGAAATGTGTGTCCATGTAGTGTAATCTCATTTTTACCGATGTTAATCACGCCCCTGTATTTACGCAAAAAATCAATTCCTAACAAACCATCATAATTGTAACACTCATGCTTAACAACGTGCATCTCAATTTTATAATTATTATGGTCAATGTTCATCTTCACGTTCTTGCAGCCATATGAATTTACTTTTTGGTTCCCCAAACCAAATATTTGAAACTTATTTTTCATTAAGTTACTAGTATCTATAGTATTCCATATTACAGAAGTTTCAGCTGCTGTATCGATTAAAAATCGCATATTATTATTATTTATTTTACATTCTAAAATTAAATTGTATTGATTATTTACATTATATACGTTTTTATTACTAATTGGAACAAATTTTTGTTCTAATTTAGGGGTTGGCGCAACCCATGGCCGTGTGGGGCGCCCTGGAGAAAATTTGGCTCCACGTCTTGCAAGCGAGAGAATTCTTGTTGCGAATCGTTCGGATTTAATGAATGAGAAATTTCTTGTTGCGAATTTTCGCAATAATATTCTTGTTGTGAATTTTCACAATAATATTCAGGCTTTGAATTTTCACAATAATATTCAGGGGGTTGTAAATCACGTGGTTTCTTGCAAGGGGTGAAATCTTGCGCAATTTCCCTATACTGATCGAAGCTATTGAACTGATGTTGATCGAAGTCATAATAACCAGCTGATTGATTATTATCGATATTATTGCATGAATTTTGAGAGTTGAAGTTATATTGATTATTATCTGAATTTTGATGATATCGACGTTTCTTGCGATTAGAAGTTTGAGTATAATATTGATGATTAATTATTTCAGGATTTTCAATTTCAGCAAAATCTGATCGATATTGATTTTCAATAAATTTTTGATACTGATTATCATTGTAGTAAGGTGAGAAATTACGATTGAATGACGTATTTGAACGTAGAGTAGTTTCAAATTGATTGAGTGGTGGGGGTAAATTTGAATTTGGCAAATATTGATTATTTGTAGATTGATAATTATCAATTTTTGCGCGTCTTGCTGCTTCATTGAATGCAATTGCAGTCGATACTGCCTTATCAAATGACTCAGGACATGCTCCACGCACGCGGTCGCCTAGAACTGTTCCTCCTAGACCATGCAGGAAACTATCTAGCGCACGCTGATCAGCTTCGAACTTCACTGCCTCATTTCTATCATTATTATCAGTCAATTCATAAGTATTTACATTTACTGATTTAATTCTATCGGCAAATTGTTCAATTGATTCCTCCGATTGAATAGTAATAACAGATAATAATTCTCTATAATAACGTGTTGTATTTTTACATTTGAATCGATTAATCATGATGTTTTTGAATTCATTATAACATTTTACTTCTTTGGCTTTCACATCACTGCTCACAAAAGTCAGCGCTTCTCCATCAAGAATTTGCTTTGCAATTAAGAGAGTTTTATTTACATCCCATCCCCCTAATTCTTGAGCTTGTTCCACTTTTTGGAAGAAATTATGAATATTTTCCTGAACTTTTCCTGAAAATTTAGGTATAGTATTCATAAGAATAAGTGTACTTGAACTATCTGAAGTTTTAGCTATTTGAAAATTTTCTTGCATAACTGTTAGTCTTGTTTTTAATTCGGCAATAGTTGTAGTTTCTATTTCATCTATTTTTTCTTTTTGATTTTTATTCAAAGATTTTAATTCAGAAATTTCATCTTCATGTGATTTATTTTTATTTTCTAATTCTTCAATTTTTAATACTAAATCAATGAGAGAATATTCTTTACCATTATGTGTAAAGAAAGCCATTTTTACCCAGATATATTGCTACCAAATTTATTATTAGTCGTGCAATTTTATGTTAAAATTGTAAAAAGAAATGAGCTTACCGTATATGTCCACTGTATAGAGAAATATCCATGAAGATCGAAAACTGCATAGCGTTCCGTCCGTTCCTTCTCTCTCTTTGCCCAAGGTAGTGTGGAAAAGTAGGTAGCACAAACTCAAAGTTCATTGAAAGTGTTCATTGGACGTTCGAAATTATTCACTTAAAGTCACATAGATACGATTATCCCACTTCTGACACCATTTGTAGCCTGCGCCATAGTGAATGTTGTTTTCCGAACGCCGAACCCCGCTACTGAGTTACCTTCTTCTCGCTCTCCGGCGCTCCGCCGCTGTAACCTGCTCTGCCGCCGGACTCGTCCTCGTCGCTCTCGGCCGTCGCTGAATATTCACGCAAAGCGTACAGCTTTGGTGGATGTATTAATGAATAATTCTGTGATAACTTATTGATAATCTATACTAAAAGATTATCAATTATAACTGTTATTGATAATGTTTATTAGTAATATAATGTTATTAATTCTTCTGCATTTCTTATATGATATTGGAGAACTTTTCAAATCAAAAACTCACATAAGTAACACTATATTTTATTATAAAATTATGAATGTGGATTATAAGTGATAAAATTAGCACTATATGCCGAACAATGCATAGAGCGGCGTTATAGCTTGAGGCGCCAGCGCGACACCTCAAGCTCCACACTCAGACTCCCTTTCTTCCCGTCGCCTCGCACGCAACACACGCAATTATGCTAAACTGCACTTTTTATGCAGTTAAAATATAAAGAAGTACATTTTGTACTATATGAACGCGAATATGTAAAGAGGACTAAATATCAATAATAAAACATTACATTATTTTATTATTAATATTGATATTTAGGACGCGCGGGTTACAGCATGTTAAAATTTTAATTAGTACAAACAATGTGTGCAATTAAAAAAAATTAATGGAACCATTTCTTGTTCTTTTGTATTGTATAGCAATTAAATAATTCATACTGTACAGTAGTAAAGATATTCAGCATAATAAAAAAATACCTATGATATAGTAATTCTATGATATAGTAATTGTTCAATGTAGCATAAATTACATAATTAATATTTTTTCATGTAGTCTTTTTCATAAAAAATTATATTCTATTGGCAAATGGAAATAGCATGATTGTATTTCAATGGAGTTTTACGTGAACTGAAATTTGATCGCATCGTAAGGCCAAAAAACCTTTTTTTTTTTTTTTTTTTTTTTTTTTTTTTTTTTTTTTTTTTTTTTTTTTTTTTGTAATAATAAAGCCCTTCTATAGTCTTCTAAACTATAGAGAAAAACTGTACTATAACAACCCTGCCTTTTCAATTTTTATTGAAAATCAGAATCATTTTGATTGAATTCCAGAAGTTGCAAACTTTACTATTTTTTTTAACCCCAATCTGTTGGGCTATATAGAGTACAGAGACCGAGTTAAAAAACATAAAATGTGTATGTAATATATGGTGGTCTTATTATCTCATTTGATTTATCAGTGTGTACTGTGGTTGTGAGTACAGTAGTCATTCAAATAATATGGCAATGTGCAAAAAAAAAAAAAAAAAAAAAAAAAAAAAAAAAAACTTTACAACATTAATTAAATAAGCCATGTAGTATCTCATTTTCAGCCTCATGAAAGATAAAATCAGCTTATTTAAATCTTGTTACAAATATCTTTTTAAGTTCTATGGTTTCAAAACAACGTATAGTAATTTTTAAACTTTTTTTTTCTTCAAAGTTTATTTTTGTATGCAAAATTTGGTTATAAGTTTATGATATTTACGCTATATAGAACATAAATTTAAACAAAATTACATCATATATTTTATTTTTAAATTAAACAGAATTAAATAGACTTTTATATAGAAACAGGTATAGCTAGCTATAAATATTACTAAAAACATCTGTAGACATAATAAATTTATACTTGTTACCACTATTCTTCTCTACTAAGACAAATTTTTTATAACTTTCAACTATTAATTTAATTTTTATAATATTTTATAATAGTATTACATTTATTGTTATCCTTTTACAAAAATATGATATATTATGTTGTGCTACCATGTATGATTTGTAAATTTGTGAGGATATATTTTATATAGGTCCAAAGAAATGTATAGAATATACACTCTGGCCAAAACAAGATCGTTCCCATCAAAAGCTGTATCCGCGGTGCTAAACCAATCAGAGAACGTGTTATAAACCTACTAGCCAATTACAGTTGACTTTACATAGTTAATTACACTGTATCCGCTCGAAGTAGTTTTGGGAGAAATGTATATAGGCTTATGTACAAGTCTAAAAAGTAAGTTAACTATGATACAAAATTATACATCATAATTTATTCTTTACTAAAATAGCAACATTTATGCGCTATAACATATCTGCAGCATAAATTATGTAATAAGAAAGACTAAAAAAATAATAATAATAATAAAAAGAGGGATACTTAATTTAATTTTATAAACGAGGACATTGTCTTGCATCGATTGAAGTTTCTAAACTTTGAGCTCATTAATACTCTTATTTTTAATTTTGGAAAATCTAAAAATGACGTCACAGATGGCAACTTATGCTTCTATGAACACATAGGAAAGAGTTACCAACCGTGACGTCATCCGCGACTTTCAAAAATAATTTCAAAATACTCCAAAATTAGAAATTCACATAATCTATTCAGGACAATATTCTCTTTTTGCAATAAAATTATCCCCTAAATTTTGTTAAAGTCCTTCTCGTTTCATCTTTCTATGTATTAGAGTTTCTTTTATTTTATATTATGACGAAAATAAAGCATTATTCAGTTACAGTATTGTAAATATTTTAATGCTTACTAACATTGTTATATTATGTTGATCAAGCACCCACATATAAGATTTCATTGCCTTGGTGGGACTTATGTAAGTATTTATTTTTTATTACTAAAATAAATAAATAATAATAATGATAATAATTTATTAAATTTAAATACCAGCAAATTATATTTTCATTTTTATTAAAGCCATAGACCACATAAAACAACATGTGCTTTTTAATGAGTATACACGAAATGGGATCTTCAAAAATGATGACAATTTTTACCAGAATGTTAATGTAGCCCCACGAGAGAGCGTGAAAAAAACTGTATAAAGTATGCAATTTGCGTAAAAATTCATGTTTATGACGTCAGCAACATGCAAAAATTATTATGAAAATGTTGTGCGGGTTGTATAAATCGAATTTTCTGATCACTGCTACAGAGCTATACAGTTGGGTTTTGAGACAAACTAATGTAATTTATGTAAATCCCATCAAGTGTTTTGTGATATAAATGCTTTTTTTTTTTCTCTCTGGTCTATTCCTTTAATATAGTTTATTGAGAAAATGTTACACATTACCTTCCGTTTCTTCACTTTATTAATAATCCAATAACTGCCTGTATTTTTAGAATTCACTTTGAACGCCATGTTTACTCACACAATACTATGACAATACTAAAAATTTGCATAGTACTTGTCAGAAAAACAAAAATTTTAGGTCACTACTTATTATTTTATCTATATGAGAAATATGAGGGGTGTTATTATAATACATAAGGTTGTTTTTTAGATAACGATATAATTGCATAAATATTGTTTTTTTGGGTGGAATAATAATGACCTTCAGACGAGTAGTATTGTACTAGGTCAAGGTTGTTATCATCATAAGGGGAGAGGGGGGAAGTATGAGATTTTTTAACACTAATTGCAGTATCATAAAGATGTATGTTTTATTACATTGTTTAAAATGTTCATATTTAAAATTTAATATGAACTCAAATTATGAAAGTAAAGCTTATTGCAAAAACTCAAAAAAGGTGTAAAAAATGTACCACTTATTACTGTTATTATTTATAATTTTGCAACCGGCTATTACTACCAACTTTTATACAGTATATTGTTATATTATATAAGTAGTAAGCATTTCCTTTGATTTATTAATAATTTATTTACAATCTATAATATAAATCTAAAAAATTCTTGTATTTGTGTGATATTATTAATTAATTATGTTGCTGATATATGTTAATGTATTAAATGCTTGTGTAAAATTGTTTATTATAATTATGGCCAACTTTACTCTAATAAATCACCGCAAATATATATTTAAAAAAAATAAAAAAAAGTACATCACTTCAGTTACGAATCCTAAATTATTTGAGATAAACACTTTTGAGTTATTATGAGCAGCTATAAAAAATAATGCATCTTAGCAAATTATTAACAATAGCTAGTTATTGTTATTTTTAAATTTCAGTTATTTTAGGCAATTTTAAGTTAAATGAGCTATTGTTAATAATTTGCTACAAAATGCATTATTTTAGCTGCTCATAATTACTCAAAAGTATTTATTTCAAATAAGTTATAGGTTTCGTAACTGAATGCATTTTTTTTTTTTTTTTTTTTTTTTTTTTTAGTATAATATGTACTTAGCAAATTTTTTAGAAAACCTCAAACCTGCATTTTGTCCTATAATATTACTATCGATATGAAACATATTACACGTTGTTGTTGTTTTTCCCCCAGTTTGTGAGGGCAAAAGGGTGTGTGGTCCCATTGCGTGATTTACCATAGTTTTTTTTTTTTTTTTTTTTCTTCGTGAGACTAGAATCTTTTTTCAAGTATAAACTCTATTTATATAGAATCTCTTGTTTGTTTGTTTTAATATCAATTTGTACAAAAATCAGATACTTCAGTCTTTACATTATATAAGTATTACACTAATCACCGTATAGTATCCAATTTTCAACTTTAAGAAATAATTTGAGTGCATGCGCAACAGTGCGTATAAAAATAAAAAAAAATGTAATTGAGATCTCATAAATCGACCATTGAACTCTTAACGTTATTATTTCTGAAAAATAAAATGTATATAAAAAAAAGTGCATACGGATATTAACTGTGAAAAAAGTTTTATAACAAACGGTATATTACTTAAAATTAAATCAAAAAAATTGATAATAAAAAAATTATTTCTATGATTATAGTTGATTTGAGTTGATCAAATTATCATGGTTTTAAAAGATCACGAATAATACTTGGAAATATTTGAAATAACTTTATATGAATTGTTATACACAAAGAAAAAAGTATCAATAAAATGAAGGTAGATTATTATTTTATGTTATGATAGAAATACCTTTTTTTTTTCTCTTTTTTTTTTTTAATATTATCAATTTTTAACGCAATAAGGATAACAAACTAATGTTTTTTTTATATACTTAAAAATGAAATTACAAACAACTTAAGTAAAACTAATTCTAAGGGCAAATACTGAAACTTACATAAAACCTTACTATACCCGAAATTATTAAACCCAAAATATTTTGCACATTAGAAACCTTTTTTTTTTTTTTTTAAATTAATTAATTAAATGGAAAGATTGAAATATTAATTGAATTTTTATAGTCTTGCAATTTTTCATAAAAAGAGTTTTGAAGTCCATTATTTGCAATATATGCCCCTTTTTTATGCACAAATTTCTACAAAATATGAAAATTTCAACCTATGTAACATGAAAACAGTACACTTTTTTACCGACCTTTTTCTAACTTTAATTTTAAAAAAGTTATCATTACTAAAATTTGAGTTTAGAGATTTCTATTGCAGTATTCATATAGCTTCAAACACGTAAAAATGTATCAAGTTTCCCTCATATAAATATTTCTTGACTCGTTGCAGTAGATTTTTTCACAAAAAATGGTACTACAATTCTATACGCCGATAACTCATCGTAAGAATGAGTCAAAATGGTTGGGTTTTGTTAATTATCCCTACAAAAAAGTTTAAAAAAACATTTTTTGTAGACAAAGTTAATAATTATGACAATTTTTCTTTCCGTGTAGATAAGGTATATAATAACAATTACGTGTTTGAGTGGAAAGATGATTCAAGTCACGAGTTATAACCCACCGCACAAATTATAACAATCTTTATGTTATTATATATATATATATATATATATATATATATATATATATATATATATATATATATATATATATATATATATATATATATATATACAGTATTATATACGTACAGTGTTTTTGTTAAAATAATGACGTCATAGTCATGCTCACCTAATTAAAACATCTAGCTAATTACAAGACTCGTTAATTTTTTTATGTGTACATTTTATTCTATGTTATATATTTTTACTCTGAAATGTATATATTTTGATTCGGTTCTTTTTTTTTTTTTTTTTTTTTTTTTTTTTTTTTTTTTTTACATTCTTTTTAAGTATTTAGGTATTGGAAAAACCAATTAATTTTAAGTATTGATAAAAAAATTAAATAAGTTTTCATTGGTATTATTTTTTATTTTATTTTATTTTTTTACATAGTATTTTATAACTAAATTGGAAAAACTTATATTATTTAAAAATCAAACTTATAAAGAAATTTGCATAAAAAATTATTACCGCGCATATAAACATAAATAAGTTAAATTACATGTTAACAATTAATTAAATTAATTATCAATTCTACAAAAATGCCAGAAAATTTTAAAAAGGAAAAAAAAACAGCCAAACGACTTGGAATTTTAATGGCAGTAAAGCTTTAAATATATAATTAAAAACGATGTAAAAATAGTAATTTATATAATTGATTCGTCATGGTTCTTCCTTTATAAATAAGCGAGAGAAGTGATGATAAATAAGTCACACCTTTACTTTGGTGTTGACTAGAGAAGTTTAAGGAGAAACGCGTTATTTAGCGAGTTTCTATATGAATGTTACGTCGACTTTTTGAAAAATCGCCCAAAATATTATACTATAGTAGTATTGTACAAATAATCGATTGATCGACTTTCAAATGACCTTGAATCATTCATAGATTCTCGGTACTGCGAGATTTTAACAATGTGGGCGATAGGTCGACTTTTTGAACAATCACCCAAAATGGTGTACCTGTTTGTTATTATACAAATAATCGATTGATCGACTTTCAAATGACCTTGAATCATTCATAGATTCTCGGTACTGCGAGATTTTAACAATGTGGGCGATAGGTCGACTTTTTGAACAATCACCCAAAATGGTGTACCTGTTTGTTATTATACAAATAATCGATTGTTGGATTTTCAAATGACGTTGAAGCATTCATAGATTCTGTAGCACTACGCAGCGCTATATAACGCACGATTTGGTTGCTTTCAAAAATTTCCGCGATTTTGATTTATTGTGTTATCACGTAACGCCGCCTACGAAACGTAGGCCACCCCTTTCAGACCCTTTGTTACGCAGACAATGAGACTCAAGACTCTCAAGAGCCTAAAAAGTTAAACCTCCGCATAATTCAAAGTAATCTCTAATATTTGCATGCACATACATGATACATTTAGGGTCATCTTGCGCCAAAGCATCACACACTCGTAGAACAATAAGCACATAATAATTATGCTAGCTCATTTTCAGCACAATTTGTTGACTGCAGCATAATCTAGCATAAATACGTGAAGTTGCATAAATAGTATGTTATACAGCATAATAATTAATGTTCTAATTTACCATCATTTATGCTATAAAATACACGATAATAACGTAATTTGTTCTTTCAGTGGAGCGTAAAAAAAAAATATATATATATATAATTTTCATCAGTTGATTGTATGTGTAAGTGACGTCATTTTAATTGATGAATTCACCTTATAGATAATCTGATTAAAAAGGTCATGTTTGTATACAGGATACAAAATGTTTATAATAATAAAATAGTACTACTGTATTTCCACTATATATAATACAACTCAAAACTATGCCAATTAAAACACAAAAGAGAATACAAAACAAAACACGCAAAGGTGTAGTAAAATAGTAATGTATAGTAAAAGAAAAAAGAAAACGTATTATACGTTTTACAATCTTTTCCATTATTTCCACTTTTCCTTATAACTGTTAACATGAAAACTTTGAAAAAAAAAAAGTAAAAATTAAGAAGTATTTTAACATTTACAATAAATAATTTATGCTGAGTGTTTATTATTTATTTATTTTTATTTTATTTATTTGTCAACAAAAAACAGGCTTGTGCCCAGTATATTGGCGGTACACTCAATCAGTACAAATAATAAATGAATTACAATTAAAGTAAAAATAACACGCATGCACATAAAAATTAAAATTGGATTTACAGATTTTGTATTTATAACATAATCATTGCCTTTTAATTACTATTATATAAACTTTTTATTGTATGTATTACAGGAATCATTTAAGATATATAAATCAATGCTTATGTCATTACATAATGTTGTAGCTCTTGTTATAAAGTTTTTTTTTTTTTTTTTTTTTTTTTTAGTAAAATCGTTAGTGCAAGTAGGAATACTTAAAAAATGTTGATTTCTTAACATTTTTAGGGGCATTTTTTTAATAGAATTTTTATTCAAAACTAATTTTTTTGATATTTTCAGATAATTTATAATTATTATTTGATTTGATTAAAATTACTTCAACGTGTGGTACTGCATATAGGGTGTTCAAATAATTTTAATTTTTTTTTAAGTACTGTAACGATAGCTGGGTCATATTTAAAATACTGCGTAAAATGCAATTAAATAAATGAATTAAAAAAATATTTTTCTGCGATAAAAATATATATACAATAAAAATGGCATATTACAATGCTAAAGTCTAATTATAAAACAAAGGTGCAACAAGGTAAACAAGATATTAACTGAAGGTGATATGAAGTCACTGTTTCACACATCTCATCTCTATATATATACTGAAAATGACGTCATCAAAAATCAGCTGAGAATCATACCTTGAGTTCATAATATCATGCCACTGTTTCTATAGTATAAAATTTTATTGACGTACCTATTGCAGTTATATCAATGATTTAGTATGAGGACTTTGGCAAACAAATGAGGTGTACTGCGGGGATTGTATATAACAAAATGTATGATTTTTTTTTTTTTTTTTTTTTTTTTTTTTTTTTTTTTTTTTTTTTTTTTTTTTTTTTTTTTTACGTTTAACCTCAGACGTGAAAACAGCTATATATCTCAAAATTGGTTCGACAACTTTTTTTAAAAACTTCAAAGGGGTTAAAAAAATATCATGATCTGCGAGCTCCAGTTAAAAGAATATTCTAAATTTAATTGTGATTCGAGATAATTAGGATTAAAATTTGCATTTGATTAGCATTGCGTTTTTGTTTTTGCAATTTTAAAAAAATTTTGGTTCGACAACTTTTTTTTTAAACTTTCTGACGTAACAGATATTTCCTCATAAAAGACATACCGGTATGCTTCTTAATACATAAAGACGAAATGGTATCTTAAAAACTGATGACACAATTTTTATCAGAATGTTAATGTAGCCCCACTAGAGAGCGTGAAAATACTGTAAAGTATGCAAATTGCGTGACTATTCATGTTTCTGACGTCAGAAACATGTAATTTGTAATATAAATGCCTTATGTTTTCTTCTGGTCTATTCCTTCAAAGGATAAGGTACAGTAACTCTATGGGGGTCACAATGCAAAAATTTTGAATAGGGTTCAAAATTTGAAGTTAATAAGACTTCAAGAAATGATTTCAATGATATATTTTCTCCCTTATTTGATGGTAACAGGACTTTGGAAATTTCTACCTAAAGGGAATTTAGGTAGGTTATAATTTAAATAATATTTCAATGGGAATTACTACCGTCTAGTTTCAAACGAATGCCACTTAAGGGGTTAACATTTGATTATTAGACTCATAGTCCAATCAAGACATTATCTTAATGGAAACCGCAACACACAGGCCGGCCTAATTTACAACCCTAATTGACGTATTATTGTTTCAAATAAATACATGCTATTTTCATAAGGTAATATAGAATAAAATGTTATATACCAGTATCTGTACCTATACATTATCTTTTAAGAACAAAAGAAGAAAAGAAAAAAAATTGTTAATGAAAGGAAATTTATATAAAATTATATAAAACAATGGATGAATACTCCCTTTTTCCTGTTGTGATTTTTAAGAAGTAATTATTTTTATATAAAAAAATATATAAATACTGTAAAATTTAGGTTACGCTCTTTTTGTTCTTTTAAATGTAGAAATAAGACGAGGAAAAAAATATGGATCGATGGAAGTATTATATAAAAACAATTCTGTCTTAGGTTGAAAATAAAAAATAAACGCTATAGCCATAAAAAAGTACAGCCCCACACAAAATATTTAACTAAGTTTTGTTACTTTAAAGGGGTCAAGGGGTTATTTTCTTATAACAGAAAAAAATATTTACACATCATCAGACTCGGATAGATGAAATTTTCGAAGATAATAGGTCTTAAAGCCATAGACCACATAAAACAACATGTGCTTTTTCATGAATAAACACGAAATGGGATCTTCAAAACTGATGACAATTTTTACCAGAATGTTAATGTAGCCCCACGAGAGAGCGTGAAAAAACTGTAAAGTATGCAAGTTGCGTGAAAATTCATGTTTATGACGTCAGAAACATGCAAAAATTAGTATGAAATGTTGTGTGGGTTGCATAAATCGAATTTTCTGATCACTGCTACGGGGCTACTGTTGGGTTTTGAGGCAAACTAATGTTATTTATGTAAAACCCATCAAGTGTTTTGTGATATAAATGCTTATGTTTTTCTCTGGTCTATTCTTTTAATTGAAATTGCAGGCACCAAGCATCAAGCCTCATCAGGGAAATATTTAAGACTGTAGATATTCATACCGGTATTGTTTATATATTTCATATTTGCATATTATATATTTCAGAGGACCATGTATGTGGGTGTGTATATATAACGTTTATTGACTCTAATAAAAACCGTCTATTAGTATTAAATATATTTATGAGTTCTATTTAATATAATCTAAAACAACACTATGAAATGTTGAAAGATAAAAAACTTAAGTGAATCTAATTTTTTAGCCCGTAAAGCAATATGTGTATCTCGTTTATTGTCACGAGAAGCAAAATGTGTAACTATTTTCCGAACGTAATGTAGATGTAGCTTCAGTAGCTTGACTTCCACATATTGTTTACAGTGACAAAAAAAAAAAAAAAAAGGATTTTCACATTTTGTTTTCCCATGGAAAAAAAATACACATATTTTCTACTACAAAATCGATATATTATATATGAATCTCACGTGACTCTAACTTGTATAATCAAATCACGAGACGTCACGTCTCCAGGATGCACATACTGTACACTGTACAGGCTAAAGAGTATATTAACCCTTCCTTCCGTCTTCATTATCTTTGTGACACCTTTTATATAATAAAACTGTCATTATTATGTTTGGTGTATAAAGTAACACCATAACTGTATACATAACTTTATCTAGAGTTTATATTATTAATTAATATTCTATTAATTTTACTAATAAAGTTTACTTTTTTTGATTATTAGTATTTATTTTTTTTTTTTTTTTCTTTTCAGTTTACTTTTTTTTGATGACGGATTTGATTGTCATTTTTACACTCTAAATGTGCTTTTACATGGAGTTACATATTTAGGTTTAGCAGCAACAAGTCGCGATTTTGCATGTCATCTTATGACGATAACGCTTGCAGTTATGTTGTATGTTTAGTTAAAAGTAACAGTATGGTAAAAAGAAAAAAAAATGAATGAATGAATGACTAAACAGAGAGAGAAAGAGAGAGAGAGAGAGATAGAGAGAGAGAGAGAGAGAGAGAGAGAGAGTAAAATTAACATATTCCTATATTTAGTGCTAAAATCTACCATTAAATTTCATAACTTTATATCACAGCTGATAACTCAAGTATACTAACAGTTCAGTAAAAAAAAAAATTGTTCAAAATATAGTCTATAAATACGTATATTCTATTCTGATTAGGTTCTATTCTTATAATTGAAAATCACAAATAAATTAATAATACCAAGTTCTTTTTGCCTATATAAACATATTTTTTCCATTAAAGTTTTTGTTTTTCCCATTCACTTCATTTATGAATGAAGCATTTCCATGCAATATGCAAGGACAAAAATAAATTCTACATATAAATTCTAGCTCAATGGAGCAGCATTTATGCATAACAAAACAATTTTACACCTCACAGTATGTAGTAGTTAACACGTTTAGCATAATTACTTATGTCATTACAAAATAACAACATTTGTGATCTACAATATAGTATGTTTTAATACAGCTAAATTAACTATTTTTATTTTATATACGAGTAATATTATAATTTAACTTTTTTTCACGTCTGAAATAGTTACTATTGCTTTTATGCAATAAAACCTTTAAAGGCATAGACCAGAGAAAAACATAAGCATTTATATCAAAAAACATTTGATGGGACTTACACAAATAACTTTAGTTTGTCTCAAAACCCAACAGTAGCCCCGTAGCAATGATCAAAAAATTCGATTTATGCAACCCGCACAATATTTTCAATTTTCATACTAATTTTTGCATGTTTCTGACGTCATAAACATGAATAGTCACGCAAATTGCATACTTTACAGTATTTTAACGTTCTATCGTTGGGCTACATTATCATTCTGGTAAAATTGTCATCAGTTTTGAAAATCCCATTTCGCATGTATATTCATTAAAAAGCACATGCTGTTTCATATGGTCTATAGCTTTAAATTTCAAGTATTATTTACTATTATTTTCATACAATGAAACCGTTAAATTTCAAATCTATAGCATCAATTTCATATACAGTGACACAGTTTTATCCTATATCTAATATTTACTATCAGGACATCTCTAAACTGCAGTTTAAACACAGACAAACTGAACAGATAATTAAAAATAGACACGACAACAAAACAAGCTGTGAAGTCAACACGTGATATTTCGTATATACTAAAACATATTATAGAATATTACCTAAGTGTCGTCTATTTTTGAAACTGAAATGTAAATCATTGGTACTCGCTCTCTAAATTTAAATTTATACTTTTACACAAGCTTCAAATTTGTCTTGTCATTTAACTTATGTACAGAAAGTCAAAAACATTCGTGTAACGAACTTTTTAAAATGCATTTCGTCTAAAAGAAAATCATAATAAAGTAATGTATTACGAAATAAAATTGACAAAAACTGTGGGATTTTATGTATTTTTGATTATACTTAAATACTCCTTTCTTTATAACTGTCAATTTAAAATGGGTGATATTTGTAGGCGATAATGCAAACTGAAATTTTTCTAGCTATTGTTAATGCCAATACAGATGAAATAACAGATACATAGAGCATTTTATTATTAGCAGCATTTTTATTTATTTTTGAAGCAGAAAAAGATTGGGAAACAAAACAAAACTATCCAAAATGCAATTTAAATATGGCACATACGTGTAATATTTATGCTTATTTAATTTTAGGTATAGGTAAATTTTTTTTTCTTCAAAATAGACCAATTTTATACTATGGAATAGTAATAACTAATAATTAATAAGTACCTGCAGCATGATTAGATACTTTTTTTTTTTTAATGCGTTTAGCAAAAGGTATTTACTAAAAGTACAGTATGTATTAAAGTAGTCACCATATATGAAGAGACTAGTCGTAAAAATTTGTTTTCAAAATAGTTTGTATTATATAATCATGGTAGATTTTCATCGCGATTAGCATACGAATGAATACACAATAAAAATAATAATAAAATTAATATGCATGTCTTTCTCTCTCTCTCTCTCTCTCTCTCTCTCTCTCTCTCTCTCTCTCTCTTCACTTTTGTATAACGGGTCATCACATTTGAAAAAATAAACAACAATAAATCAAAGTCAAAGTCTCTATATTCAAAAATATATACACTAAAAATAAATATATAGAAAAAAAAATTGTGATACAAAGAAACAGAGCGATTTATTTTAATTGCAACAGCCAAAATAATATATTTCATTTTGCAAAATAATTCCATGAATTAAAAACTAATATATAATTATCATTTAAATAATGATACTCAGTAAATTATACATCTGATAAAAAGATTTAAGATAAACGTGTTTGTAATACGAAAGGTGCTTATCAGAAATATGATCAATATCACATGTGTAACTTGGATTTATGATTTTGAGAGAGAGAGAGAGAGAGAGAGAGAGAGAGAGAGAGAGAGAGAGAGAGAGAGAGAGAGAGAGAGAGAGAGAGAGAGAGAGAGAGAGAGAGAGAGAGAGAGAGAGAAATGACAGGTATACCAATAGTCTCTAACTGTGAATACCTTGCACTTTTTTTAATTGCATTTCATTCATTCATTCATTCATTCATTCATTCATTCATTCATTCATTCATTCATTCATTCATTCATTCATTTTTAACGCCATAACGAGATGCATTATGAATAAGAATTTTGATATTTCATAGAATATTTTTCATTCAATAACAAATTTAACATAATACAATTTTTTTTTTTCGATTGATAGTGATAAGAAGCGGCAAGATCGCACCATATTATGATCAAAAAGAAATTTACATTGCAAAACTCACAATATATGAACATCGTTCGTATGTTGCGTGGAATTGAAAATTAAACATTTATAGAGAAAATAAAATTAGTATTTTTTTTTATAGTATCGTGATCATCACAAATAAAATCATTATACTAATCTACTCGGCATAATACTGTAATAAAACATCTAAATTGAAAATTGTTCTCTCTAAATTGTTTTTTTATATAATATGCAAAATATAAAAACTGATTTCGTGACATATTAAAAATATGATTTATATTACTAAATCCTCATATATATAGGTAAAAGGTTTAAGTTTAAGACCATAAAGGTTCATGGATTATGTGTCTTTGACCTCTCTCAGAACTATGCAGTAGGTTTAAAAAAAAAAAAAAAAAAAAAAAAAAAAAGATGAACAATAAAACACTGCGTGCGGAGAATATCACTCAAAAAAATAATAATACTAAAAAAAACATCATCTCGTCCCACTTAATTTTTATTTTACTTGGATCTGTTTCAAACGTATATAAGAAAAATAAGAAGGTGATTTAGTTTATATGGAAAAAGCAAAATTCACTCATTATTTAACAAAAATATTTAAAAATAATGAATAATGTGAGACTATTTTCAATAGTAAATAAATACAATTACAATTCATAATGAACTGTAAGTACAGGAAAATGTCATTGAGTGCGTGGAAAGATTTTTTTTTTTTTTTTTTTTTTTTTTTGCATGCTACATAATCAGTATTGATTGCACGGTAAAAAAAATAAATAAATAAAAAGTTCAGTATTCAAAATTTTTTTTTTCGGCTGAACTTATAAATCAATCAAATGAAAAATGAACTAAAAGACAACTTAAAATAATATAGGTATAAAAATGTCATTTTTTGAAATTTATACGGGTTTCTTTCATTGTTACCACTGACAAATATTAAATATTTAGACAAACTAACACAGTAAAAAAAAAAAAAAAATACTACTAAACCATACAAATAACATAAAATTCAAGAGCACTTTATTTCACCCTTTAGAGATGCGATGTATTGAGACCATGAGACGGATTTTATAATACTGCATGTCATATTTTATAGTTTTAGCATATCGAAGCATTTTACTGAAATATAGACAAAGTTGTAAGTATTTTAAATCAATTAAAAAGAAAAGTATCAATCCATTTTTTTTTTTTTTTTTTTTTTTTTTTTTGCAATATTTTCTTATACTTAAATATTGGAGTACAGAAATTTTAATGTTCAATTTTTGACACTATACGTTATAGCAAAAGCTATAAAGTGTTCGATACAATTTTTTTAATTGTAACATAATTTATATATCTATTGTGCTATTGTCATTATTGCATCATTAATTAAAAGTTAAATATCATAAATTAATTAAACTCTCTGACAAGATAATAAAATAATATACAATAATGTTCTTAATTGAAGAAAGTAATACATCAATGTCAATTTATTATTGATAAAATTCTTCTTTGTAATAATAAATGTTTACTGTTTTATTACATAACATTGAAGTTATAATTTCACTTCTTCAATCTCATTTACTCTTGAAAGGTTACTATAGTTACTATTACTTTTGTTTGCTTTTGAAGATATACAGAGATCTTATAATAAAAGCCATTTATGAAACTTTTCTTTCAATTTTTTTATTTTTTACTGTCTTTATAAACTCATTTTGTCTTTGTTAAAATAAATAGCTACAAATATACACAAATTTTTGTTAACTTGGTGTTAGAAGCCTTCAAAAAAAAAAAAAAAAAAAAAAAAAAAAAAAAAGTTTATTATCAATCTGATTTAGGGTCTATGCATTCATGTTAAAGTCAACGCCATGTTGGATAACTCAATAACTCATTTTGCTAGTTTAAAAACACTATGCAATATTTTTGAGAGCATTGATGCTGTAAATATGTTGGGAGTATCTTAAGTATATGTGAGAAAAATAACAATAACAAAAAATTAACAGATTTTCCAAAGAAAATTGCCTTAAACGAAGTTTGTCCTATGCTTAGTAATGTTATTCACTACTCCAGTATAGCCTCCAAGTGCATTAAATATGACGTCATCCGCATACACCCTATAGTCAGCAATAGTCTAAGACTATGTAATGTACATTTGTTTAGGTTCTTATTGTATAACATCAGGGTACCCCTTGCCACACCTTGCTGTGAAGCTAACTTCATTCACTCGCTCAGGTACAAGTGTAAGTTATAACTTATACAATCTCTAATTACTATGAAATAATATAATTATGATTTATGATTTTTTGGCATTTTATTATAACAAGTTTACCATGAGGTTGTTAAGTATTCTCCCTTACTTTTTAGTATTACGAGCGAATATTTTTTTTTTTTTTTTTTTTTTTTTTTTTGCAATGACTTTTACACTTTTTTTTCTTCATGCAGTTGAGGATCTTCAAAGATAATTATCCTTAAACATAAAACGCTTCAAATGTTTTATTTAATGATAAAAACATTCAAAAGTGTGCATAACGTAACCCTCATTTAAAATTTCTGACCTTGGTACAGTAGTTTCTCAGAAAACGTTAAAAACATAGTTCTTCAATGCTAAAAGATAAGAAATCGGGATAATTTGAAATCTCCCACGCTATCTGTCTGATACACTCCACCAGTAACCTCCATTACTTCTCCTGTGTTTTTAGTATTCTTTTCATTGTATCCTCAATAATATATCAAATATTATATAAAAACAATATGAGTGATGGCAAATAAAAAGAAGTGTTTTTCTTTTTCATACTTCTCATAAGAATTGCACTATATTCTGAATATATTATCACATAACATGTCATGATAGTGAAGCATAAAAAGTGACAGCAAAATATCGCATGCAAAACCACTCTTAATGTAACACGAAAAAAAAAAACGTAATATATGCTGTAATAAGTCATACAGCATAGTTGTTACCAAATTGGAATTACAGTACATAAATTTAATATACAGAATACAAAGTACAGTTTATGCTATGTTATATGGTCAATATAGCATAAATTATTATGTTGTTATATAGGAATAAATGGGGTTGAAAATCAAGGTAATAAAAAATAAAAAAAATTAACGATTTTTGTAAGAAAAAGATGAAAAAAATTAATTAAAGCCCCAGTAAACCGAAAAAAAAAAATGTTGAGTTTTCTTTATAATATGATAGGGTAGGTTGACCCAAGTTGCGTGATGGTCATTTGACCTGCGTGCGGTTCTCCGTGTTGCGTATATCCCGCATAAAGACAATCTTGTGTGACGTCACCCAAGACAAGCAAGCTGCCGCGATATAGCAGTTTTGCAGTAAATAGAGGGTTGCAAGAATCGCTGTCTATTTGTCTGTGTTCAATGTAGCAGATACAAAATTTGCATTCGGGACTAAAACGAATGAAGATAGATGAATCTGGAAATCGATTTACGATATCTTATGTGGATCGCGAGTTTTATCGGTGCAAATAACACAAATAAATCGCGAGTAAGGGGGTGAGAATAGTACAAAAACAGAATCATCCGATTTGGGAAAATGAGGTATCGTGTCCGGGTTAACTTGACGCGCCAAAGACAGTGGTGACAATTAAAAGGTTCTAATTTCACCCCCTCACGAGTTTAGGGGTAGTTTACCCCTGAAATTCACGTTCTCGTATCGGGATGCAACAAACGTGGAAATTTGGGTACCTTGACGCGCCAAAGACAGTGTGACCATTAAAAGGTTCTAATTTCACCCCCTTACGAGTTTAGGGGTAGTTTACCCCTGAAATTCAAGTTCTCGTATCAGGACGCAACAAATGTGGAAATTTAGGTAATTTGACGCGCCAAAGACAGTGATGACAATTAAAAGGTTATAATTTCACCCCATCACGAGTTTAAGGGTAGTTTACCCCTAAAATTCAAATTCTCGTATCGGGACGCAGCAAACATGGAAATTTAGGAAACTTGACGCGCCAAAGACAGTGATGACAATTAAAAGGTTCTTATTTCACCCCTTACGAGTTTAGGGGTAGGTTACCCCTGAAATTCAAGTTCTCGTATTGGGACGCAACAAAAGTGGAAATCTAGGAAACTTGATACGCCAAAGACAATGATGACAATCAAAACAATTTAATTTTACTCCATCACGAGTTGAGGCGTAGGTTACCCCTGAAATTCAAGTTCTCGTATCGGGACGCAACAAAAGTGAAAATATGGGTAATTTGACACGCCAAAGACAATTAAAGGTTCTCATTTCACTCTGTCAGGAGTTTGGAAGTAGTGTATTAACCTAAAATCCAAGCTCTCTTATTGAACTTGAACCATATGTTTGTTGCGTCCCGATACGAGAACTTGAATTTTAGGGGTAAACTACCTCTAAACTCGTGACAGGGTGGAATGAGAACTTTTAAATTGTCACCATTGTCTTTGGCGTGTCAATTTACCCATACTTTCACATTTGTGGCGTCCCAATACGAGAACTTGAATTTCAGGGGTAAACTACCCCTAAACTCGTGATGGGGTAAAATTAAAAAAAATTGATTGTCACCATTGTCTATGGCGTATCAAGTTACCTGGATTTCAACTTTTGTTGCGTCCCAATACGAGAACTTGAATTTCAAGGGTAACCTACCCCTAAACTCGTGATGGGGTGAAATTATAACCTTTTAATTGTCATCACTGTCTTTTGCGCGTCAAGTTACCCAAATTTTCATGTTATTTGCGTCCCGATACGAGAACTAGAATTTTAGGGGTAAATTACCCTTAAACTCGTGATGGGGTGAACTTATAACCTTTTAATTGTCATCACTGTCTTTGGCGCGTCAAGTTACCCAAATTTCCACATTTGTTGCGTCCCGATACGAGAACTTGAATTTTAGGGGTAAACTACCCCTAAACTCGTGAGGGGGTGCAATTAGAACCTTTTAATGGTCACACTGTCTTTGGCGCGTCAAGGTACCCAAATTTCCATGTTTGTTGCATCCCGATACGAGAACGTGAATTTCAGGGGTAAACTACCCCTAAACTCGTGAGGGGGTGAAATTAGAACCTTTTAATTGTCACCACTATCTTTGGCGCGTCAAGTAAGCCCGGACACGATACCTCATTTTCCCAAATCGGATGATTCTGTTTTTGTACTTTTCTCACCCCCTTACTCGCGATTTATTTGTGTTATTTGCACCGATAAAACTCGCGATCCACATAAGATATCGAAAATCGATTTCCAGATTCATCTAACTTCATTCGTTTTAGTCCCGAATGCAAATTTTGTATCTGCTACATTGAACACAGACAAATAGACAGCGATTCTTGCAACCCTCTATTTACTGCAAAACTGCTATATCGCGGCAGCTTGCTTGTCTTGGGTGACGTCACACAAGATTGTCTTTATGCGGGATATACGCAACACGGAGAACCGCACGCAGGTCAAATGACCATTACGCAACTTGGGTCAACCTACCCTGTCATATTATAAAGAAAACTCAACTTTTTTTTTTCGGTTTACTGGGGCTTTAAGTAATTTTTGTTGTATTGCATACTTCCTATAATATACAATGTAGAGCATAAATGTTGCTATTTTGTAATAATAAGATAACTAATTATGCGGAATATCTTCAACATTTCTATGTAGTATACACATTATGTACAGTCTTTTTACTAAAAATTGAATTGCTATTAGCATATAGATATAACACTCCAAAAACAAGTGCATTACTTTAGTTACGAATACTAACTTATTTAAGATATAAACTTATAAACTATTAATGGTAACTAAAATAATGCACTTTTGGCAAGTTATTAACAGTAGCTAATTTAAGTTACTTTTGTTTAGTTATTACGCGTAACTAATTCCCCTCCTTCGCTGCTGCGTGCGCTCGCTTCTCTGCTCTTGCTCGTCTCGCTCGCTCTCGCGCCCGCCTGCCTCACTGCACTCTGACCAGCGTGTCCCAACTCTATGGTCCCGCCACCTCTCTCTCTTACGCACACAATTCAACCCGGCACACCGGCACACTTGTTTTTTTATATTCTTCTCTCTCTTTCCCCACATCTTAGCATGCAACATACACGATAATAATTAAAATTCACAAAATATTACGCGTTTTAACAATAAATATAGCAATGATACGTTAATATAAAGTTTTCAATCACATGCATACCGTGACAGACAGTCTATACCGGTCGGAAAACACGAAAATAACAAAGACGAAATTAATTTTCATTTACAAAATGAATTAAAATGAACGTTTATTTAAATTTAAAATGTGTGTATGGTATTCAAACTACCCTAAAACGACAAATACCTTCGTTTGAGACCACATCTTTTTCTCATTTACCCGTCATGTCTGCACCACGCACATACCGGCATCTGGCATCGTCATCCAGTCCTCATATTTACGTTTCCTCCTTTCGCCGGACCTAAAATAAAATGTTCCACAAAGTAAACGCATTCTTACACATAAAATTATTATATTAAAACCATGTTTACTTCCCGTGTATTCCATTTAGTTTGTGGATTTTTCAAGAGCCGCTTCGCTTGCATTCTTCCTTCTTCTTCGCCATGTTGCTTTCTTTCCCTATCCGTATCGTATGTTGTCGCAAGTATTCGGCAGTGATCGTGAAGCTGTGTTTTAAATTAGGGTGCGTACCGTATTCACTTACGAGCGCTGAGAGTGCTGACAAAATGTACCGTATCACCTCTGTCAGCGCTTCACAGCGTTTACCGAAGAGACCCGAACGGACAACAGCTGATGCTGATAACCTCTGCGTGCTGCTGAAAGTAAATAGGTGAGGCGCCTCACAGAGGTCTGGCGTACCGTATTTGCTAGCGCAAAGTATCCAAATTGCTCAGAATTCGTACCGTATTGCCACAGCACTGCGCAGCGCTCTCATCGAAATACGGTACGCACCCTTAGTTACCGCGGCAAACTTATTTTAGATGGGCGCGAGATTAGACATTGATAATAACTTATTTTAAACACAAAAATATTGCCAACTTATTTAATGCAGAAAAAACGTTTAGCAGCTAAAGTTAGTTATTAAAAACAACTAAAGTAATGCACTATTTTTTTGAGTGAACATGTATTTAAATGGAGTTTTGAGTCAACTGAAATCTTCAAATTGAGTGCATTGTATGGCCATAAGCTAATACAAATATATATTTTTAGTAAAAAGCCTGTATATATAGCATATTAAATTATGCTATTATGTATAAATAATGTTATATAGGGTGAGTGCGCATGACGTCATTCTAAGTGCTTTTCAATGCTCTTCTGGAGCAATGAATAACATTGCTCAGCATAGGACAAACGTAATTTTTGGCTATTTTCTTTGGAAAGTTAGCTATTTTTTGGTAATTACTATTTTTCTTGCATACTTGAGGTACTAATTCAACCTGTTAACAGCATCAATGCTCTCAAAAATATTGCAAAGTATTTTTAAACTGACAAAATGTGTCATTTTCCTATGTATACCGGCTAATGTTATATTTAGTACTCACTTATGACGTCGACTTTAACACGAATGAAACCACCCTATACATTGAACTATAGCATAATTATTACTTATTTATTTGTGTACGTGTATCAGCAACCATTTAATGTAAACAACAAAAACAGTTTAAAATACTTTAACTTTGAATAACAAATAAATATAATAAGTTCTAATTAGCAAGTAGTTAACAAAAGATATTTAACAAAAAAAAAAAAAAAAAGTGAGAATTCCCAGAAAATTACGTAAATTATATACTTTTGTATAATTTTCACACCAATGTTAAATACAATACTTAAATTTTAATAAAATGCTAAAAAAAAAATTATATTGTTGTCCTTAATACAAGGTTTTTCAATTTAGAAATAAACTTTGAAATTTTATTAAGTTGGGTATGAGAGTGACAACTTGCATTTTTAATGGTTGCAAGCTTCATGATAGAAATTATACATTAAAAAAAAAAGGTAAATTACTTGATAGTTCCTTACAAGTTCGCCCAAATGGAAATTTTTCTATATAATATTATTTTATGCATACAAGAATGCATAATATAATATACTGTATTACAGAATATTTATATATATATATATATATATATATATATATATATATATATATATATATATATATATATATATATATATATATATATATATATTAAAATAGTAAAACATAAATCTGACTTCATCATTTTATTGAAAGGGGAAGAGGGGGTCAGAAAACTTTTCATTCATTCGTTCATTGCCCTCCAAGCAAAGCTACTTTATAAACTGCTTGGGTCAATAAAATTTCTTATTTTTATATAATTATTTACAGTACACTCCCCCAAGAAAAATATGACCACATACATATAGTTCATGTCTTTAAATGGCATGTTATACGTATAACGTAATTTTTTATTTTTTTTTTTTTTTTTTTTTTTGCACAATTACATTATACTGTACATTATTGTCTACGATCTGAATTTTTGGTTGTTTTAAACCAATACACTTTTGTTTCCTTCCTTTTATAAAAATATAACACTATAAATATAACGAGTGTTGTCAAAATAAACAAAATAAATGGAAGAAAAAGAAACAAGTTGGACACAAATTTATCCCTAAAAAGTAAAGAGTTGAATTCTTTTTTTTTTTTTTTTTTTTTTTTTCTTCTTCTTTTTTTAATACAGAAAAATCTTACTTTCATAAGTATAAGTAACCAAAAAGATGGGAAAAAAATCACCTCCAGAAATAAAAATTACAACATTAATTGTTGCAAGAGTATCTATAAGAGCTCACTTTGATGTTCTTATCCCAAGATTTTTTTTTAACATAAAAATTTATTTTTAAACAATTTTTATGAGCAAATTCATTTTTAGCAATTTTTTTTTCTAGCACAAGTAGAAAAACTTATAATAATATGTTACACAACATACATGCTCATCTACAAATATAATATTTTGTTTTTGGACGTCCACTGCTGTAACATGCTGTATAGATAGCAGAGATGCGGCTTTACCTAGTTGCGTAACATTTTGGTATGGTTACGAACATTATTACCTGGTTATTACTGGTATTAACCTTTTATTTTTATTGAAGGTCAGCGATTATTATTTGTAAAGAACCAGCTGTGATAGCAATTCGATGGCCCGTCTCATCTACATATAGCGTTCTTTTACCATCTAATTGCTATGGTATATTATTACAATTAAATACTTTTGTGCAAAGCTATTATTATTAAAAAAAGTAATTATAATTTATTCATAATATTTTAAAAACTCATTTTATTTTCTTAATCTGCTGTATAATTTTTAATTATTTGGTTTTACTGTATTTGATGACAAATAATACTAAAGATAAAAAAGATATTAAATTTTAAATTTAATATAAATAAAAAAAGAAGGGTATTGCAAAAAGAATATGACAAATATTACATTTCCTTCTTATATTTATAACAATTATTATTAAAAAAAAAATAGAGATTCTTTATTTCAACCATGATACACAAATAATTACGATTTTCAATTAAAAAAAAATCTCAAAAAATTCATTCACCTACGTTTAGAGCTGACGCTTTAATTTTTTAAAGTATACTTTGCTGATAAGAGCCATCAATGTTTTTATAAAAAAACACAATACGTAAGCTCTGCAATTTATAAACTCTCAGTTGAAGCTCCAATCACTGAAGAGCTTCTATAACCGACCTTGGCGTGGTAACTTTAGGTTACGTGTAACATGGTATGGTAAAGTTATAGTTAGAGTAGTTACGATTACTTAACATTCCCGCATCTCTGATAGATAGCAATGTAGCAATATGGCGTAGAAGTGCATTCAGTATGACGTCATATACCCTGTACCTTCTACAATGTTAAATGAGTGAGCAACTATAGGGCGTGTACGCATGACGTCATTGTGAGTGCTTTTCGATCCTCTTCTTGAGCAATTAATAATATTGCTCAGCATAGGACAAACGTAGTTTTTGACCATTTTCTTTGGAAAATTAGGTATTTCATGGTCATTATTATTTTTCTTGCATAATATACTTGAGAACCTAATTCAACCTGTTAACAGCATCAATCCTCTCAAAAATATTGCCAAGTATTTTTAAACTGGCAAAATGTGCCATTTTCCTATACTGGCCAATGTTATTTAGTACTCACTTATGGCGTCGGCTTTAACATGAATGAAACCACTCTATATAATGATGTTTTTTAACTACTGCACTGAAACTAGAAAAATTTAAATGATAGGATATCAAACACACTTTAAACGTGTTTCAAGCCCATGATACAACATTTTTAAAGCCATTAAAATATAAAAATGGCAACATTTTTGCAGAGGTGACACCCAAATTCTTATAGGCAGAATAATATTATTTTAAAATTTATACAACGACCGATCAACGACCGATTTTTTTTTTTTTTTTTTTTTTCAAGTGTCGAAATAAAGGGGCCTTTTTTTTCAGTTATACAAATTAGCTATCATGATGAAAAAAAATATATAATTAATAACATGGATATTATAAAATAAAAATTTAAAACGTTGATCACACGTAAAAATATCTCTATAATAAAGATGACGTAAGAGGTCACGTGGTCTTTCACATTTTTTTTTTTTATTATTATAACCGGCTTTTTGCCTTGAGCTAACAGAACACGTGGTGAAGCCAAAAGTTGTTTCAATATACAATAATGTAATATTAGAATCCAGCTCATTTACATGTTATATCATTGAAATTTGAGCTTTAATATAGTACGAATTGATTATGTTTTATATATAGAAAAGCATTAGTCATCAATGATAGGGCATTTTTTTTATCGTATGAAATTTGTTGTAAGTTCTGTTAAGAATTTTTTACTATAGTTTTTTTTTATTATTTTTGATGGATTTAAAATGATGATTTTTGAGTAGTTTTTCTAAAATGGCTTGTATTTTTGTGATTTTTTTAATGAAAAAATAACGTGATTTTTCTAAAAATTTAAAAAATATATATATACCGTAAAAAAAAAAAAAATCTAGTCAATTCTTATAGAAAATGTAAAACCGTCAGACTCGATAAGTTATTAAAAGAGACCCAATGCATTTGAATTATTTAAAGTGGTTTGTTTATAATTTCCATGGTTATTGCTGCGTGTTGAATCTGAATGGCTCTAAAGTTCTATTTTAATTAACGTAAGCGGCTTTTTTTTTTTTTTTTTTTTTAATACAGCAGAGGTCTTAAAATTTTTCGTTTCTTATAAAAGGTTAAAAATATTAAATAGAACGATTTAAGCAACATTCATTGACTTAATTTATAAATATTAATTATGTTGTATGGCAAACCAAATAGCAATATTATATGCTATAAAACAGCATAAAATTTACAAAATCTTTTAATCGTGTAAAGAACATTTTATATAACAACTCGGTAAATCCTAACGAACACTAACAATTTTCCTATATATTTAGGTCCTGTTCTCTTCTTACTAATTTTCTACTTATGGCTCATCAATTAAATATTTTTTAATTAAATAATTTCTTAATGAGTAATGAGGAAACAAATTATTATAATGGAATCCATATAGGGATAAATTTTATGAAATATTTAAGTCATGTTTGACTTATACACGAGAGAGAGAGAGAGAGAGGAAAATTATCAGACTAGAAATAAAAAAATATTATACGACTATAATCATCTTTCTTATTAGACAGTGAAATTATATTTCATCTGTTTCTATAATATATACTATCTCTTTTGTTTTCAAACATTAAAATATGCAACTTAAACACACCATGATGTAGTACCTATTTGGTATACAGACTCAATTAATATCACTCCATAATGACTTTTATAATAATAAGTTATATTGAAATGAAATAACTCGATTTTGCAATTGCACAGTAATGGCTTCAGTATTATGATCGTCGTTTTTTTTTCCCCCCGAATAATTTTATCATTGAAAAAAAAAATAATAATAAAATAAAATTGTTATCTTGAAATTGTTGAACATAATTTCTATTGGTTGGTAAGTATACATTGTATAGAACGGTTGCACTCATATTTAAGAGCCACCATTTTGTTGGTCAGGAATACATCGGCCAGCATAAGAAAAACGTCATTTTTACTTTTTTAATAGCAAAAAAAAAAGCTTCAAACCTCAATCAAACCCTTATTTCTAACTCCTAATAAGCTCTAAGAATATTATGAGAAAAATTCGTTCAGTTGAAATAAACTCTTTTTATGTAAAAAAAAAAAAAAAAAAAAAAAAAAAAATTAGAAGAAATGATGTTTTCCCTATGCTGGACAATGCATTAGGCACCACAAACATGGCGACAAAGTGCAAGGGGTCTATATAGGTTATTTAAAACTTATAGCTAGAATTTTATACATAAGATATCTATAATTATGTACACTATTTTGGTAGAGCTTTTCTAATAAGCATTTTTTTATCTTTGCATGCACCACTCCAAAAATTTGACTTGTTTGGATAATTTTTGTTAAATTTAAACTCAAAATATATTTATTCATTTTCTTCTATCCTAAAATCAAAATACACAAAAAGTATGTCTGCATATAGGGTGTGTACGCATGACGCCATTCTAAATGCTTCGATGTTCTTCTTGAGCAATGAATAACATTGCTCAGCATAGGACAAACGTAGTTTTTTGGTCATTTTCTTTGGTAAATTAGCTTCTTCTTCTTCTTTTTTTTTTTTTTTTTTTGGTCATTATTATTTTTCTTGCATACATGAGGTACTAATTCAACCTGTTAACAGCATCAATGCTCTCAAAAAATTTGCGAAGTATTTTTAAACTGGCAAAATGTGCAATTTTCCTATACCAGCCAATGTTATTTAGTACAGTACTCACTTATGACGTCGACTTTAACATGAATGAAACCACCCTATGTATAGGATAAGTTTCCAATATAACTATGAACGTCTTTTTTCAGTCTACCTATATAAATAAATGCACGCATGACAAAAACAATAAAATTACTCACATAAGATCCAGTACTTAAATGTTTAATTTCTGATGATGTTGTATTAGAAACATTTTTCACGTCTTTTTTACGTTGCTTTACTTTATGAAACGCCATTCTTAATACTTATATAAAAAAAGTTTCATCATTTATGAGACGAAGTAATTAACTTAGATATAACACCTGATGTCATACATATATATCCTCTTATCTCTATAGTGTTGAAATATACACTGATAAGAAATATAGATTGAGGTTGATTTATTGTACAGTATCATAAATAGTTTCATAGATTAACGTGTCTAACTACTGTGATGTGATGGTGGTATGTACTACAATTAAGAAGTTGAAAAATAGAAATTATATTTATTTTATTATGTAGGTAGGTCAGGATTTCTTTAAAGGAATATACCAGAGAAAAACATAAGCATTTATATCCCTAAACCCTTGATGGGACTTGCATAAATAACTTTAGTTTGACTCAAAACTCAACTTTAGCCCCTTAGCAGTGGTCAGAAGTTTCGATTTATGCAACCCGCATAACTTTTCATACTGATTTTTGCATTTTTTGCATGTTTCTGACGTCATAATTATACATGAATAGTCACTTAAATTGCACTTTTTTTTTTTTAGTGCATTAAAAAGAACATATTGTTTCATGTAGTCTGTGGCTTTAAAAATAGACAATAAAAATCATATACCCGCTAAATTGGTGTCTGATTCTACATGTATTGACAACTGAAATAAAATACATTGCCATAATATCTATAATATATCAACCTTGGATATATACCTATTGCAATAAGTCTCTCCATTAACCACAAATAACATACAATAATACAATACACTCGTCATGACTTAAAGTGCATTAACAATAAGAATAATGATGATTGTTTATACCTACATGCACATCGCTATAACTAGGTTACCATAGCAACAAACAATACGTTATTTATAATTATATTGTCATAGTACAGTACTTTCTATATCATACACTTTCTGCGCATCATTTTTTGTTATTGTAATTCAATAATTTTGATATTATAATCGGAAAAAAAAATTCCATTATGCTTAATTTTATGGAGGGGGAAAGCTTGTATAACTCTAGATTTTGATTGTATTGTCATCATATTTCGAAGCACTTGCAGGCTTATTTTGTCAATTTACCTGAAAATCAGAGTTGATCACCATTGATGATTAGAAGGACGGGGGTGGAATCAGCATTTAGCGTTATGTGTCTAAAATTTAAATCCTCACCATTCAAATTTTTGTATTGTTGAAACCTTACCCTTTTTTTTTTTTTTTTTTTTTTTTTTTTTTTTTACACTGTTCTGCTTGTTTATAGTCTAACTACACTACAGGGGAAGTTGTTTAAGCCTAGGTGATCAAGAACCCACCCTTTGATAACGGATCCCCCCCCCCCCCCCCAACTCACTCATCTCGAATGAGATGAAAATTGTAATTTTGAGAGCAGTTAGAAATTTTGAACCACCATCATAATGATATTTTTATTGATATTTTCTCATTTGAAAAAATATATACATATAAAAAAAAATGTACTGTATGTGTATACTGTTTTAGGTGTCCACATAAAAATCGTCAAAATGCCAAAAATGCTCATTTTCGACATCCGGGCCTTAAACCCTATATTACAGTACTGTACCATATTTTAACCCTGCAAAACACTAAGTCATGAAACCTTAAAGCACTGATAGCAATTTAAAAAAAAAGTTATGACGTCATGATTACGTAATTACTATAATACTAACCAGCATTTTTAACCAACTGATCATATAAATCATACTTGTGCAGTGTTAATCTAATGTTACATAAGTGTTACTTTTGTATTAATAAAGTAAAGATTTTAGTCCTTATAAACAAAGGTGCAAGGAAACATATTTATATATGAACTATAAAAATTATACGGGTAAATATACGAACTTTAACCTTACAAAAAAAAAGTGTTCTGATCACTAAATTTTAATTAATTGTTATAGAAGATTGGGTTTTAAATTTCAATGACAACACAGTAAAAAAAAAAAAAAAAAAAAAAAAAAAAAAACATCCCTTAATAGCAGCTACCTACGTCATTTCTCGCTTCACCAAAAGTACTATAGTGTAGTGCGCTATTATATTTATATTGTATTTCATTTCAGCGCATCTTTTTATCATAAGTTTCATTTTGCATATTTAACACGAGTTTTTGAATGGTACAGTAAAAATGTATATTATTATAATTGTGTGTACAGAATTCTATTTTATAAAAATAAATAAATAAAGCTTGCACAAAATTATATTATGAACTTGTATTTTATAATTTTTTAAAAATTACCTAGTACTGGTTGAGGCACGTTTTGGTACTTTATTTGTACCGGTAGCTACTTCATTTTTTTTTTTTTTTTTTTTTTTTTTGCGTTTTTTAATTTTATAAGCACATAACACTCTGTAATTCTTGAGGCACGTTTTGGTACTTTATTTGTACCGGTAGCTACTTCATTTTTTTTTTTTTTTTTTTTTTTTTTGCGTTTTTTAATTTTATAAGCACATAACACTCTGTAATTCTGTAAGTTTGTTTTGAAAACTATAGTATACTTTCATTTTTATTTGCATATTAACCCCTTTTAAAACAATTTAAACAATGCACTTACATAATGGGTTATTACATAAAGTTTGAGAGACCATTCTGATATATTTATCATCATGAAAATCAGCCTTAAGGTAGCTCATTAGCATACATAAAACATATGTTACAGTATTTAAGAATTAGCCACAAAGTATTATCGTAAATTATCAATTTTATTTTATTTTTTTATTTATTTTTTTTCTACAACAAAATTATACCAATTCAAATCTTAAAATACATAATATTAAACATTGTATTTCAAACCGGACTTTATTTTTATCATTGGGGGTGCGGGGGGGGGGGGGGGGGTATACTTATATACAATATTTAGTAACTGAATATTTTAAGTAAAGTTTACTAGATCCATTCTCTTAATTCAAGCCACTTAAAAAAAATTTAAAAAAAAATCCACCTATTTTATTATTATTCAGAAAGCATGCATCTAATTAATTTTTATTATAATGCAGTAAAAAAAAAATACCTTACTAAATAGTGAATATGCAATTTATGAATCTTTAATCATAATAAGAAAGTTGCTCAATATTGTATAAAGATATAAATAATATAATTCTCTTTTTATTTTAATGCAAAAGGAAATAATTATTTTCGATGTATCATAATCATAACTCAATGAAAGCGGAAGCTAAAAAAAATAGGCAGTAAGTTTAAAGGAAGTGGAAATAACTGATAATACAGTTGGAGAATTAAATTTATTTTTATCTTGAAAATTGTAGTATATTATAGACGTAGAGAAAGACATTTGTTACACTTACAGTTTTATTACGTTACTTTGTTGTTTTATTACTTTATTTTTCTTTTTGTTATTGTTTTTTTTTTTTTAATTTATTTTTATTCATTGTTTATTTTTTTTTTTTTAATTTCGATTTTTTTTTTTTTTTTTTTTTTTTTTTTTTTTTTTTTTTTTTTTTTTTTTTTTTTTTTTACAAACATAATTTTAAAAATTATACTGATAATAATTCTCCCTTACACCTGAACGTATGAAAAATCCACAATCTTTGCGTTTAGCTAATTTTTAATAAAAAGTTTCTGAAACATAATTTTGCAAGAGACAGGATTATGATAAATGATAATATATTTTACAATTAAAAAACTTACACTATATATTTTTAATGTTATTCTTATGAGAAAAATATACTGAATTTATAAATTGTAAATTATAATATTATGACAATTATGTGCACCATGTAAAGTCTTTACGAAATATTATGACAAAATAGGGTACTAACCCAATAGGGTAATAATAACCCATATTCTGGGGTTAACTGGGGTGACTTTCAACGCCCGGTTGACTTTCAACACCCAATTATCTTTGTCTTGGAGCCTCATTTTAGAAATTTGAAGAATCTTACTATTCTTCAAATTTGTTTTTCATCTTAATGACGTTTCAAAATTTTGAATTGAGTTCGCAAAGTAGAGATAAATGTGTTCAGAATTTTTATTCTTGCACGCTAATTTTGATTTTCATATTGTCTATGCCTTTAAGTGTTGTAAAATACAGTACAAAAATATTGAAGGCTTTTATTTTTATTTTATTTTTTCGTCAACTAAATGCGACCCGTTATAATTTCATTCACATTCATTAAAGCTCACAATCTCAAGTATCCTTCATAGTATTCATAACATTTTTTTTTTTTTTTAACCTAAAGTAAACATGCATTTAAAAAAACAAAGGAGTAAAATATTTCGATGTGAAATGTATGTAAAAGTTGTATATATCAGCATAAACAAGATTACATAAATAAAAGTGCATACTAGTACACTAACCTGTCTTGACATTAAAATGAAAGTGAAAAAAAAAAAAAAAAAAACTGACCTATTGAGACTTGGATTACTTTATATGGTACTCAAATATTACCATTTTTAAATCCATCGTCGTAATTGAATTACCTAACTTTTTTATATATAGGTATATAATATGTGTAATTCAATTTTATAGACTTTCATTATAACAAAGAAGTAGAGGCTAGTACGTAATTTAAAACTAGTACCACACTTAAAGGCATAGAAAACATGAAACAACACGTGATTGTTAATGAATAAACATGAATTGGGATCTTCAAAACTGATGACAATTTTTACCAGAATGTAAATGTGGCCCCACAAGAGAGCGTGAAAAAACTGTAAAGTATGCAATTTACGTGAATATTTCTGTTTATGACGTCAGAAACATGTAAAAACTAGCATGAAAATGTTGTGCGGGTTGCATAAATCAATCTTTTCTGATCACTGCTGCGGAACTACAGTTGGGTTTTGAGACCAATTAATGTTATTTATGTAAGTCCCATCAAGTGTTTTGTGATATAAATGCTTATGTTTTTATGTTGTCTATGCCTTTAACATTGCATGCATTGTCTCTAAACAGTCACGTTTATACATACATTAAAATGCCTAAAAGTACCTAAAATTATCCCAAATTCAATACAGAAGAGATTACACATTTACAATGTTTACTCACTACCAATAATGCATGGGTATGGGTACAGTACTATAATATAGTATAGTATACGAGTACAGTATAATTATGTAACGTTTAGGTAGTTTTAGTTGGTACCCATAATTCACGGAGTTTATCGGGTTAAAAAATTCTTAAAATATTTCTATTGCTTAAAACACGTAAAAATATGTCTAGTATTTCTCATTGAAATTTCTCTGTAACCTGTGTAGAAGTTTTTACAAAAAATCGCAATAAAGCGTGTATGTTTTTTTTCATTAGCGTAATGTTAAATTAGGGGACCCTTGGCGATCCTCGCGTCTCCCTGCGCGCTAAACCGATAAGCTCTATTACATCAACACTATTTTAGCTAACTTCAACCAGTTTGAATAATAAATGCATGAAAATACACTCACGCTTTGAAGTATTACCGGTAAGCATTTTATTTCTAAAAATTATTTACCGGTGTATTACTTGTACCGGTATAAGTTTTAGTGTATTATAGCACCTCATACCGGCAACAAATATACATACCGGTAAAATTTTACCGGTATTAATTTCATCTTTCTTATGTATACTCACAAAATTTGATTACAGTACATAAATTTTTTTTGAAACTTATTGTCTTATTTACGCAAAAATTTAATATCTTATGCATACGGTAGGGTATGTATACATATATGATATATGACATAAATATGTAATTCTTTGACATAGGTAAAGTCCTTATTTTATACCAAGTATTTTGACCAAATTATTTCTGTATTGTTGAAAACCTTACTAAAATAACATGCATTTAAATGGCAATCGTGACCTCTCAACAAGGAGAAAATTTATGGAAATTTCTTATGGGGCTAGAATAC
Source organism: Ecdyonurus torrentis (assembly GCA_949318235.1). NCBI lineage: Eukaryota > Metazoa > Arthropoda > Insecta > Ephemeroptera > Heptageniidae > Ecdyonurus > Ecdyonurus torrentis. The sequence goes on from OX439135.1 coordinate 17,903,377, forward strand.
TTGGGAAATTCGAGTGTACTTTAGACATTGGACTAATAGAATCATAATAAATTTTTAATGTTACGAAAGTTAATAATGGAATAGTCATTATCACTACATATAATTTTACCGGTAGCATAAATGTAAACAAACCATTATAATTGTGATCCTCAGACAAACTCAAAAATTGTGTTCCTTGTTTTTTTACAATTATGCTAGCGTATCTAATTATAATAAATATACATAAATATTTTCATAATTAATATTTAAATATCTGAATTCTTTAATGAGTGATAAAAATATTTTATTTACGGTCTCATACCTACGAAAATTATTGTATATACCGGTAGATTCTTGTTTACAAATGCATTAAATTATTGCATGTTAAAAGTCTTTATTTATGCAATTATACTGCAAATTACATATGTTAATTTAAATAAAATAATTGGAATAAAAAGTCATATGTACATATATGTACGTAGCTATTGTTAGTAGGAATAAAAGTTAATAAAATGGAAATTATGAAATCCAAATTTGGGTATATATGAATGTTTTGGTTATGCATCATACGATCATACCGTATTAAGAATTAACTCAGCATATGCATATATGCATATAAAAATTAATGAATGTATACATCAAGACCTTCGATATTTTAACATTATTCTTAAATACAGGTCAAAGTAATGCATTAATCAGAAATAAATTTTAACTTCAAAAAAATAATCAAGGATAACGACTCTTTCAACCAGATAATTTTTTTTTAGACGAAATATTCAATAAAAAAAATGAATAGATTTTTCTACTTACAAATCCAGATTTTGTCTTTTCTTGTCTTGACATTTTGTTGCTTAATTATATTCACTTTTATTTAATAATTATCACATAATTAATTTTAATTAATATAAATAACACTTAAATAACTTCATTATTTTTCTTGAGTGCAGCTTGTTAAAATATTTTGGCCGCCAAATAACATCGAAACAGGTGGCCTTAGAAACAAACTTATTTTTTCGTATTTTTTTTAACTATTAACTGGTATTTCACTAATTTAAATTATGCACATACAAATTAGATATATTTAAAAATATCTTGCACTTATAATTAAAGTCAAATCATGACAAAAATTAAAATAAAAAGACTCTGAAATTGCACCCCACCTTGAAATCGCGTCAATGTAAAAATATTTTTCTCGACTGCCATGAACTCTAGCGGCAAATGTGTAAACTTTACTTTCGTTATTCAGTGATATTGGCGCAATATTTTAAAAGTTTACAAAGTTTTTTGAACGCACCATAAAAAAACACCAAAGAAGAATTAATATTAATAATTTGCTTATATTTTTAATTTATTTGAATTTCATATCTGCTCACCCATAAAATTGTTTAGTATGTAAGAGTTAAAATTGCTTATTCATATTGCATATATCCTGATTTGACATCTATTTTTAATGCAGAGCGCAGAGCGCACCATATCACAGTGTACTCAATAATCTCAAAAATATTGCAAGGTGTTTTTAAATTGGCAAAATGATTTATTTTCCTATGCCACCCATGTTATTGAGTTATCCAACATGGCGTCGACTTTAACATGAATGCATAGACCCTATAGCTGTATGTAGCACACTATGCTAAAAACTGATGGTGATGCTTTGCGTAATTTTCACTCCAGCTTGCGCTTCGAAGCCATACTTGAGCAGCAAATAACATTATAAACAGTAGAGTTTTTTTTTAAAGCGCAGATCACTTTCAACAAAAAATATGTCTAATATTCTCTATTTCTATATATCTATAAATATCAACGTTATGATTTGGCCTCCGAGTCATTTCTAATTTATTTTCTATTCACAAAGTGGAAGATGCGGGTTCATGACGTCACATCTTGCCTATTTCCACGGGCGTGTACTAGTGAGCTGTGGCACGTCATAATTTCCCGTATCTTTCATTTCATGAATAGAAAATAAATTATAAATCAATGACTCCGGCCAAATCAACATTGATATATTATAGTAGCTGTTAAAACTACTCCTGATAAAAATAATATTAAAATATTGGAACATTAAATTTCCTATGAAAAAGGGCAAAAATTAGTTTCCCTATATGCAGGGTATAATGTATTTATCTGATCAAGCTAACGCTTAAACGCTAGCATGCAATTTCATATATATGCAACCAAAAACCAATGCAATGAGTATAGTATAGACAAAAAAAAATGGGTTACTCAATTAAACATTTTATCTAAATAAAGATAAAAATTTATTATTAAAAAAAAATTACAAGATATTAATAAAACGACACACTCCAAAATCACTCAAATTAAAAAGAAAAAAATATAAATCTACAATTAATGAAAGACAATATTTTTAAAGTTAACTTATAATAATACCTATAGCACCAATTGTGCATTTATTAAGTATAAAAGCATAGTAATATACAATGTAAAATGAAGGAAGGGAAATTTGATTTTTTTAAACACTAAAAATACAAAAAAAAGTTTCTTTTAAAAACACTCGTAAATCCATCAAACAGATTCAATTCCTAAAATTTAAAATCTAATAATGTCACTGAATGCCGAATGACTTTTGACATTAAAACTTTTGAATAACAATTAGTTACCATAAAAATTCATTATCTTTTTAAAGATATCCGCAGTCTTTTAAATGAAATATACAAATTTTAGAAATTAAAATCTAAAGTTGGCCCTCTAACCTGTTGATGTAGCCTTGACTCAATAGTGTTGTTTGTAAACCCTGTTCTCTTGCACCAAAAAATGCGCATTATATTTGAATAACCAAAGTTGATCGCCATTTTAGGAGCAGAGAACAAAAAAGTTGTGTAATATCCTAACAAACTTCAAAAATCAACATTGATTTAGCCAAAGTCATTGATTTCTAATTTATTTTCCATTCACAAAATGCCGCTGGCGGTCACTGGGGTCACAACTTGCTTGTTTTACGTGTACGTAAACCGGGCGAGCTGTGATGACAGTGACCGCCAGTGGCATATTGCGAATGGAAAATAAATTAGAAAACAATGACTTTGGCCAAATCAACATTGATTTTTAGATTTGTTAGGATATTACACAACTTTTTTGTTCAAGGTGTTCTATGCCGTTAATTATTGTAACTCTATGATAAAAATTTCAATTTATTTTAAACAACTTTTATTTACCATATTAAATGGGAAGAGAATTACGTGGAAACTCTATAGTTTTATCAATAAGTTTATTTGCATGTTACAATAAAAGAAAATCAATCTAGCAGGCCATTCATATAATGCACCAACCATTATTAAACAAAGGGTTTACTTGATGACTTTTGAAAATATTAATTTAAAAGACTGCAGATACCCCATTATGAAAACTTTAAAAGCTACTCAATGATTAGATTAACATGTTTAAAATGATAGAAATGTATGGCAAGTGATAATAGGAAAAGGAATACTTTAAAAATTATATAGAACATGCATATAATATCATTCTTTACAAATTCAGTAAATACTAGTATGGCCCCAGGTACCAAAAAGCTTTCCTTCGGAAAGCCCTAGGCAAGCCTGAACCTTTCCCCGGGCATTCCCAAAATCCTTTCCGAAATCATTGCCTAATGTCCGCAGTTGGGAAAGGATTTCCGGAAAGCTTCAGGCATGCCTTGGGAATACTTTAAAATATTTCTTTTTGTCATTTGTGCTCCTTGCTCTTGTTATGAATAGAAAATCAACTTCCCAACACATTTTTGTGTCCGGAAAGGGTTGGGAAAGCTTTGGGAAAGGAGGCACTAATTAGCATACGTAATTTGCATGAAAAAAATTATTTTTTGTGTTAGTTTATTGATTTCTATGTATGCATAACAGAAAAATTATGTAAAAAGGGTTTCAAAAATTACCACGGTGGGATTCGAACCCAGGACCCTGAGATTAGAAGTACTCGCTTTAACCAATTCTGCCACCGAAGCTGTTAAGAAATATAGCTGTAAAACATTAATTTATATTTTTATTTACAATTTATCTTAGATCGTTTGCATCCATTTTAAGAAATAAGCAATAAATATATAAAAATACGATATATTATATAACTAGCATTTATAATTAATAAATAAGGTAAAATTTTAATTAAATTAATAATTTTTACACAAATATTTTATCGGAAAGCATCGGGAACAATTCAGGAAGTGGGACAAGTTTGGGAAAGGCTTAGGAAAGTTTATGTAATTACGTTATTTTTGTAATATAACAAAAAAATTTGATAAGAAACATGTAGTTGTGTTGATATATCTTAATTATATTGTATAAAATCTTTTTTTCTTACCCCGGAAAGAGCCAGGAAAACTTTTGGGAAGCTATCTTGGGAAAACTTTGGGCAAGGTTTAGGAAAGGAACCTAAATTTGAATATTTTTAATTTTTGTGCCAAATAAAATTTTGGGCAATGTCAAGGAAAGGTTTCGGCATTTCCCAATCTTTGCCCAAAAATTGCCGAGTTCCCACGGAAAACTTTCTGGTACCTGGGGCAATGTCATTTATATGTTCCAGTGAAAGAATAAAATCTATAATTACAAGGAATACCTAGTAAAGGATTTTCACATGCATTGCTTTAATTCTGATCTCATTCCTTTACTGACTTTGACAACCCACTTTATAGAAGCAGGAAAAAAAATCTGATTGTCATTTGTACAGCTCTGGCCAAAAGTTCCCGAACAGGGCAATGGCGGCCGCTGCATTTTCTCATAAAGATAACATAGTGCAGTTGCGGGTTGCCTATGCAAATCGTTCCGGAACTTTTGGCCAGAGCTGTACCTATATGGGGGAAAAAAATTGTAAGCTACCATTAAATAGATTTCAGCAGCCAACAACTGAGATGATAATGGTGTTTTTCATGATTAATAAATAAAGTAGCTGAGTTGGGAGACATTCAAGTGACATTGCTTTAGTATTTATTATTAATGGCTATTTCGGCAGCAGTTAGCATACCTTCTTATTTTTTTTACTAAATTTCTTCACACATTTTTAAAATGAAAGAGGTAATTTTCTGCAATGCATCATTTAATTTTAAATATATTCCTTTTCTTTAAAGCCATATACCAGAAAAAAAAAACATTACCATTTATATCACAAAACAATTGATGGGACTTACATAAAATTATTGTTAGTTTGTCTCAAACCCAAACAGTAGCAACATAGCATAATCAGTGTGATCAGAAAATTTTGAATTTTTGAATGCCACCCACACAACATTTGCATACTTTTTTACTGTTCCCGACATCGCAAACAGAAATTGTAATGCAGATAGCATCATACTTTACAATATTTCCATGCTCTCTTGTGGGGCCACATTTACATTCTGGTAAAAGTTGTCATCAGTTTAAAAGATCCCATTTTGTGTTCAATCAATCAAAAGTACATGTTATTTCATGTGGTCTATGGCTTTAATTATTTTATCATTTTTTTATAAATGGAATTATGATATATGTCACATTTTCCTGCACTAAAATATTTTATATTTTCTATACTTTTTTATTGCTTTGAATAATGGCTATATAGTTAAAACTAAATAAAATATTTTTGTGTCAACAAATTTTTAGCATATATAAGCATTAGATTTCATGCTTTTATATAGCACAAAACTATCTCAACATAAAAATATTTCAAAAAGTGAAAACTATACTTAACATCATGAAAAAACAGCAACAATTTTTAAATATTTTAACATGAGTAAAAATATTTTATATAAATTTACTATCTATTTATGATATTATTTTAAAGTGTTTAAATCATTTATGCTAAAACAATCATTAACAGCGATGTTTTTTCCACATATTTATACATTTATGCTGAATATATTTATGGCTAAAATAAATTTGCCTTAAAAAAAATTCTTGCGCACATTATTTTTGTTATGGTGCTGGGTATAATGTCTGATGTCCTTTTTTTTTTTTTTTTTTTTTTTTTTAACTTTGAAATACCTGAAACTTCAAAATTTGGAGTTATTCCGACAATTTTTTTTAAAGTCAAGTGAACATCGGACAATTAAATAGGCACCATAACATTATGATATTCTACAAGTTATATATGTATTATGAATATTTTCATATCACAAAATATATAGTATATATAGATTGGAATTGTTTTAAACATTATGTTTAAAAAGTACTTGATGTATACCTCTGGACAAAAGTTACCTAACGGGGCTACAGCTGTGCCGTTGATTTTCTCATTGTGGTTGCAGGTTGCCCATTCAAATTGTTTTGAAACTTAGCCCAGAGGTGTACACACACTATTGGGATAATATCTATGTTACAATATGTTTATTATTATTTATTCATTTTTTTATTGGTATTATTATTATTATTATTATTCATTAAAGAAAATAAGAATCTTGTATGTGTACAGAATATATAATTTTAAAATTATTTAAGTGCAATACAAAATGGTTTTATTTTGTTCTTGGAAAATATTTAATTTAAATATTTTAAAAATATTAAATTACTATATTTCTAAATATTATAGTCTACACAAAGATTGATATTTTTAATCATTATATCAAAAACTGCACCTCAGAAGAAAACAAAAAGTTTAGTTAAATTTAAATCATGATTATTTTGCAGGAAAATAAATGGAAGTTATAATGTATTTCAATGAAATATATTTTCCTTTCATTAATACATAAAATGCAATGCAGTATCATTTTTTAAAAATATTTAGTCAGTTTCAAAAGCCCCCAAAAAAAAATTCTCTAAATAACCTGATAGGGTAAGAAATTGGTTTTAAATCTCCGCCCCTCTTCAAATTAAATGTTGATATCAAATTTTGTCTTTTTGCATAACCATATATTAGAGGTATGCATACAGGGACGTAGGGGGGTCCGCCCACCTGTCAGGTCTGAAAAAGCATGGGAAAAGGAGGGTGGTTTCTCCCCCCCTCCCTTGCATATGCTTACTTTAGGCTGGACCCCTCCCATTGAAAAATCCTGGCTACTCCACTGTGCAGACATACCATACACAATATTTTACGAGGACTTCTGAAAAAGCTAGGTCGTTTATAAAATGTATACCTAATAATAATAAATAAAAAAGGCTTTCGATGTCATACAGTTTTTTGAAAGCTATATATTACAATAAAAAGGCCCAAATAAGGCACCATATATTTACAGTTTCTTATAATTAATGTCATGGATTTTTAATCATATTTTTGTATTGACATTATCAATCACATACTTTTTTAATCAACACATTACAAAACAAATGTAAAAATCATTGAAAAAAATTGTGATTATTTAAGTACAATAAATCAGACCAATATTTCCATTGAGAAATATTAACTTTTTTCTATTAATACATTTTCAAAATATCAGGTAATATGGGGAGATAATGATAATAAAAACATTAACTATATACCTATGTATAAAATCATATATATTGAAGGGACAACACCAATATTAACTATCAATAATGATATAATTAATAAATAATTGTTATGCAAATATGATTTTATTATTATTATTATTATATTTTTTTTTTTTTTTTTTTTACTGAGCAAATTGATAAGATTCGTTATGGTATACACTTTTATATACTGTAGTACAAAACTGTCAATGTATACCTAAAACATTTATGAGTTCTGACAACTTAAAAAAGTGGTTGATTTTTTTTATATTGAATTCAGCACTTGTGAAAAAAAAAATGAAAAATGATGGATATAGGCACACAAAAATAAGAACCTAATGAAGTCATTTAGTTTTTAAAAAAATTGCTACCACATACGGATATAAGAAATTATGTTATTTATGTAAATTGCTTTTAAATCATATATGCATACATGTTGCTAATTCAGAATTTCATAAAAGTTATTCTTTTATTACATGGTCTTTCTATTTTAACCATGTTTACAAGAGTCCAATAGTAATTAAAATCTTCACATTCTCAGAAAATGAGCTGTCAAGTGAGTATACTGCTTTGTTAAGGTAGTATTTTGAAACACTTAAATCTGCATAACATGCAATGTTTATACAACACTGAAGGCAGGCAAAAAATTTACAGTATTTAGGGGAGGGGGGGTATGTCTAAAAATAGTGTGCATATTGCACACTTCATTTTAGAAGAACTTGAAGTGAACTTTTTTCACTTTTAACAAAAGAGACAAGCAAATAAAATTGAAAGATTGCATATTGCTCATCCAAAAAATAGAGATATTTATATTCTCCAAGAGATATATAAGCTTCAATAATGTATTACATATTTGAAGTCAGAATGACAGATTCGATTGGCATTTTCACTGGTGACCCACTTTAAGACATACACGTACTATCTGTTACTTCATATTACTCAGGTTATATATCTCTAAACCTTGACACAAAAATGTTAAGGCATGAGCTCAGAGTATTTATTAACTATTGGTGTATGATTCAGAGTGTACGTGTCTTAAGTGCTGGGTCACTACTAGTTCAAATACCAAGTCCAAAGTACATAGTCATCTACATAAATAAATCTGACTGAAACAGAGAGCTCAATAATAGACAATTTGGTTGGAATGTCTATAGTGTATAGTTTGTTTAAAGTTTTTTCACCTATCACTTTTACTAACATTTTTCAAACAATACTCTATACTGCAAATTGTATTATGGAAAGGCATAAAACGATTTTGTGATATTTTTTAAATACAAGTAGATTTGATCATACAAGAGAAGGTCGTTGCTTAACATATTTTTTTAAAAAAAATGAATACATTATGTGCGCTCACAGAGTCAGGGACTTTATCAAAATATCACATTTAATATAAGTAAAGCTCATAATATTATGTAAAACTTATTTTTGTAATCACTTGATATTACTTTGATATATAAGTTCCTGTAAATTAGATCTAAATGATTATATAAAACAAATAATTGAGAGGGTCCTCTGCACACTTTAACTACTGAATTTTTTAATTTTATAGATATTATAAAATTAAAATTCTATCTTAGAACTTTGGAGCTACAAATGATTATTGCTTTAAAGAATGACACAAATTTGTGTTGACCAAATTAATCAAGCAACCTTATGCAACTGCCATTTTGTCATTCTTCTATACATGGGTCCGCCATTTTGTGTTATCCAATTTCTTCTAACATTGTAAAGTTAAGTTGTAGCTATCTATCTAGTGGTTTTGCATACTCAGAATTCCAATCTCTCATAAAGACGTCATTGAGTTGTGTTTTTATCGAGGTTGCTGATTCGACTGTAGTGTCGGATGTAGTGTGAACTGTGGGCGGGTCTTTGATGGTGACTCCAACACCACCTGTGTCTATAAAGTAGTCTCCTGACCAGTTAGATGTGCCTGTAATAAATAATTTGTTTTACTTACTGGATCTTAATTATATACAGATGTCTCATGCCATACTCTACAGTATCATTCATATATACTAGTCCCCATTTTGTGGTAACCAATACAGTGACAGTGGCGTATGAAGAGTCTAACTCCCCCACCCCCTCTTCCCCCAATTAGGTCTGTAAAATCGTGGATAAAAGAAGGACGTTCTCCACTCTGCACTCTTTCACTATAGAGGTTGTCCTCCTGTAGATAACAATCCTGCTATGCTATTTGCATGGCATATAGGGAACCATATTTTGTCTCATATATTTTAAATTAAAAATTAGGTTACAAATTACTACATAGGCCCTATATTAAATCAACTCTTTTTCTCAGCTCTAATAAATATCAAGTTTGAATATAATATCTTTTAAATTTGAACTAAAAGAGAATAAAAAAGTGCCTCGAGACACACTATATCAGATATTACAAGATCTATCGCATACATTAAAATACACCCCAAAGCACAAGGATTTTATATGCATGCAATTGAGTGGTCTTTCTAATGTATCCATTTTAAGATTATTTTGCTTAGGCTCCTATATATTAGAACTTTTAGCTTTCTATATCTATAATATTACCCTATACTGTCTAAAAAATTATTCCCTTAATGATATACAGCTCCTCCCACAAAAAGTGCTATGTTCATCCATGCTATAGTATCCACTTAGGTATCAATTTTTGAGAAAAGAGGTGTTATAGTTCACATTTTTGCACCAACAAATTTATAGATATAACCTCATAGTTACATAGAATATAGTGCTGAAGTTTTCTGCAATGACAGGGGCACCATACACTGTTACACTTGTATTGTGTGACAAAAATTACACTAACAAGAACTTCCATAATTCTGTTCGGTGTATAGATAATTTTAGTTAAAAATGGCGGTTCTGTGCCTGCAAAATTTAAAAGTTATTTACCCAGGGGCATATACAGGGGTGGGGGGAGGGTCCGGACCCCCCGTCAGGTCTGAAAAAGCATGGCAAAGAGGGTGGGTTTCCTCCCTTTGCATATGCTCACTATAGGATAGGCTGGACCCCCCCCCCCCCCCCCTGTTGCAAAATCCTGGATACGCCCCTGTATTTACCTACACCACAAACTACAGTATAGTTTGCTTATAATTTATTTCTACTGGTAGCTTTCAGGCAAAACTCGACAATTACCATTTTCCCCTATAAATATATAATAGGTTCACAGTGATATTGGTAGATTGTCGCTACTAAAAACTAGGGGTAGAATTGATGCAGGACATATGTTGAGGGTTTGTTCTATGGCATAAGAATTTTAATTAACATTGGGCATATGGAACTTTTCCTCTTTTTACCTTTAAATTCCTGGTATAAGTGTCAAATACTGTGTCTATACAAAGGACTTAATTCGCAGGTTTAAACCTATGTGAGGATTAATTTTCTCATAAGGTTGCATGTTAAATGGTTTTAAGGCCAGGCTTAATCCACAAGCTTATACCTCTCATATAGAAGGGGCCAAAGCCAGTACTAACTCTATTCATCTAAAAATTCTATGATGACACCAGCCCTCAAGTGGTACGTTACTTGTTAAACTCAGATAAAACGAGGGGGGGGGGGGGCTCTACCTTTTACAAAAGTAAAAGATGATAGAGGTTAGAGATAGAAATAAAATGCAACCAAATGTTGCATTTTTTGTATGCACTTACGTAGCTTTCGCTCTGGCATATAACTCGAATAGAATGTGAAAAATATTATTTACAAAGGAAAAAAAAATCGACATTGCGATAAATATAAATATATGAAAAAACCATCGCGGTTAATGCTACTAATCAATAGGATAGAAATAGTACGAGAGAAACTAGAGCACTTTGTATTGAAAAGTAATGCAGAGCGAAATTCTCTAATTTTGATAGAATAATGGGAATGGGATTCAAATTAATTCACTAGTATTGTAACTAGGACGTTTTTTAATGAAAGAAATTAAAAGGATGGGTTATTCTGTGCGAAAACTAGCCATACATACCAAATATCGTCACGTAAACTATCTCTCAATCTGGCTGGACGCGTTTCGACCTATCCGTTCCGAATATTGTATATTAATAAAATTAATATACAATAAAACATCGCGGGTCTCAGGTTCTCTTCAGCAGCCCATGGTAGTACAATATGCTCACCTATACCGAGCATCACCGCTTGGTACGTGTGGTTCATATCGCACGCAATGTCGATTTTTTTTCCTTTGTAAATAATATTTTTCACATTCTATTCGAGTTATATGCCAGAGCGAAAGCTACGTAAGTGCATACAAAAAATGCAACATTTGGTTGCATTTTATTTCTATCTCTAACCTCTATCATCTTTTACTTTTTCCTCTCCTCTCTGTGCAAGACTCGCCAAACATACAAGTATGTATCACGAAACAGGTGTCGTCTTGCGGGGTAGTGGTCGCGGCTGCTTCCTTCTCTGCATTGGGGAATGTGGGGAGGGGGGTGCGGCGGACACTGCTCAGCAAGCGCTCTGACTAAATCTCATTTTCACATGGCGTGCGATATGAACCACACGTACCAAGCGGTGATGCTCGGTATAGGTGAGCATATTGTACTACCATGGGCTGCTGAAGAGAACCTGAGACCCGCGATGTTTTATTGTATATTAATTTTATTAATATACAATATTCGGAACGGATAGGTCGAAACGCGTCCAGCCAGATTGAGAGATAGTTTACGTGACGATATTTGGTATGTATGGCTAGTTTTCGCACAGAATAACCCATCCTTTTAATTTCTTTCATTAAAAAACGTCCTAGTTACAATACTAGTGAATTAATTTGAATCCCATTCCCATTATTCTATCAAAATTAGAGAATTTCGCTCTGCATTACTTTTCAATACAAAGTGCTCTAGTTTCTCTCGTACTATTTCTATCCTATTGATTAGTAGCATTAACCGCGATGGTTTTTTCATATATTTATATTTATCGCAATGTCGATTTTTTTTCCTTTGTAAATAATATTTTTCACATTCTATTCGAGTTATATGCCAGAGCGAAAGCTACGTAAGTGCATACAAAAAATGCAACATTTGGTTGCATTTTATTTCTATCTCTAACCTCTATCATCTTTTACTTTTTCCTCTCCTCTCTGTGCAAGACTCGCCAAACATACAAGTATGTATCACGAAACAGGTGTCGTCTTGCGGGGTAGTGGTCGCGGCTGCTTCCTTCTCTGCATTGGGGAATGTGGGGAGGGGGGTGCGGCGGACACTGCTCAGCAAGCGCTCTGACTAAATCTCATTTTCACATGGCGTGCGATATGAACCACACGTACCAAGCGGTGATGCTCGGTATAGGTGAGCATATTGTACTACCATGGGCTGCTGAAGAGAACCTGAGACCCGCGATGTTTTATTGTATATTAATTTTATTAATATACAATATTCGGAACGGATAGGTCGAAACGCGTCCAGCCAGATTGAGAGATAGTTTACGTGACGATATTTGGTATGTATGGCTAGTTTTCGCACAGAATAACCCATCCTTTTAATTTCTTTCATTAAAAAACGTCCTAGTTACAATACTAGTGAATTAATTTGAATCCCATTCCCATTATTCTATCAAAATTAGAGAATTTCGCTCTGCATTACTTTTCAATACAAAGTGCTCTAGTTTCTCTCGTACTATTTCTATCCTATTGATTAGTAGCATTAACCGCGATGGTTTTTTCATATATTTACATATATATATGCTTACCTATATATGCAGCATTATCAGTGACCATGTACTTGTTGTGATTAACTCTACCAAAGGGAATCTTGCTTTGTTCTTCAGTGGCAGGTACAGTGAATAATTTCTGAGAAATAGATATAAAATTTTAAAATCTAATACATTTTATAAAGGTTGCAGTGTGGACTTAACAACACAACATTAAAGATAAGAATTGTTAGCCACAATAATTGAAACTATAAACTCATAATTTTTGCACTGTAACTTCAATGTCATGATTATTATTTAATACTCTGTCAAAACTTCAAAAGCTCTTATATAGCCAATTTAAGGTTAAACTTTGTAATTTTTAGTACAAACATATTTTGGGTCTATTATTGCAATTTAAAAAATATTGAGTTTTTCTTTATGAATCAGCTATTATGTGTGATAGAAGCATTTAATGACAAAATAAATTTAAATGTGATATTTCATACAAATACTTACAACTTCAACTTTGACCCACGGGAATGCCTCAGAGATGGATGCTAGAGATTTAAGGAAATATTCCTCAGCACCTCTACTGTGATTCCAGTGACTAGCCAGCACTCTGACCCTCACTTTGTGGTCCACTGCAGCCGCACGTAGTGCATTGTCAATCAGTGGCCAGAATCTACAAGGAACACATAGTATCTTCATATTGAAAGTTTTAATTGTTTTAATTATAATAATCTATTACTTTTCTTTCATTTGCATTTTAAACATTTACTTATTTTATTATTATTTTTTATTTATACACAGTACCTTTATAGTTAGACTTAAGCTAGGTAACATAAAGATATAAACAATATCTTGTCATGAAAGAATAGAGAAAACTATAGCAAGAGATAGTCAAAGTATGTCCTATAGTTTGGTATAAATCTTACTATATACTGTAGTTCAAAGATAATAAACACATTGGTAGCTTTTCTTCATAGTACTCCAAGAGAAATGGAGTAAGTGTAACTTTAAGAAACTCACTTGTCAGTGCCATTCAGCTTTGGCATTCAGTCTTTTGCACAGAACTCTACTATGAGAGTGCAAACCCCGTCATAAGTGGAGAACCTTACCAGAGAAGCGACCACCCTTAAAGATACCTAACTGCATTTCTCTGGGTATTGTGCAGACAGTTTGCATGTATTTTTGTTTCCTACTCATCGTGTTGTGGCACGATTATTAGGTTGTCATTGCTCTGTTAAAGGGCAATTGATAACAGCGCTGCATGTGATAAAAATGTGTACTCCATAACTGTACGTATGTAGCAATATGCAGATGTGACGATATGCAGAAGTGACGATACACAGACATCATGTCTCACACTTTAGTTGCCAAACACACTCTGGTCAAACATTTCCTCATCTTGTAATATAGATTCTTGAATATTGTTGAATAAAGAAAAATTGTTAACAAAATTTCAGCATTATGTACCTGATTTTGGGTGTATAGATGGTAAGAGGAAAGTAGTCCATGACTGCAATATGTATGAACTTCTCTGCATGAGAGATCACGTCCAAGATTGCATCTAAGTCCTGGGTACGTCCTCGGGGACAGAACGAAGGAGGAGAACTCTGGAATAACAATATTCATACATTTTAAAATAATAGGCTTTACAATACAAAGTAAATGATAATAAATAAAATGTAAATATTACGGCATAACTTCCTATCCTTTAAAATTACAGAATCATCCTTCATGTTTTTTTTTTTATTATTATTATTATTATTTATTATTTTTTTATGTATCACTTATAAAATATTTTGTGTATACTTACAGAGAGATATGTCTGAGTGTTTGATCCATTGAAAGTCAAATTCATTGGATTGTCTTTGTTATATCTTGTTGAAAACTGTTCTGGCCATCGGACTGGAACTTGGGCACCTTTCTTGCCTAGTAGCCAGTATACCTGTACACATAAATTTAGCATTATTACCTGTGTTCAAACAGAGCAACTAATTTGAATGCAATCATTTTTGGCAATGATTGTGATCATAATATATTTCACAATTTAAAAAAAACGTGCTCTTGTTTTTCAATGTTAAATTTTATGTGAAATACATACACCGATTTTAAATAGTAAAATATATTATTACAATGGCGTGTGCAAACAGTGGTATAACATTTGCTGTTTGGATATGCAATGAGTTTATATAGGCCTCCAATGTTTCAACATAATTAGAAAAATACACATTAAGTCTCATGTAATGGTAATGTTTATGATTTTTTTATACAGTAAATAAAAGCTACTTATGTATAATATTTTTACTTACATCAAAAATCTTGCCTAAATCACTGGCTAAGCAACTGCAATTGAAGATTCCAATACCCATTTCTTTGACCTGAAAATGAAGAAAAGTATGTTGTAAATTCTTCAAATTATATTTAAAAAAAAAAAAAGGAAAAGAAAAAGAAAAATATAATGCTTGAGATGTTTATTATCCTTGAGACAAACCGTACCTCAGCTAGAAAGGATAGAAGAAACCAACACCTTAAAGAGAAAGTTCAGGGGTTCCAACTTTGCTTCTTCAATGTTAGATAATGAGAAGAACTGTTCATAAACTCACATATGATGACCCAAAGCCCTTCAGTAGCCCCATGGTAGCCCCGCAAACTTACGCTCATCCCGCTACAATATTTTCTATAGTAAAGCCGTAACTATGACGTAAAAGATACAAGAAGGGTTGCATATCTTGTAGGATGATCACGAGTTTGCGGGGCTACTATGTGAGCTTCTATGGGTCATAATATGTGAGTTTATGAACAGTTCTTTTCATTATCTAACATTGAAAAAGCCATGTCATTACCCCTGAGCTTTGTCTTCAACATGATGAGGTCCGTAGTTTGGTAAAAGTCTTGATGGCACACGTTAAGTATTACAGTATTCACATACCACATAAATCTGATGCACGTCAATGGATAAACAAAGCTGGAACAATTTAAACAAACGAAGTTGTTTACATGGTTTTTGACATTTATATGTGAACTAATCCCTTTGTTCCATTTTTGTTTATCCATCGATGCGCGTCAAATTTTTGTGTTATGTGAATAATACTTTAACCAAACATTTACAATTTTACTAAGACATTTAGACTATACTCTAAGCAACTGAAGAAGAAGGCTGTAGCCATCAAACAACTTTGTTAACTTGTAAATATTTGTGTTTACTGTGTTGACAAGATTTTAACCAAGCTACAGACCTCATCATGGTAAGGCGCTTGTTGCTTGTTGGTTTCTACTATCCTTTCAATAATTACATATTGATGCTTACCCGTCAAAGTGGATGTACTACACTTTACAAATTTTGTGAAAAATGAACGATCTACACATTACAAAACCCAAGTTCACCCATCTAGTTCTCATGTTAAAACGCATAGAAGCGCCAAACACAGATAGTTCGTTTTGAGTAAAATTTGTAAAGTGTAGTGCGTTCACTTTGACGAGTAAACATTGATATTCAAAACAAAATGGTTTAACCTTTCCTAATTAATTATATATGTACCTCAGTTAGAGATCTCCAGTCCATATTGGCACTACCAACATAGGCATGCTTTCTGTCTACAAGCCAAAACTTGGTGTGTAGAACACCTCCTCCAACCAGTTGGGCAAAGTTCAGGCTGCGAATCTAAACATTATATAAAATTAATAAAACACCTTGCAAGCTTTAGGTAAACATTGTAGTTCAAAAAAAAAATAATAAATTGAGCTAAATCGTGAGATGAGACCACATTATAGAGAGATTGTTAATATACCTTAGATGGGACTATTTACATACACATATAATGTTCCTTAACCTTTCTGTGCCCTCACAAATTGGGGAGAAAACTTATAAAGTAGGCAACTCATGCTACAACTTTGATTCTAGACTAAGATTTTAAGATATCATTAATTCTTAAAGTTGCCTACTTTCCACTTGATAGTTATTTTTTACCCCAGTTTGTAAGGGTACAGAAGTGCCATAATATAAATAAATAAATAAATAAATAAATAATCGTCTTTATTCAAAAAAATGCATAGAAAAAAAATACAAATTTTTGAAAGGGCGAGGTTTAAGCCTGACAATATGTCTGGCCCACTCTTACACCTAACACCAACAGAAAACATTTATGATAATCTTTGATTGCATACATAATTCTAATATGAGAGAAGTAGTAATAATACTACGTAGCAAGAGAACAAAAGAAAAGAAAAAGAAAAAGTTACAATATCTTTAAAAAAAATAATAATAATAAAAAAAACTAGTAATGAAGAATAAAAAAAAAATCTGTGTATGTATGATAGTATGAACCTGTTGACTTTTAAGTTTTTGATTTCACGTTTTGAGACTAAGATAAAATTCATTTAAGAAAAAGCAAGGGGAAGAAAAAAAAACTTGCACAGATCTTGAATGGTAAAGGACGACACAGCCATCAGTCGTTCTCTTTGCGACAAAGACCGCTAGAGTTAGGATTGTTCTAACTTTTGCACTAAGCCAATCGGGAGCCAGCGATAGTTGTTGCACGGCTATCGATTGACATCTGTGTCGGCCTAACAACCTCAATATTTTATATCATTGCTCCAAACTAACATATTTATCTTACCTCCGCTGCCTCTTTCTTCTGCAAGTACTCTGTGTCCAGGTTTGGCTGTGTCTGTGATGGAGAATTCTGTGCTATGCGAATCTTGATGTCTCTATCTTTATCTAGACCTGCCTTCAGTAGACTTTGAAATACAGCTTCACCCTATATACAAAATATTACATGGATTAATAATTGTATACAGTTTACCAAAGATTTGATACATATAGAACATACATTTATTTTATCTCATTTCAATTCAATGGACCACTTGCAATGAACAAACTACAGTATTTAAAATAAATTTCAATATTCTTAAAGGCATAGAACACCTTGAACAAACAAAACAACAACAACAACAGCAACGTCTAATACTGTATCCTAACATATCTAAATATTAACGCTAATTCGGCCGGAGTCATTGATTTCTAATTTATTTTCCATTCACAAAATGACAGCTGCGGGTTTGTGACGTCACAGCTCGTATGTTTCCGCACTCGTGGACTAGTGAGCTGTGACATCACAAACCCACAGCTGTGATTTTGTAAATGGAAAATAAATAAGAAATCAAGGACTCAGGCTAAATTAACGTTAATATTTAGATGTTAGGATATTAGGCAAGTTTTTTGTTCAAGGTGTTCTACACCTTTAATGCATTTCTTATGGAGAAATCATTTTCACTTTTCATTGCAAGTAGCCTATTTCCCTGTATGTTATACTGTTATAAAAAAAATTAATACACCATTAATTAAATTTTTGGCTTTTCGTGTGATTAAAACGAGCTCCTAAAACCAGATACTAAATAAAAAGAAAATGATAGTGAAAAATGTTCATTATTGAACAATTTATAATACTGAGAAATATGTGTAGCCTAAATGTGAATCTTTATAAGCAATAGAATAATAAACGAAAACCGAAAGTCGGGTTGAAACAGGCCTGCCTACTGCAATGATTGCAAATTATTATGTATGTATGCATACTATTTAATAATAATAATAATAATAATAATAATAATAGATCTTTATTTAAGGCGCATAAAGGGCTTTTTCAACCCTATTACATGAACCTTGGCTAAAACAAATGCCAATATAATTATACATAAAAACATAATTTATTATACAATAATCAAACAATTTTCAACTATTAGGTGGACGCATACACATCCTAGTGACTTATGAGCCAGCTCATAATAATTTGGTATTCTAAATGGCTCTCTTGCTCTCAATGAGAGCTCAATGCTCAGCCCCTGGTAGGGCTATCAACTTCAAAAAAACTTCTATGAGGTCATAATGATGTGGTAAACCTGGTCACAAAATTTTGGAACCACATGAATAGATGGTGTGGGCCGTGAGACCCTCAAACCAAGATGTATATATAGAAGGTGGTGTAGTTTGCCTAGGTAGCAGAAGGGATGAAACGTCACAGGAGGTGAATCAAAACAAGAGGGGAAATTTAAAGCACCGAGAGAGGGGAAATTTTGTGTCCCTCCTCCTCTTTCAGGTACATAATGCATTGTACCTGAGAGACCACTTGATTCTGTTTACAGTCACCTCCTATGACGTATGTCAAAAATTCGAAGTTTTACGAAGGAAATCGAGTTCTGACGACAGTAAAAGGGCGAATTATACCACCTTCTTATATACATCTTGCCTCAAACAAAATATAACCCAAGCAAGAGGGTGAGCTAAAGTATGTACCTTATCTGCAGTGGGATATGGAATGACATCAGATCCTCGCAAGGTCCAGTAAAACGATGCAATTTCGATCGAGTTCTCAGCAGCATTGATTAGATTGATCCAAGTATCATATGTCGAGGCATGTACGGGAGAATCAGGGGGATACAATAGACCCTCAGGAATACTTTCAACTAGAGATATCCTGGGTGAGAAAAAAATTAGAATATATATTATTATTATTATTTTATTTATTTATTTATTTTTCAATGGTATATCAGGTATCTTCCAGATAGAGATGTTACATTAGAGTTTTTTTGTGATGCGACCTTGAATCTTACCTGTTCTTTTCATAGAGCTCACAGTCGCATGGCAAAAAAAACTCTAATAGAACATCTCTATTCGAAAGAACTGATATGTAATTAAAAAAACTAATACTGTATTAGTATGTATTTGAAACATTGGAAATATACCTCGATGCTTACCCGTCGAAGTGAACAAACTACACTTTACAAATTTGGGGAAAAATGAACGTTCTACACTTTACAAATTCCAAGTTCCCCCATCTAGTTCTCATGTTAAAACACGTAGAAGCGCCAAACGTAGATCGTTCATTTTTAGTGAAATTTGTAAAGTGTATGTAGTTCGTTCACTCTGACGGGTAAACATCGACCTGTATTTAAAATAATTATATTTTTAATAAAGTTACGATTGCGAGGTGATAAAAATTGCTTGCTAAAAACGTTGTAATGACTAAAAGAAAATATGACATAATAATAATCTGAATATTCGTACATATATTTAAAGAATGCAAAATGGAAGTTCTCGTGCAAAACATCATTATATCGTTATAGATATACAAAAAAATATATAATTATATACTTTTTTTTAATTGTAATGACATGACAAAAAAAAACATCTATCGTTCACGTGATAGAGCAATTATGACGTGATAAAAACCCTCAAGCATTTTTCCCCCAATAAAAATCAATAAAAATTATTACATACCTGCATGAATTATGACAAGCAGCCCATTGAGCTGCATATTGTGATGATTCAACAGTCCTTTCTTTGTCCCATTTCTGATCTAATAATGGTAAAAGTACCACTAAAACAATTAAAATTAAAATAATGCTGATTGGGATACAAGAAGGTCTGCACCAACCACCATGCCATCTTTCGTCTCCCATATCTGTTTTAACATAATATAAAATTAATTAGATTAATTAATATACATATATTATATAATTTATTATATTACCTTCGTCTTTAACACCACCGTAACTCCACAATTCTAATTCAACATCACCGACATCGGGTTCTAAATCTGTTGACGGCCGCTTGAAAACGAAACAATCGTCATACCGCAAACTCTGAGACAAAGTTTTGGTTGACCAAACTGCCGGCAGATGGCACTGCAATAGCGTACCTCAGATATTATAGTTAAGAAAAGACGCACACATTTTTTTATCGGGCCTATATATTATATTCTCTGGCGTCCGGCGAGCTGGGCAAGTTCGGATAATTTTATATGCGGAAAAAACAGATAACCGTTTATAAAAACGGTTAAAAATTACCACCATAAAAATAATATATATCAATTTAATATTTTATATATATATATATATATCCGGATTTCGGCAGCACTAATATATATAATATATATATATTAGTGCTGCCGAAATCCGGATAAAATTAAAATCCGAATTTTGGAGAAAATTATCCGGATTCACTGATCCGTTTTAAATCCGGATCACGATCCGGATCAAATTATCTATTCATGTATCCGGATCGAGATCCGGATAGAAAATCGGATAACGGATAATTTTTTATCCGGATATCGAAATCCGGATTTTTTTTCGCTTAATATTTATCATAATTATATGAAATCGTGATCTGGGTCATTAATGTAGAAAAAATTAAACGGATCACGATCTTGATCAAATTATCCGGATCAATATTATCCGAATATAATCCGGATCTCGATCCGGATCAAAATTATCCAGATTATATACGATCCGGATAAAATTAAAATCCGTATTTCGGATAGAAAGTTATCCGGATTCACTGATCCGTTTTAAATCCGGATCCAATATATCCGCCGCGCGGATCGTGATTCAGATATAAAATCGGATATAACGGATCAATAATTTTTTATCCGGATTTTTTTCGACACCTCTGACTGCAAGCAGTAGGGGAATAGGGAATAGGTATATTGAAAACAATATAGCACGTACGTCACGTACGCACTATATTCAAAAAATCGCAAAAAAAAAAGTTGCCGCGCGATGTTTGTGAAACTTAAATAAAATGTAACCTACATTATGATTCAAACATGTGTTTGCCTATAATAACCTCCACCCACCCCTAAATAGACTTAACATCCGGTTGTTCTTCAAAAATTATAAAAAAATGCTGGTTTTAGGGTCCCAGTTCAACTGGTAATAGGATTTGGGGCTTGGAAGTTGGATTTTCAGAATCAGCGAGTTCGATTTGGTCTACGTAGACATCAACTTTGCCAAAATCTGACAAAAAGTTTTTTCGTAAAAAATAGGAAGGGTACCCCCTTGGTAATCTTGTCATTTTTATAAAAAAGAACGATCTTTTGCTATTTACTTCCGTTTAAAACGTCTCATGGCCATGAAACTTGAAACATTGTTGTTAAATATTTTTTTGGTTGCTTTCCAAAATTAACATTGACTTTATGTTGATTTGGCGTCGAGTTATTGCCAAAAACGCCAAAAAATTTCAAAAAATGATAAAAATTAGAACTTATTTGAAAATCGCAGTTTTCTCGACGCAAACAGTCACAAATACCTAGGTACTACCTTGCATAAAAATTTTGATGATCTGCCACTGTAACTTGCCGAAATATGGCGATTACTATTGCTTCCGTGTCGAAACGTGGCCAGAATGGGTGGTTTTGGTCAAAACTGAACAAAAATCATTTATCTCACGCACGTGTCAAAGGATACGTCCATAAATCGATTACAGCAGTCAGATTGCCGAAAATCGCCATAGCCGATTTTTGGCGCCACTTTGAACTTTAAAAAATCGGTAAAACACCGTTTTTGGACGCATTTTTTATTTTTTTTTTAGTAAGATGTCTTTATTTTCGGCATCCCCGCGGTCGTTTTCCGTGGACCCTGTGATTCTGTGTCGAAAAGTGCCGACGGATACACGCAGCGCGCTATTTTCGGAAATATTTTAAAAATTTATACATAGATATATATAGGTAACACACATAGCGAGACATTTCTGAGACGTCTAGGCACCACCCGCGATGTATATACCCATCTCTATTCTATGTATATATATATATATATATATATATTATATATATATATATACATATATACACACAAACAGCGGCCTTCATATTATAAAAGAGACTCGCGCGGGTCGAACAGAGGCGGTGTTTTATTTTTTTATTTTTTATTTTTTTTTTTTTTTTGAGCAGATCGCGTATTTTTAGTAATGGAGAAGAAAAACTTTTAGACAGTGCTAAAGCGGCCATGCCCATATATGGCCAAAAACGATAAAAAAAAAATAAAAAAAATTTATGTAGATAATTTATTTGACTGCATATAAGCGGCCATGCCTTCAAACAGTTCTGTGGCCCACCACATCGGATTTCGATCCGAGTAACGAGCGCGCGCAGCGTGTGAGGAAAATGGAGATTGGTAGGCCGTACGGACGCCTTGGCGTCATAGGCCTACCCATCTCCATTTGACGAACACGTGAGCACGTTCTCGGCTACTCTAAAACGTATAGTATCGCTTTTGTAGTTATATTGGTTATGTGAAAGCAAAAAAAAAAAAAAAAAAAAAAAAAAGTCCAAGAAATCGAGTTTTAAGAGAGGGCAAAACACCTCTGTGCGGGTGTAAATTTATATAAAATGCAGTTGTCACTATTAATTGTTCTCAAAAGAGATCATGGCAAATGCCGTATCGTATAATATAATATATATTTAAATTAAAAAATATATATTATAATTTGAAAATTCGAATAAAAAGGTTGAACTACCCCCAAGGGTTTTTTTGGCATTTGTTAACAAACAAACTATATATTGCGTTCGCACGCGATATATCACGCAAGCGCGCGCGCGCGCTTAGCAGCAAAATTTATTTTTAGATGAAAATAAAAGTAATTCGAATTTTTTTAAGGCTATATCCGCTGAATATATATATATATATATATATATATATATATATATATATATATATATAACCACACCCCTTGGGTGCAGGGATGGATTTAAAACAATATTTTTGTGCAGGTACCGCGTGGTCACCATTGCACTTACGAGGTCGAAGTTACCCTAAAATTAACGTTTTTTTGTACTATCGATACCGGAGAGAATTTTAAGGGTGAACCATCCCCCGGCGAGAAATTATTATAAGTGTAGAAAATTTAATTGTCACGCGTTATATATAGATAAATTAAGATTCCACCAGTAAGAAGTTTCATCAAATACGGAAACTTTTCAAGTTTTGGGTGTTTTTCACCCCCAATAAACTACCCCCCAGGTATTGGTCAAAACTTTCACCCCAAATATACCAACTCCATTGTTTTTCTACCCCCCCCCCCCCTCCGAAGGGTGATCTTTAATTCCCCCTCAAAAACTCGGTGACAAATATTGAAAAGTGTTCAATATAATTTCTATATTTAAATTTCGCGCGACTTCCCAAATGCCGATAAAGATTCAAGTCTAAATAAATAATAGGATCATTGCTTGACTTCGGCCATTTTTGCTCCGATTTGCTCTTCACAGAGTCAGCCAGAAAGTAACAATCTCGGAGGAATTAGAGACGACACGTTTGTCTCATTTGCGGAAATCCGAACCACCCCTTGAAAACAAGAAAAAAATTTAACAGCTGGTCAACAAACTTGTTGCATCGTATGTTGCCAAATTGATAAGATATTTCATAAAACATAAAATAAAATTATTTTTACATTAATTTGCTATTCAAAATTATTAAATAATATAATTTAAGAAGAAATTATATACATTTATATTAAAAGTAATTGTTATTAGGATAAAAAAGAAAATCAATACTTTAATGGTTTAATCTGACAACAGTGTAATTTATCGCGCTAATTTGTTTGAGTGTTTTTCGTGACCTAACTTTTTCGTGCTTTTTAATTAAATTAAACGCAACTTTAATTTAGACTTGAAACTTGAAATGTCCTTAAAACTATTGTATAACACAATTTAAATAATTAATAATATAATAAAAAAAAAATGCATTACTATCTTTATAGCTTTATAAACAAAGTAAAAATTACAGTTAAAATGAGAACGCCGAAAGGCTTTTTTGCATTAGACGTACGTACGATTTATTTTTTGTTTTGACAGAGAGGTTTTATTATTATTATTTTTTAATTGAATTCTAATACACAGAAGAATTTAAATTGAATTTTATATGAATTACTCTAGGCAATACAATGACGTGAAATAACAAAGATGAACTTAACCATGTGTATATAATAAAAACAAGAAAACTATGAACTTTTAATTAAATTTTCCTCTCGGCACAATACTGTATTAAATATTAATCCTTTCCGATCTCTCTCTCTCTCTCTCTCTCTCTCTCTCTCTCTCTCTCTCTCTCTCCTATCCCTCTTTCACAAAAACATGCATATACCATATATACACACAAAATACACTATAATACAGGCTATAGTTTAATGTAGAAAATTTAATTTTTTTTTTTTTTTTTTTTTTTTTTTACCGATGTTAGAGTACTCTAGAAGGGGGGAGTATACGCGCACCCTTTGTTGGGGTTTTTTGATCACGAAAAATCGCGTAAGTAATGGGAAAAATCGCGATTTTGAAACATCATAACTATTGAACAAAGGAAGTTACAGCATTGAAATTTTCACAGAACAAACTTCATTTTATGGCGATTTTATGTTTAAATTTTCAAAACTCTCAGTGTGTTATAAATTTAATTTATTATAGCTTTAAAAATATCATATTTTGAAAATCAATACTCGACGCTCATTGGCTAATGCGCTCCAACAATGAAAAATAAAAAGTAAACAAACTCAACGCTCTTGTGCTTGCTGTCCACTGTTTATAAATACACAACAAGTATACATACTTCGATTAAAAATGATAATCTCAAGTTTATGTATCTTAAATTATTGTTTTAGTGTTATAACTTGAATCAATGTTTCTATTATTCTTAATATCTGTAAAAGAAAAAAAAATGAAATTATTTGATCAATATTTCATTAATAATTTAAAAGTTTATTATACATTATAATCAAAAAAATAATAATTTGTTAAATTTTTAACATTTGATTTTTAACAACTCGACAAGTATTTATTAAAAATAGATTATTATTTCCTTTACTTTACATAATATACCATAGAAATGCAATTTTTTGCTATTTTGAGGAAACATTTTTATATACAGTCAACTATACGCATCAACTTAATAAAACTTGAGAGTTTGTTTTAACTTTTATTTTAAAAGATGCTATTCGTAAAATGCACTTATTGTGTAAGAAATATACTTAATAAATTGAATACATTATTAATTCTTTTATGTAAATTAAAATTTACTTTATAATTTCTATAGAAAAAGCCATTTTCAATAGAAAGTCTGGACTCTGGCACAGTTTGGAAAGCTAAACTAAAGACTTTTGTTGTGTATACTAAATATTTAATTTTATTGCAATACAATACTTATTAATAAAAGGTACTAATTCATTAAACACATGAAAAGGAAATATTATACATGAAAGAAATAAATACATTATTTGATGGTAAAATAAGATGATAAGAAATGTAGTTTCTCCCAATATAACATGTTGATTTTTATACCCCTGCAGTGAAGACTGGAGTTTTTGCAGAGAGATGTAGAATGTAGGCAAAATTAACTTTTCAGGGGTTCGGACCCGGACCCGAAACCTTCCAAAACCCGAGATTTTTGGCGGGTTTTTGGGACCTATTTGAAAAATACGGGTTCAAAAACCCGAGCCCTAATTTTTGTTGAGTTTGAAAAATTTTTGATTGAAATATTAAGAAATGTACATAAACATGAAAAAATATAAAGTAAATTTGTTTAGTATTAGATTTTTTTTTTTTTTTTTTTTTGCCACAGAAACATAATTATACATGCATACAACACAAATTTTAATTTGTTTAAATATGTGGAAAGATTTTTTATTTAAATTTTATTTTTTTAACTATGTGTAAGAGTAGGTTTTAGTCTAGTTATCCAGATTTTTATGCAATTTCAATAAAACCTTCTTTCTAAACTTTCAGTACGTTAAAAAAAAACTAAAAAAAATTTTTTTTTTCAATTATATACCTCAAATTATGTTAAAAACATTATGTTCCGAAAGAAGAAAAATTAATATACGCCTGAATTATAAAGCTTGTAGGAGCTGCATTTTTTTAAAATTAATAATGTTGCTGACTTACAGCTTGTATGATGACTTTTTTTTATTATTATTATTTTATTAATATGAATATATACAGGCAATAATACTAAGTTTCTTATTTGGCTAATTGACAAGATGTAGCAAATCAAAACATTGATTATTTATTATTATTATTATTATTATTTGCATTCTTTTTTAAGGGGGTAGGTGACCAACTGATATCTCGCAAACTAGGACGGTTGCGAATAATAATAATAACACAAAGTAAAGAAGAAATGTTACTTAAAAGTTTAGTTATGTCAAACATGTGAAAACACGATCAAATATTTAAGTTATTACACTTTAAAGATAACATGTAAATGTGGAAATTTAAATTTGAGCGGGAAATTTTAGTCAAATTAGAAACTTTTTGACAATTAAAAATATCATTAAATTTTTTTTTTGGTATAAAAAAATATATTTTAAATTTACTTGATTTTATTTGAAAATTATAGTGTTTGTTTTATTGGAATTAAATCATGTACAAAAAATTATTGTGAAAATATAGTTCTTCTTTTAGCGATTTCCGGTCCAAGTCGGTCCCCCACCGCCTTAACATGCTGCAATTTTTTTAAATTCTATTTCAAAAAAATTTAATCTGCTCTTACTTATTGAACTTATAAAAAATTATTTAATTGATTAATTGAAAACCTGAACCCAGACCCGATGAAGATTTTTGAGGGGTCCGGACCCGGGTCCCGGACCCGAAAAAAAAATCACGGGTCCAGGACCCGGGTCTTCGGACCCGACAATTTTTTGACGGGTCCGAACCTCTGGAACTTTCTACCTAATTATCTTTTTGAAAAACATATTAAAATATTTAGAGCCATATTCGACCGTCCATACTTTGGAAAAGTACTAGAGCTCTGAATAGACCGTGAACCCGCGCGTGGTCCAAAAGTAGCGTTCAATATAAAACTTTCAATATCTCCTTGAGTTTGAGCGCCATTTAGATGCGCTATTTTACCTCTAGATAAGCAAGATGTTTAACCTTTTTGTCATGCCTATGCGATTTTCAACCCTTAGGTTTTTTTACCCTTCAAGGGTTAAAGACCAAAAACACGATTTTCAATATTATAACCTTTGCTATATGCTTTTATTTATTATTATTATTATTATTGTTTGTGAATTTCATGTCTGTGGTGTCTGAAAGTCATGTAGTACCTCCTATTAAAACAATATGAAAAGAAATCTTTAAAAACCATGCCAATAGAAAATAGGGCGTAAAAATGATAAGAAAAAGAAGAAGAAGAAAAAAAAAAAAAAAAAAAGTAAATAACACGGAAAAGCAAAGCTTACCCAAAATAAATATTTGGTGCTGAAATCTTATTGCCAGGACCTTTCTCATAGGGCACATTACGTTTTAGCTCTATATGACCCCCTGGAGGGTGTTTGGGGTGGGGTTTTCCACCCTATTATGATTCTAAAAACTTAAGTAAAAGTATTCGTGTCAGATATCGCTCTAGGCAAAATCGACCCCGCTGAGCTCGAATCCGTTGTCAGATTTTTGGTAGATGCCACCCCTAAGGAGATAGGGGTGGGGTTTTATCCTCAAAAGAGGTAAATTTTTGGAAAATAAAGCAACATTGAATTGTAACAAAATGCAATATTTTCGTTAATCTAATTGCATATTCCAGTACCTCTGGTATGGTTTTAACATGAATCCCATGCATTTCCAGTTTAAATCACTTTAAAGAGGGTAGCTGGGGTTGTTGTTTTTACCTTTTTTTCTAAATTAGGTGATTGGTGAGATATCATTCTTAATTAAAGTAACCCAATCATTTAATTAAAAAAAATATAATAAAATAAAGGTGAAAAATGCACCCTGCAACCGTCTTTAAAGTAATATAAACTGGAAATGCATAGGATTCATGTTAAAAACATACCAGAGGTACTGGAATATGCAATTAGATTAACGAAAATATTGCATTTTATTACAATTTAATGTTGCTTTATTTTCCAAAAATTTCCCGGTTTTGAGAATAAAAACCCACCCCTATCGCCATAGGGGTGGCATCTACCAAAAATCTGACAACGGATTCGAGCTCAGCGTGGTCGATTTTGCCTAGAGCGATATCTGACACGAATACTTTTACTTAAGTTTTTAGAATCATAATAGGGTGGAAAACCCCACCCCAAACACCCTCCAGGGGGTCATATAGAGCTAAAACGTAATGTGCCCTATGAGAAAGGTCCTGGCAATAAGATTTCAGCACCAAATATTTATTTTGGGTAAGCTTTGCTTTTCCGTGTTATTTACTTTTTTTTTTTTTTTTTTTTTTTCTTCTTTTTCTTATCATTTATACGCCCTATTTTCTATTGGTATGGTTTTTAAAGATTTCTTTTCGTATTGTTTTATTAGGAGGTACTACATGAATTTCAGACACCACAGAAATGAAATTCACAAAAAAATAATAATAATAAATAAAAAATAAAAGCATATAGCAAAGGTTATAATATTGAAAATCGTGTTTTTGGTCTTTAACCCTTGAAGGGTAAAAAAACCTAAGGGTTGAAAATCGCATAGGCATGACAAAAAGGTTAAACATCTTGCTTATCTAGAGGTAAAATAGCGCATCTAAATAGCGCTCAAGCTCAAGGAGATATTTTAAATATAAGATATTTCAAAGTTTTATATTGAACGCTACTTTTGGACTACGCGCGGGGTCACGGTCTATTCCGAGCTCTAAAGTATAGTACTTTTTCAAAGTATGGACGGTCGATGGCTCTAAATATTTTAAGATGTATTTCAGAAGATAATTACTAATTTAGGTAAAAAGATTATTTTGCATACATTCTACATCTCTCTGCACACTCCAGTCTTCACTTCAGGGGTATAAAGATCATATTGGGAGAAACCGCATTTATTAATCATCTTATTTTGCCATGAAAATAGGGCGTAATTACATCATTCTATGCAATAAATGAAGAAGAAGAAAAAAAAAAAAAAAAGGTATACGAATGATGAAAAGTTATTGTAAATAAAAAATAAACATTAATTAAGTGCGGAGAAATAAGTAAAAACACGTGCAACTTATTAATTTTTGATCTATGTTTCGCGATCGAGCGTAGTTTCAAAAATCGACACTGCTCATGGTATAGAGATAAAAGATTAAATCTACTTTTATGCTAATTATTTTTATGAAAAAAAAAGCGCAAATTTCATTACTCTAGCTGGACTAGGGAAAAGGTTAAAAAAACGAGATGTTTCGTGTATATTATGCCTACTATATTTACGTAAAATCGATATACTGATGATGTTTTTAATATCGATAAACAACCTAATTCCATATACTTATAAAGAAAACGTAATTTAATATCGCTTAAATCAAATTTATGAACATTTATAGTAAATATAATAAAAATAAAACGATTTAAAAAAAATACTTGCCATTGTTATCACGATAAAATAGCTTCGTCAAAAATACAGCGTTTTCAAAAAAGCGTTCAAAATTGAACACTAAATAACGGTATTTGCGAATTATTGCGACTTTTGAATTTATGTTATTTTTTTCGCCAAATAATAAAGTTTCATCTGTGAAAATTTCATAACTTGACAACGTTTAGGTACAATTTTATGAGTCTTCAAAATATCATTTTTTCCCATTACTTACGGTCATTTTCAGAACCAAAAAACCCCCATTTAAATAACATTGACTGACAACAATGAAAATTTTGGGCACGTCAGCCAATCAGATTTGAATATTCTCGATTTCAACAACCAATAAAATGGCTTTAAAAATTCTGCTGGATCGCGTATACTCCCCCCTTCTAGAGTACTCTAACCGATGTGAGAAATTTCTATAAAAATGGAAAAAAGTCAAACTTGGAAAATTTATACCACTATCGTTATTGGAGTAAAAAATATCAAAAAATATGTTTTTAATGTAGTTTGATTTCAGAATCAATAATTCGTTGGATTTTTTTTAGATATTCTTTATTACCTATGATTTTTAGCGTTTTTCCTCTTTTCCTGAAAATACATGGGGGGGGGGGGGGGATTTCAAGGGACTTTTAACTGGAGGTTGCTTACACTATGGGGAAGCATTGGTGAAAAAATTAGCTTGCCCTTAATTATTTCTATTTAGGTATAGGATTTAATTTCTAACTTACTAGACTACAAGACCAATCAACAATAACAATTTCATAATGGAATTTGATTTTTATTTGATTTTTTTTTTTTTTTTTTTTTTTTTTGCTATAACGTGAATTTTTGACATTTCAAATTATATTCTCTCTCTCTCTCTCTCTCTCTCTCTCTTATTCTCATTATTTTCCATTAAATTTTAAATAGTGTATGAATATATGAAGTGCACTATTTTTCATCGTCAATTTTTAAAAGTTATTTAAAATTTGCTGCAAAATAAATAAAAGGGGAAAAGGCATATTTTAAAACATGCAAATTTTCCCCTTTTTGTTTCATAAAATACAATTAAAATTATAATACCAAAAAAGAATTTTATATTAAAGCCATAGACCACATAAAACAGCATTGGCTTTTTAATAAATAGACACAAAATGGGATCTTCAAAACTGTTGATAAGATAATTTTTACCAGAATGTTAATGTAGCCCCACGAAAGAGCATTAAAAAACTGTAAAGTATGCAATTTGCGTGAAAATTCATGTTTATGACGTCACAAACATGCAAAAATTAGTATGAAAATGTTGTGCGGGTTGCATAAATCGAATTTTGTGATCACTGCTACGGAGCTACTTTTGAGTTTTGAGACAAACTAATGTTATTTATGTAAATCCCATCAAGTGTTTTGTGATATAAAATGCTTATGTATTTCTCTGGTCTATTCCTTTAATTAACGTTCCTTTTTCTTTTTGTTCAAAGGATGTTTTGTTATAAATAGTTTATTATTTTGAAACAAAAAATGTAAGCAAATTGTAAAAACGAGAAAGGCAAAAATGTATATATGAAACAAAATAAGTTAAAATTGCTGGAAGCATTTTCTTCAACAACCTTATTGAAAAAAGTTTTGATGTTTTAAAATATTATATTTCCTATCCAAACCATAATGTTGTGTGTTCGTCTCTTTTCTCCCTTTGTTATTCAATATTAAGTTTTTTCTTTACAGGAAAATGATTTATAATTTATGTTCCGTGTTTGAGAAACAAAGGAAGATAATAAAAAAAAAAATGCTTGAGGTATATTTTGTAGGTACAAAATCAATACGTCTTATAGTTACGCAAAATATTTTACTTTATATATTCATAATACAGTCTTAATTTCATTAAAACAAAAGTTTTCAGTGTACGTATTATAATTAGAAAATTAAACTGTCATGACTCATTATATAAAATATTATTAAAAATAATCATACCTTAAAATCAAATGTAAGGATATGAAGAAGGAAAAAAATAGATTGTTTTATCAAACTTTTTGTTCTTTTTTTATTAATTATTTTTTATTATTATTTTTTTTTTTTTTTGTATTTGTTTCTTCTTATTTTTTTTTATTTGTTATTATTTGCAGAAGACAAAATAAAAAAACACAACAAAAACTAAAGAAGAAAACATAAATATGAGATATAATTACAGATATATAATATTTTAATTTATTAAATGGGTGTGTTATGGGCGCAGTAAACGTAAGCGAATCACATGGGAATAGGTGCACTGATCTATATAATAGGTGCGTTTTGCAACAACTATAATTTCCTCTTTTTATTATTATTTTATTTATTTTAGGTTTGCACCAAAAGTTTTGGTGCAACACCAAAAGTATTTTTAGTTAAATGATGAATATAATAATTAAAGTTTGTAAATTTTTATTGAAATTCA
The DNA here is from genome assembly GCA_949318235.1 of Ecdyonurus torrentis. Lineage (NCBI taxonomy): Eukaryota > Metazoa > Arthropoda > Insecta > Ephemeroptera > Heptageniidae > Ecdyonurus > Ecdyonurus torrentis. The sequence continues at coordinate 17,935,851 of OX439135.1, forward strand.
CACACTTGAGTAAAATGAAAATATGTGAATGGACACGTTATCGGTTTAGCGCGCGGGGTGCTGCGGGGAAAGCTAAGGGTCCCCTAATTTAACATTACGCTTATGGAGAAAAACACATTTTTTGCGATTTTTGAGAAAACTACTCTACCGATTTTGGAGAAATTTAAATGAGAAATACTAGACATACTTTTACGTGTTTTAAGCCATAGAGAATTTGTAACAATTTTTTAAACCGATAACCTCCATTGAAATGCCCCGTTGTTGTATATTTCTGACTCTTATTGTACGTATTGTGCACTTAATTTTTTAATACATTTTTATAAAAGGCTCTATCATCTTTATAAGTCCTATATAAAGAATTTACAATGCCTCTTTGCAATTAATATCGTGTTTTATTAGAGCACTTGACGAGGAAGGCCATTAAAAATAAAAATCTTTAATTTAAATTGCAGTATCTAAGTCATCTAAGCTGATATGCAGAGTGGCGGGGAAAAGCATCAAATGAAACTGACCTTTAGCAAAAGTGATGAATTACGTATTGATGCCCCTATATAAACCCTTTTACAATGATATTCTGACCCAGTTGTATGTGAACTAAATAATATATAAATATTAAAAAATAAAAAAATAAATCAATAAAAAAATTAGAAATTTGAAAGTAATATACTATAGAGCTGTAAATTTTAAGCGGTTCAAGCACCCGCCTGGGCCAAAATCTTTGGGTGCTCTCGTTTTTTTTTTTTTTTTTTTTTTTTTTTTTTTTTTGAATATGTATTCTACCTGGGTTTCAAGCCAATTTCGAGCTATTTCAAGTTAAACCCTGAATAATTCGTGCAAGAAAAAAAAAAGAAAGATTTTGCAAATAAATCGAGCTAAAAAAACAATTTTTGAAAAAAGTTAAGAAAAAAGTTCGTCATTTTTGTTTAATATGATGTTTTTAATATTCTATCATGCAAAATAAGATGTTTAAAATATCATAAAAAATTACTTTATTTATGACTTTTATATATCATTCAAATGTTTTCTTCATAATAAAAATCGATATTTTTTTCGATCTCACAGGCTTGAAATCTTGTTTTTAAATTTCGGCTTAAATATCAAGCTTTCCGAACTTTGAACCCGACTTTCAAGTCAAACCGGGCTAAAAAGATCAGCCTGAGCAAGAAATTAAAAAAAATAATAATAATAAAGAAAAGTTTTTCACAGTTCTTAAATATAAAAATAACCGGTATTTTCTTCAAAAAAAAAAATCTAGAATTTAATTTACATCTATTCTCACTGCTGGGATAAGAATAACATATCATACTTTTCTGCTAAGGAAAAACATATTGAAGAAAGAAACACAAAAGACATCAGCTCGAAAACTTTTTCTTCTGTTATTGCAAAAGTATAGAAGCAGCAACATTGTGTTCTTCAAAGATTTTTACTCCATAAAATACACAAGCGAAGTAAGCAAACGAGAAAATAGTATAAGAAAAAAAAAAAAAAGCTTTTCTGTGTCCGTCCGCTGTGCTGTAATATGAGATAAATCTGTTTACTTTTTTATTAAAACCCGCACAGCCACAACAAACAAAATAAAACAAAGTTTACTTTATATATATATACAATGATAAATTGACGTAAAAGTTTGTTGAACTGATTTTAAGTTTGTTATTTTATAGGATTAACAATGATAAATTACACTTGTTAGTGTTACAAAAAAGATATTAAATAATTTTTGGTCCCCATTAAAATCTCATAAAAAAAAAAAACGTCATACTTTTGTTTGCGGAATAAAATTTTAATTAATTTTGAATGTATGCATTTAAATATAAAGTATTAATTTTATGGTACTAAAATGACTATTTTAATGAAATTTATAATTTTTGATTACGATATTTTATAATATTATTTAACATATATTTAGGAAAAAAAATTAAGAAAAAACAGCATTCAAATTATAGTTTTTCAATGAAAATATTAATGAGTTGTCCACAAACAAACACTTAATGAATATTCAATACAAACAGTTGAGTTGAGTATGATTAATGTGACCACAAAAACAAGTATATAACAATAGGGGGGGGGGGGGGGGGGAATACGAAGTTTTATATAATTGTCATTAGCATGCGCATGGAAATGCATCAGAACTTCCTGCCAGTAATTATGTATTATTATATCTCGCTAACTAAACACATTAAACCTAAAATTAGTAAAATTAGCTAATTGATGTTTCATTCTTGCATAAAGTTCATAGTATTATATGCTTTTCTATATACCCTGTTCTCTGTGTTGTGGACCACAATGAAAAGTTAATCAGTCAAATTAATTAGTCAAAAATTGTAAAATATTATGTAATGTTGATGTCTGCCACTGAATTCGGCGTGCCTAATTCGTTAAAAAAATGCAAAGTTAATCATCTAAAAATGCTTTTGGTGTAAGATTGTGCATTTTTAGTGAAGCTTTGATAAAAATAATGACGGAAAAAAAAATTATCCATGATTGCAGTTATACGATAATATGCCAAAAAAATTGCAACTTTAATAAAAGACTGCATGCTACATAAAATACAAAATAAATTATGCAAATAAATACTAAATATAGTTATATTTTCTTTTTATACATATATTATATAAAATATATTTTAAAATTTTAATATTACATAATAAATAACGTTTTGCATTATACTGTATACTCTAAAAAAAATGTAAAAAATATATTGTTACATTAAACGCAGCTTCTCTCTCTCTCTCTCTCTCTCTCTCTCTCTCTCTCTCTCTCTCTTTTTTGTTTCTTTTTTTTGCGTGTAAATTACAAATATATCTTCTACACTACACAGTCCATATCACATAATATAGGTATATAATGCAAAAAAAAAAAAAAAAAAAAAAAAGTTTATTATATAAATGATTAAAAAATTAATAATGAAAAAATTGACACGCAAGATTGTAATTTGTTTTCTTCCTCTTGAATATAACAAGGGAAAATTTTGTTCTATTCAAAAAATTTCTTTTTCCTTCTTCTTTCTGCGCTTGAAAAAAAAAGTCTACACAAAAAAAAAAGCACTCTAAATAATTATCATCATTTTTACAAGATGTTAAATAAGAAGAATATGAGCTTTAGTTTTTTATTATCTATCTATACTTTGAATAACTCACGGAATCTTATTGATTTTTTTTTCTAATGAATAGATCGCTACATAATATCGTTTTCATTATATGGGATATATAAAACATCTTTTAAGTGTATACACAAAAGAGTGCTTATTTCAATGGCGATTATATTTTATTATTTTTCACTGTATTGTTTTATCATTTAATACCTTCAAAAGCAAAAATAAACAGTATAAAATAGGAAATTGCTTCACGCGCAACAGTATATTATGATAGCGATTGATTAAAAATAAAAGGTCAAACATTTATATTATACACAATATTTTATATTAGATAAATGATAAATGGCAATTGGTTTTAAAAAATGATAAAAAAAAAAGTTTTGATCAAATTTACTGTATATTTTTTTCTTCAAAAGAAAACGAAAAAATAGACAAATATTATAATAAAAAAAAATATAAAAAAAGAATAAAAAAAAGAGTGCTTGATTTAGAATTGCATTATATATAGGTTTGAAAGCATGAAATTTTAGTTATATTCTGAATTTATTTCTGTTATATTCTGTATATTTTTTTAATGAAGTAATCAGTAGCTTTCACATTGACGTTCAAAATTCTGCGTTAGTATTTACTAAAGACATTTAAAGTTCTCTAGTATTTACACTGCGATGTATTATTTCAAAATACGTGGATTTTTACATAGAATCATTTACGTACGTCCTTGTGAAATCTGCTTCAAATAACTCAACTATAAATTCATTACCGTATTCATTTTTCATAATAAAATTATATCGTAATTTGAACTATTTTATGTAAAACAGTAAAACTAGGAGAGAGAGAGAGAGAGAGAGAGAGAGAGAGAGAGAGAGAGAGAGAGAGAGAGAGAGAGAGAGAGAGAGAGAGAGAGAGAGAGAGAGAGAGAGAGAGAGAGAGAGCATCGTCTTTATATCATAATTTATAAATTAACCTATTATTTAAAAATTTTGCACGTCCCAATTAATTATCATCATACAGTATTTTATGGTTTAATGAGAAGCTATACATATATGAAATATTATATTTTAATAAAAACGTAACAAAATTTTCCACCAAAAATCGTCATCATAAAAATCGATGAAAATATAAACTTTGATATATATTATTCAGTCATGTGTATGTGTGTGTGTTTAAAGCCGCTCTTATACTGAATTACGTGAAAGTAATATTGACTTTTATGAAGAAGTATATATTTGATGCTTTCAAATTCTATATATAACATATCAAATATAAAGTTGTTCCATGAACTATACTGAAGACATTCTCTTTTGTTAATATACATCTTAATAAGGACGTAAAATCTATATATACTAATCAATAACATACTCGAAGTAAAAATGAGTCTATAATGCAATATAATTTATGAAAACAAAATCAATCTCTCTAATATTAGAAAATAAATACTCCATTTGTCTTTTATTATTATGAGTTTTTTTTTTTTTTTTTTCCCCTTCTGTAACACCGGAATCCTAATTGATTCAAGGTGAAGGTGAGAATAATCCAGTATCAAGTATCTATTATAGAAACTGCAGGAAGCATATATAGAGGGATCACAAAATAAGCACTTTGCGCACGATGTTAGCTGTGCCAAGAACTGCAGCTTTCTGCATGACACGTAAATGCCTGTCCTCGAAGTTATTATTATTAATAAATTTTCAATAGTTATATTTTTTGTTTAATTTTAAGTATAATGTATTATTTTCCACATTTTTATACAACCACTTACAAAGTCAAAAATAATGTATACTGTACATAAAAATTATTAATAATTATAATTCATGATCTTCAAAACAGCCCGATTATACATTATCACTATTATCAGTTTCATTATTTGAACAACGATTATATATAATGGTATTATAATACTCATAAAATGACTTTAGTGTCATTTTTCATTATTTATTTTTTCTTACTATACCTTTTTATTCAGGACTATGCTTAATATTTTGACCCTATTTAGAAGGTACCTGTTTTATTTATTATTATAATATTTACTATATATACTGCTATATCAGAAGAAATTATTTATTCTTTTATTACAAAGGACATTGTGATCGCAAATGTTATTTATTTATAGTAAATTACAAAATGCATTATAAACAAACTTACAGATAAAATTGCAACTTAAACAGCTAGTATAAATAAAGTATTAAATATAAAAGACTAAGAGATAGAGAGGGGAAGAGAGAGGGGGAGAGAGAGAGAGAGAGAGAGAGAGAGAGGAGCGAGAGAGAGAGAGAGAGAGAGAGAGGAGAGAGAGAGAGAGGAGAGAGAGATGAGAGGAGAGAGAGAGAGAGAGAGAGAGAGAATAGAGAAAAGCTTATCTAAAAGTAATAAATACAAAAGCACTGCAAAATAAGATATAATGAGTAATGAAAGATTATATTATATAAGGATTAAAATAAAGTAGGTTAATCCATATAGATCTCTTTTAACTCAGTAAAAATATATATATTCAAAATTCAAAGTGAATCTAATGGAGGTAATAATTGTAATGTATATTTCTCTCTTGCTCTTGCTATCTTATGTATTAATATTATTATGCTCGTTCATATCATAATTATATTTCAAATGCAATATATCAGCTAGAAACATGCTTTGTTCAAACTATAAAGCACTAGAGAAAAAATATAATAATAACAATAATAACAATAAAAAAATTGCAAAAATATATATATAATATATATATACGAAATACGGTAACATTTTAAATAAATAATATAAAAATTATACATTTTGCGTAATATTATAACTTAAAACTCTATACTTTTTTTTTTTGATTTATTTTATTTTATTTTATTTTATTTTTTTCATTTTAGTATGTCGCATTTATTTAAAAGCTGTAATTTACTTTTTGCTTATACTTTCAAGAGATTTAATATGGTTATGCAACGATATCAGTTTTGTAAATTAGTTATCTAGTTTTAGCTTTTTATAT